>CAWUFW010000458.1:3830000-4335821 GCA_963921515.1 Calotriton arnoldi
ACTTTGCACCGCCTTCCTTCCCTTTCGAGGTTCTCCAGATGGATTTCATCGAAATGGAACGAGTCAACAATTTGAAGTATGTGCTGGTAGTGATTTGTGCATTCAGTAAATGGATTGAAGCTTACCCCACTAAAGAGAATACGGCTATGGCGAAGGCACTCATAAAAGAGTTCTTCCCTCGCTTCGGATTGCCGTGTGTGATCTGGAGTGACAACGGAAGTCACTTCAATTCCAAGGTCATCCAGCTGGTGTGCGAAGGTTTGCATATCAAGCAGAAGTTTCATGCAGCTAACCACCCCCAGGCAGCAGGTCTGGTTGAGAAAGACAATGGTACTCTCAAGCTGAAGTTAGCAAAGATACAAGAAAGCACAGGATTGCGATGGCCAGATGCGTTGCCCTTGGCCTTGTTATCCACCAGGGCGACGGCACAATCTAGGACAGGGTTGTCACCGTATGAGGTAGTGTTTGGTCGCCCTGCCAATATCTGGGGAGTTCCAAGGCCAAAGCGCTTCTCTGAGATAGAGTACCCTTTGCTTGTAGACTATCTGTATGAGTTAACTAAAGATCTTCGTTCTCTTCATCAACAGATTCAGGAGACACTGCGGCCGGTACCAGAGGGGCCCGGACATCAGCTACAGCCCGGAGACTTCGTCCTCGTCAAGAACTTCCAGAGGAAGAGCTGCCTGGAGCCTCGTTGGAAGGGCCCACTGTTGGTCCTCCTTGCCACTAGAACGGCGGTGAAACTCGACGGCCGGAAGAACTGGGTGCATGGTACCCACTGCAAAAGGGTTCCTCTCCCACTTCCCTATGACAAGTGGGTGCTCGACGGCATTGTTGACCAAGAAGGGGAAAGGGTGCCCCGCTTTATTCCCTTCTCTGACGCCTGGTTGAGGTGGGCGCAGACGGAAGCAGAGAGTGACGCCGCACTGCTTGAGGCGGTACCTCCGGAGATAAGGGCAGCCCCAGCTTCTTCTCCATCTGATCCACAGGCACCTGAGTCCCCTCCCCATGCCTTTCTGAGCCTGAGTTTCATCTCCTTTTTGTGGATGAAACAGTGCCTGGAGTTGACAGGTACAACTTGCGCCCCCGAAAGAAGGACAGTGTGCCAGAGGGACAGTCCAGAAGTTAGGGAAGGACTTGAGATTAGGGTGTAGGTACTATGTAGGTACTATGTCTGCCGTGCCTGCGTCAAATTAGGGTGAATTACACTGGTACACTGCCCTAGACACTGAACAGGATCGTTGAGGGTACTTGCCCTGGAGGGAGGGTGCCCTATCCTGAGAGAAGAAGGATTTGTTTCCAGCAAGGGCCGCGATCGCGCAGCCCCCGCGAGGCTCTAGACGGACGCTGGGTAAACTGTGCCCCTCTGGTCGGTCGTATTCTTGTCGCTCAAGTTCATAAGGCTCTTCACATGTACCCATTTGGCCGTGCTGCCATGGAGGAGGAACAGCCCCTAGCTGCACCACCACCAGGGCAGAGTAGTCCTGTGTGGTCTAACTGGCCTATTAGGAGTAAGATAGTGGTGGTAGTGTTCCTTCTCATAGTAATGATAATACTGTTTGGGGTAGTATGGTATTTAGAAGAACAGCATCCTGTACACACTTTGATAGGAACCACCCCGTCTCCACCTGAGCAGCTGTTCGTTACATTGACCCCACATAAAGAGACATAGACAGACATATGTTGAAAACGCCTTCCTGCAAATGCTTCACCAAGTACACAATACGACGAATGCCACGAATTGTTGGGTGTGTGTGTTACTCCCCTCAGTTATGCACAAGAATGATTTACTGGTGTCTTTACCCCTGTCCTACCTAAGTAGTTGTGAGGCATGGTTCCTGTTGCTTTCCATGGTGTATATACATTATCATACTGATGCTATGAATGTGAGGAAGTCTGATTATGAAGCAGTGTTGGAATATATAGTAGTACACCAGGGTTATACACCTGGGACAGGAGGAAAGGAGGGTACCTTACATCCACATGCTTGCATGAATGTTTACGAGGGTAACAAGAATGCCACATGTCTGCAAAATTAAATGTTGGATTTTCAGGGATTCAATGTTATCGAATACTTTAAATGTTTCCATTAACGAAATATCACTGAAGATAAAGCCATGCCCGTACCTGTGGTTCATACAGCAGCTAGTTTCTGTGTCGAAGGTTCTGGGAATATTCTAGTGGGACAAAGCAGTTGTAACTACACCTATCGATTAAACACTACTAGTAGCCCACCTTTGCTCACCCCCCCAAATGTATACTTTGTTTGTGGGGAGCAGGCTTATACATGGCTCCCTAGGGGATGGTGTGGCCGGTGTTATGTCTCTTTCCTTTTACCTCCCGTTTACATTGCACCGTCCAACTATCCCAAAGACCATAGGCTGCAGCGGAGAAGAGTATACTTGTCCCGGGTAAGGAGAGTTATTGACACAGCAGATATCAATCAAATTGATACTACTCTACAGCAATTCATGGATGCCATGAAGGGTATTGTGCCTTTCTGGGGACCTATGTATAACGGTGTTAACATTTGTCGTCTCACCAGGGTTGTTGAAGGGGTTATCAACACTACAGCAGGCATACTCACTAACATCACGGCTGAGCTTCAGGCTACCTGACTCGTTGCTCTTCAAAATCGGTCAAAGTCAGTCTGAAGTTGTGCCTTAAAATTCCGGGAGGGTTGGGGTAGAGAGTATCGTGCCTAGATGTTGTTTGTAAAAAGGAGACAACGAGTCGAAGGGAAGACGCTGTCTGTGAAAGGCATACAGCACTGGACATTCAGTCAGATTGCAAGCGAAAGAGAAAGCACGGTAACCTGACCCATGAGGAATGCAGCTGCCGCCCTGCACGCCGATGCTCGCTCCTGAGAGAAAAACGCTGTGGGAGTGAACATTAAAAAAAGAGGTGGGACATGCGCCCGCCTTTAGCCATTTGCGTGCTTTCATTTTTGAAAGACACACGCAAAAGCCAACCACATGCGTGGGGGGAGTCAGACCCCACAGTGTAGTTTAAAGTACTTACAAGAAGCCTCGCAGGGCGGCGCATGCGCGCTGCGCTAGGCTCGACCTAAAAATGTAGGCAATTGTACTCCATCGATTCCCGGTTTTCACACCTTGACATCACCAAACTTTTCGGACCACTGTGTCCCATTGGTTGCTCACAATAGGATGAGATGATGTAGTAGGTAAAAGTATACAGATCCGGAAGAATTAAGTATTCCATTACTTGCCACTGTTGTTTAGTCATTTGATCATTTGCTGCATTTAGAAAGTAGGTGATTTCATGCTCTCATCCCTTGTCTGTCTATTCTCAAGCCTTTGCTCTAGGAAGTAACACTTTTGTTGCAAGTCTAGTCAAGCAAGCTAAAAACGTCAAAGAAATCGATTGAGTGTTAGAACATAAGTGGTAACTTTACAAAAGTTTCCCATAGGCTTCAGACTATTCAGTTCATAAGTTCATACTAGGAAAGGAAGCAAAGTTTGAGGCCTTTATGAAATACAGCTCATAAATGATGGAATTGTGCTAAAGTATGAATCTTGCATTATATAGAATAGTGCATTAATTTCTTCAATTAAGCATAGTAATATCACTTCATTATGAATTGCAATTAGTCCATGTAAATATAAGGTACTCCAAAAGTTTTTTTTAATATTCACTAACACTTCACATATAATTTGTAAATCTCTTTTGCACTTATGTTATTACAGTAAATAGGATTTTTTTATTTTTTTATTTTATTTATTGCATTGCCAAATTACATTCTGCAGCGTGCTCAGATGTCCACGCTGCGACCACATAGAATGCAACATAGGCTGCATTTATGTATCCGCCCACCCTTATTTTAACCATAAACAGTCATCAAAACGTGCAGAGCAGTGTAATGTGTATCCTACACAATTGCAGTTTCCAAGACTTACAACCAATGGCCACATAGACATGCTGGTAACTCAAAAGCAATTATAACATATCTGGGTGTTCCAACAGATAAGCAGTCAATGGTGACCAGAAGTCTCTAGGTCTGGAGGACTCCGACAATTCCTCCGCATAAACGCCCATTTGTTCTTTGCAATACACGAGGTCCCTTAACCATTTTATCAATGTTGGAACAGATCTACCCCCCAATGCATTGCAACAGCACGTCTGGCAAATAGAGTAGAAATGGCAACTATGCATCTGTTACATGGCTTTACTTTCTTCATCAACCCCAGTAGACAGAGCTACGATGTGCACTCGACCATTTCCAGGGTCATGCCGTTTAATACCTGTACAACGCGCTGCCAGAAGTTGTGTATAGCCGCACATCCCCGGGCCAGGTGCAAGAAATTAGCACCGTCCGCCCGCATCTAGCACAACGAGCCTCCTCCCTCAATCCAAACTTCATCAATTGTGCGGGAGCATAGTACAGCTGATGCAGGTATTTAAAATGAATTATTCGGAGATTGCAGTTAGCAGTCAAGCGCCCTGTCAGTGCACAACATGCCTCCCAGTCCTCCCAGGCCATGGGGACACCCAGCAGTTTATTCCACTTATCGAAAGATGAGGAGGTAGCCAAATCGCTCTCTCACTGGGAAGCGCAGAGTAGTCTAGTAATCAGCCCCTTGCTCTCCACCGCTCCATCTGAGGCTCTTGAGGGAACTCGGGATAAAGCGCTCTCACAGTCATGCGCAGTCTAGTATATATAAACCCATGCATTGATTTGTATGCTTGACCAGCCAGAAAATCGTCCAAAGACAGGAACTGCCCATTAATATACATGTCCCCAATCCTAGTGAGCCCGGCCGTTTGCAAGACGTTCATTGCCCCACGTTCCTGCACAGCGGAAATCCCTGAGTGTGCAGCAATGGGCATGGAAGGCGCGTACAAATACTTCCGCCCAGCCCGAACACCTAGAGCACTTCATTCATGCCCTGACAGTACACCTAACCGTGTTGATCTCTTTCCTGGGCCCACCATCGCTATTATGTAGAACCATAGCGGTTAGTGGGATAGGCAAGGCAGTGTCCTCCTCCACAGCTAACTGCGGCAGATAGTGCCTGGGAAAATGCCATTAATGTGCGAATTGCGCCTGTGCACACAGATAGAACCGATCAGGATCGGGCGCCTCAAACCCCCCGTTCAAACGGCAGCGACAGAGTGCCCCAGCCACATCTCGGCTGCTTACCAGCCCACACCAGGGCCAACAAACAGGACTGCAATGTTTTAAATAGAGCCATATTCAGAAAAATCGGAATGTTTACAAACAGGTAGAGGAGTTTAGGAAGAATAGTCATCTTCACCACCGCTATTCTATCTGCCAGGGACAGCGGGAGGCACGTCCATCTGGCAACTTGATCAGTAATTTTAGTTATTGCGCGCCCATAGTTCTTAAAGCAAAAACAAGGAGATGATGGACGGAGTGCTGAAACTTTTCAGACACTCACCCCCAGTCACAGATCTGGGTTGAATCCATCATCATTCTTTAGCTCACTTTGCCACCTCAGTTCAGACCCAGCTATATGCAAATCGGTCTTGACCCTGTGCCTCATGGGAACAGTCCAGCCCGAACTGCCAAGCCAGGTCTTCCCTGAACTGGAAACAAGCATCCTGGGACCGGTTTCAGGGTAACACCCCTCATTAGCCAGGCTAGCTTGAATCCAGTGGCAAACTGAGCAAGGGACCTAAGTCTGGGCATACCCTGCCAACTAAGGGCGAACAAAGCAAACACAAGGAGATGATGGGCGGAGCGCTGAAACTTTTCAGACACTTACCCCCAGTCACAGATCTGGGTTGAATCCATCATCATTCTTTAGCTCACTTCGCCACCTCAGTTCAGACCCAGCTATATGAAATGACATACCCCGTAACCGGTCCCAGGATGCTTGTTTCTGGCTGGGTCCAAACTGGGGCGGCGTAGTGGGGAAAAGATCGATGGATTTAACCCAGATCTCTTGATTGGGGGAGAATGTTTGAATCATTCAGCATTCCGTCCATCATTTGTTGTAGTTATACGTTTTGCCCTAAGTGGGACGTGTATGCCCAGACGTGGGTCCCTTGCTCACTGTGCCACTGGATTCAAGCTAGTGTGGCTGATGAAGGGTGAAATACCCCGAAACCGGTTCCAGGATGCCGGTTTCCGGTCCAGGGAGGAACTGGCTTGGCAGTTCGGTCTGGACTGTTCCCATGAGGCACAGGGTCAAGACTGATTTGCATATGGCTGGGTCCAAACTAAGGTGGCGTAGTGGGCAAAAAAACGATGGATTTAGCCCAGATCTCTTGACTGGGGGAGAATTTTTGAATCAATCAGCATTCCGTCCATCATTTGTTGCAGTTACACTTTTCGCCCTAAGTGGGACGGGTATGCCCAGACGTGGGTCCCTTGCTCACTGTGCCACTGGATACAAACTAGCCTTGCTGATGAAGGTTGACATACCCCGAAACCTGTCCCAGGATGCTTGTTTCCGGTCCAGGGAGGAACTGGCTTGGTAGTTCGGTCTGGACTGTTCCCATGAGGCACAGGGTCAAGACTGATTTGCACATGGTTGGGTCCAAACTGGGGTGGCGTAGTGGGCAAAAGAACGATGGATTTAACCAAGATCTCTTGACTGGGGGAGAATGTTTGAATCATTCAGCATTCTGTGCATCATTTATTGCAGTTACACTTTTCGCCCTAAGTGGGACAGGTATGCCCAGATGTGGGTCCCTTGCTCACTGTGCCACTGGATTCAAGCTAGCCTGGCTGATGAAGGGTGACATACCCTGAAACTGGTCCCAGGATGCTTGTTTCCGGTCCAGGGAGGACCTGGCTTGTCAATTCGGTCTGGACTGTTTCCATCAGGCACAGGGTTAAGACTGATTTGCATATGGCTGGGTCCAAACTGGGTTGGCGTAGTGGGCAAAAGAACGATGGATTTAAACTAGATCTCTTGACTGGGGGAGAAAGTTTCAATCATTTAGCATTCCGCCATCATTTGTTGCAGTTACACTTTTCGCCCTAAGTGGGACGGGTATGCCCAGACGTGGGTCCCTTGCTCGCTGTGCCACTGGATTCAAGCTAGCCTGGCTGATGAAGGGGGATATACCCCAAAACCGGTCCCAGGATGCTTGTTTCCGGTCCATGGAGGACCTGGCTTGGCAGTTCGGTCTGGACTGTGCCCATGAGGCACATGGTCAAGACTGATTTGCATATGGCTGGGTCCAAACTGGGGTGGCATAGTGGGCAAAAGAAGAATGGATTCAGCCCAGATTTCTTGACTGGGGAGAATGTTTGAATCATTCAGCATTCCGTCCATCATTTGTTGCAGTTACACTGTTTGCCCTAAGTGGGACGGGTATGCCCAGACGTGGGTCCCTTGCTCACTTTGCCACTGGATTCAAGCTAGCCTGGCTGATGAACGGTGACATACCCCGAAACCGGTCCCGGGATGCTTGTTTCCAGTCCAGGGAGGACCTGGCTTGGCAGTTCGATCTGGACTGTTCCCATGAGGCAGAGTGTCAAGACGGATTTGCATATGGCTGGGTCCAAACTGGGGTGGCGTAGTGGGCAAGGGAACGATGGATTTAACCTAGAACTCTTGACTGGGGGAGAATGTTTGAATTATTCAGCATTCCGTCCATCATTTGTTGCAGTTACACTTTTCGCCCTAAGTGGGACGGGTATGCCCAGACGTGGGTCCCTTGCTCACTTTGCCACTGGATTCAAGCTAGCCTGGCTGATGAACGGTGACATACCCCGAAACCGGTCCCAGGATGCTTGTTTCCCGTCCAGGGAGGACCTGGCTTGGCATTTCAGCCTGGACTGTTCCCATGAGGCAGAGGGTCAAGACTGATTTGCATATGGCTGGGTCCAAACTGGGGTGGTGTAGTGGACAAAAGAACGTTGGATTTAACCTAGATCTCTTGACTGGGGGAGAATTTTTGAATCATTCAGCATTCCGTCCATCATTTGTTGCAGTTACACTTTTTGCCCTAAGTGGGACGGCTATGCCCAGACGTGGGTGCCTTGCTCACTTTGCCACTCGATTCAAGCTAGCCTTGCTGATGAATGGTGACACCCAAAAACCGGTCCCAGGATGCTTGTTTCCTGTCCAGGGAGGACCTGCCTTGGCAGTTCGGTCTGTACTGTTCCCTTGAGGCACAGGGTCAAGACTGATTTGCATATGGATGGGTAAAAACTGGAGTGGCGTAGTGGGCAAAAGAACGATGGATTTAACCCAGATCTCTTGACTGGGGGAGAATGTTTGTATCATTCAGCATTCTGTCCATCATTTGTTGCAGTTACACTTTTCGCCCTAAGTGGGACAGGTATGCCCAGATGTGGGTCCCTTGCTCACTGTGCCACTGGATTCAAGCGAGCCTGGCTGATGAAGGGTGACATACCCCAAAACTGGTCCCAGGATGCTTGTTTCCGGTCCAGGGAGGACCTGGCTTGGCAGTTCGGTCTGGACTGTGCACATGAGGCACAGGATCAAGTCTGATTTGCATCAGGCTGGGTCCAAACTGGAGTGGCGTAGTGGGCAAAAGAACGATGGATTTAACCCAGATCTCTTGACTGGGGGAGAATGTTTGAATCATTCAGAATTCTGTCCATCATTTGTTGCAGTTACACTGTTCGCCCTAAGTGGGACAGGTATGCCCAGATGTGGGTCCCTTGCTCACTGTGCCACTGGATTCAAGCGAGCCTGGGTGATGAAGGGTGACATACCCCAAAACTGGTCCCAGGATGCTTGTTTCCGGTCCAGGGAGGACCTGGCTTGGCAGTTCGGTCTGGACTGTGCCCATGAGGCACAGGGTCAAGACTGATTTGCATATGGCTGGGTCCTAATGGGGTGGCGTAGTGGGCAAAAGAACAATGGATTTAACCCAGATCTCTTGACTGGGGGAGAATGTTTGAATCATTCAGCATTCCGTCCATCATTTGTTGCAGTTACACTTTTCACCCTAAGTGGGACGGGTATGCCCAGACGTGGGTCCCTTGCTCACTGTGCCACTGGATTCAAGCTAGCCTGGCTGATGAAGGGTGACATAGCCCGAAACCGGTCCCAGGATGCTTGTTTGTGGTCCAGGGAGGACCTGGCTTGGCAGTTCGGTTTGGACTGTTTCCATGAGGCACAGGGTCAAGACTGATTTGCATATGGCTTGGTTCAAACTGGGGTGGCGTAGTGGGCAAAAGGACGATAGATTTAACCCAGATCTCTTGAACGTGGGAGAACGTTTGAATCATTCAGCATCCTGTCCATCATTTGCTGCAGTTACACTTTTTGCCCTAAGTGGAACGGGTATGCCCAGACGTGGGTCCCTTGCTCACTGTGCCACTGGATTCAAACTAGCCTGGCTGATGAAGGGTGACATACCCTGAAACCAGTCTCAGGATGCTTGTTTCCCGTCCAGGGAGGACCTGGCTTGGCAGTTCGGTCTTGACTGTTCCCATAAGGCATAGGGTCAAGACTGATTTGCATATGGCTGGGTCCAAACTGGGGTGGCGTAGTGGGCAAAAGAAGATGGCTTTAACCCAGATCTCTTGACTGGGGGAGAATGTTTGAATCATTCAGAATTCCGTCCATTATTTGTTGCAGTTACACATTTCGCCCTAGGTGGGACAGGTATGCCCAGATGTGTGTCCCTTGCTCACTGTGCCTCTGGATTCAAGCTAACCTGGCTGATGAAGGGTGGCATACCCCGAAACCGGTTCCAGGATGCTTGATTCCGGTCCAGGGATGACCTGGCTTGGCAGTTCGGTCTGGACTGTGCCCATAAGGCACAGGGTCAAGACTGATTTGCATTTGGCTGGGTCCAAACTGGGGTAGCGTAGTGGGCAAAAGAAGAATGGATTTAGCCCAGATTTCTTGACTCGGGAAGAATGTTTGAATCATTCAGCATTCCTTCCATCATTTGTTGCAGTTACACTTTTCGCCCTAAGTGGGACAGGTATGCCCAGACGAGTGTCCCTTGCTCACTGTGCCACTGGATTCAAGCTAGCCTGGCTGATGAAGGGTGACATACCCCGAAACCGGTCTCAGGATGCTTGTTTCCGGTCCAGGGAGGACCTGGCTTGGCAGTTCGGTCTGGACTGTTCCCATGATGCAGAGGGTCAAGACTGATTTGCATATGGCTGGGTCCAAACTGGGGTGGCGTAGTGGGCAAAAGAACGATGGATTTAACCTAGATCTCTTGACTGGGGGAGAATGTTTGAATCATTCAGCATTCTGTCCGTCATTTGTTGCAGTTACACTTTTCACACTAAGTGGGACGGGTATGCCCAGACGTGGGTCCCTTGCTCACTGTGCCACTGGATTCAAGCTAGCCTGGCAGACGAAGGGGGACATACCCCGAACCCAGTCCCAGGATGCTTGTTTCCGGTCCAAGGAGGACCTGGCTTTGCAGTTCGGTCTGGACTGTTCCCATGAGGCACAGGGTCAAGACTGATTTGCATATGGCTGGGTCCAAACTGGAGTGGCGTAGTGGGCAAAAGAACGATGGATTTAACCCAGATCCCTTGACTGGGGGAGAATGTTTGAATCATTGAGCATTCCGTCCATCATTTGTTGCAGTTACACTCTTCGCCCTAAGTGGGACGGGTATGCCCAGACGTGGGTCCCTTGCTCACTGTTCCACTGGATTCACGCTAACCTGGCTGATGAAGGGTGTAATACCCCGAAACCGGTCCCAGGATGATTTTTTCCTGTCCAGGGAGGACCTGGCTTGGCAGTTTGGTCTGGACTATTCCCATGAGGCACAGGGTCAAGACTGATTTGCAGATGGCTGGGTCCAAACTGGGGTGGCATAGTGGACAAAAGAATGATGGATTTAACCCAGATCTCTTGACTGTGGGAGAATGTTTGAATCATTCAGCATTCTGTCCATCATTTTTTGCAGTTACACTTTTCGCCCTAAGTGGGACGGGTATGCCCAGACGTGGGTCCCTTGCTCACTTTGCCACTCGATTCAAGCTAGCCTGGCTGATGAACGGTGACATTCCCCGAAACCGGTCCCAGGATGCTTGTTTCCGGTCCAGCGAGGACCTGGCTTGGCAGTTCGGTCTGGACTGTTCCCATAAGGCAGAGGGTCAAGACTGATGTGCATATGGCTGGGTCTAAACTGGGGTGGCGTATTGGGCAAAAGAACAATGGATTTAACCTAGATCTCTTGACTGGGGGAGAATGTTTCAATCATTTAGCATTCCGTCCATCATTTGTTTCAGTTTCACTTTTCGCCCTAAGTGGGACGGGTATGCCCAGACGTGGGTCCCTTGCTCAATGTGCCACTGGATTCAAGCTAGCCTGGCAGACGAAGGGGGACATACCCCAAAACCAGTCCCAGGATGCTTGTTTCCGGTCCAGGGAGGACCTGGCTTTGCAGTTCGGTCTGGACTGTTCCCATGAGGCACAGGGTCAAGACTGATTTGCATATGGCTGGGTCCAAACTGGAGTGGCGTGGTGGGCAAAAGAACGATGGATTTAACCCAGATCCCTTGACTGGGGGAGAATGTTTGAATCATTGAGCATTCCGTCCATCATTTGTTGCAGTTACACTATTCGCCCTAAGTGGGACGGGTATGCCCAGACGTGGGTCTTTTGCTCACTGTGGCACTGGATTCACGCTAACTTGGCTGATGAAGGGTGTCATACCCTGAAACCGGTCCCAGGATAATTTTTTCCTGTCCAGGGAGGACCTGGCTTGGCAGTTCGGTCTCGACTATTCCCATGAGGCACAGGGTCAAGACTTATTTGCATATGGCTGGTTCCAAACTGGGGTGGCATAGTGGGCAAAAAAATGATGGATTTAACCCAGATCTCTTGACTGTGGGAGAAGGTTGGAATCATTCAGCATTCTGTCCATCATTTGTTGCAGTTACACCTTTTGCCCTAAGTGGGACGGGTATGCCCAGACGTGGGTCCCTTGCTCACTTTGCCACTCGATTCAAGCTAGACTGGCTGATGAACGGTGAAATTCCCCGAAACCGGTCCCAGGATGCTTGTTTCCGGTCCAGCGAGGACCTGGCTTGGCAGTTCGGTCTGGACTGTTCCCATAAGGCAGAGAGTCAAGACTGATTTGCATATGGCTGGGTCCAAACTGGGGTGGCGTAGTTGGCAAGGGAACGATGGATTTAACCTAGATCTCTTGACTGGGGGAGAATGTTTCAATCATTTAGCATTCCGTCCATCATTTGTTGCAGTTACACTTTTCGCCCTAAGTGGGACGGGTATGCCCAGACGTGGGTCCCTTTCTCACTGTGCCACTGGATTCAAGCTAGCCTGGCTGATGAAGGGGGACATACCCCGAAACCGGTCCCAGGATGCTTGTTTCCGGTCCAGGGAGGACCTGGCTTGGCAGTTCGGTCTGGACTGTGCTCATGAGGCACATGGTCAAGACTGATTTGCATATGGCTGGGTCCAAACTGGGGTGGCATATTGGTCAAAAGAAGAATGAATTCAGTCCAGATTTCTTGACTGGGGAGAATGTTTGAATCATTCAGCATTCCGTCCATCATTTGTTGCAGTTACACTTTTCGCCCTAAGTGGGACGGGTATGACCAGACGTGGGTCCCTTGCTCACTGTGCCACTCGATTTAAGCTAGCCTGGCTGATGAATGGTGATATACCCCGAAACCGGTCCAAGGATGCTTGTTTCCAGTCCAGGAAGGACCTGGATTGGCAGTTCGATCTGGACTGTTCCCATGAGGCAGAGTGTCAAGACTGATTTGCATATGGCTGGGTCCAAACTGGGGTGGCGTAGTGGGCAAGGGAACGATGGATTTAACCTAGAGCTCTTGACTGGGGGAGAATGTTTGAATCATTCAGCATTCCTTCCATCATTTGTTGCAGTTACACTTTTCGCCCTAAGTGGGACGGGTATGCCCAGACGTGGGTCCCTTGCTCACTTTACCACTGGATTCAAGCTAGCCTGGCTGATGAACAGTTACATACCCCAAAACCGGTCCCAGGATGCTTGTTTCCCGTCCAGGGAGGACCTGGCTTGGCATTTCGGTCTGGACTGTTCACATGAGGCAGAGGGTCAAGACTGATTTGCATATGGCTGGGTCCAAACTGTGGTGGCGTAATGGGCAAAAGAAGAATGGATTCAGCCCAGATTTCTTGACTGGGGGATAATGTTTGAATCATGCAGCATTTCGTCCATCATTTGTTGCAGTTACACTTTTCGCCCTAAGCGGGACGGGTATGCCCAGACGTGGGTCCCTTGCTCACTGTGCCACTGGATTCACGCTAGCCTGGCTGATGAAGGGTGTCATACCCCGAAACCGGTCCCAGGATGCTTGTTTCTGGTCCAGGGAGGACCTGGCTTGGCAGTTCGGTCTAGACTGTGCCCATGAGGCACAGGGTCAAGACTGATTTTCATATGGCTGGGTCCAAACTGGTTTGGCATAGTGGTCAAAAGAAGAATGGATTCAGCCCACATTTCTTGACTGGGGGAGAATGTTTAAATCATTCAGCATTCCGTCCATCATTTGTTGCAGTTACACTTTTCGCCCTAAGCGGGACGGGTATGCCCAGACGTGGGTCCCTTGCTCAATATGTCACTGGATTCACGCTAGCCTGGCTGATGAAGGGTGTCATACCTCGAAACCGGTCCCAGGATGATTTATTCCTGTCCAGGGAGGACCTGGCTTTTCCAGTTTGGTCTGGACTGTTCCAATGAGGCACAGGGTTAAGACTGATTTGCATATGGCTGGGTCCTAATGGGGTGGCGTAGTGGACAAAAGAACGATGGATTTAACCCAGATCTCTTGACTGTGGGAGAATGTTTGAATCATTCAGCATTCCGTCCATCATTTGTTGCAGTTACACTTTTCAACCTAAGTGGGAAGGGTATGCCCAGACGTGGGTCCCTTGCTCACTGTGCCACTGGATTCAAGTTAGCCTGGCTGATGAAGGGTGACATACCCCGAAACCGGTCCTGGGATGCTTGTTTCCGGTCCAGGAAGGACCTGGCTTGGCAGTTCGGTCTTGACTGTTTCCATAAGGCATAGAGTCAAGACTGATTTGCATATGGCTGGGTCCAAACTGGGGTGGCGTAGTTGGCAAGGGAACGATGGATTTAACCTAGAGCTCTTGACTGGGGGAGAATGTTTGAATCATTCAGCATTCCTTCCATCATTTGTTACAGTTACACTTTTCGCCCTAAGTGGGACGGGTATGCCCAGACGTGGGTTCCTTGCTCACTTTGCCACTGGATTCAATCTAGCCTGGCTGATGAACAGTGACATACCCCGAAACCGGTCCCAGGATGCTTGTTTCCCGTCCAGGGAGGACCTGGCTTGGCATTTCGGTCTGGACTGTTCCCATGAGGCAGAGGGTCAAGACTGATTTGCATATGGCTGGGTCCAAACTGGAGTGGCGTGGTGGGCAAAAGAACGATGGATTTAACCCACTTCCCTTGACTGGGGGAGAATGTTTGAATCATTGAGCATTCCGTCCATCATTTGTTGCAGTTACACTATTCGCCCTAAGTGGGACGGGTATGCCCAGACGTGGGTCTTTTTCTCACTGTGGCACTGGATTCACGCTAACCTGGCTGATGAAGGGGGACATACCCCGAAACCGGTAACAGGATGCTCGTATCCGGTCCAGGGAGGACCTGGCTTGGCAGTTCGGTCTGGACTGTGCCCATGAGGCACATGGTCAAGACTGATTTGCATATGGCTGGGTCCAAACTGGGGTGGCATATTGGTCAAAAGAAGAATGAATTCAGCCCAGATTTCTTGACTGGGGAGAATGTTTGAATCCTTCAGCATTCCGTCCATCATTTGTTGCAGTTACACTTTTCACCCTAAGTGGGACGGGTATGACCAGACGTGGGTCCCTTGCTCACTGTGCCACTCGATTCAAGCTAGCCTGGCTGATGAATGGTGATATACCCCGAAACCGGTCCAAGGATGCTTGTTTCCAGTCCAGGAAGGACCTAGATTGGCAGTTCGATCTGGACTGTTCCCATGAGGCAGAGTGTCAAGACTGATTTGCATATGGCTGGGTCCAAACTGGGGTGGTGTAGTGGGCAAGGGAACGATGGATTTAACCTAGAGCTCTTAACTGGGGGAGAATGTTTGAATCATTCAGCATTCCTTCCATCATTTGTTGCAGTTACACTTTTCGCCCTAAGTGGGACGGGAATGCCCAGACGTGGGTCCCTTGCTCACTTTACCACTGGATTCAAGCTAGCCTGGCTGATGAACAGTGACATACCCCAAAACCGGTCCCAGGATGCTTGTTTCCCGTCCAGGGAGGACCTGGCTTGGCATTTCGGTCTGGACTGTTCCCATGAGGCAGAGGGTCAAGACTGATTTGCATATGGCTGGGTCCAAACTGTGGTGGCGTAATGGGCAAAAGAAGAATGGATTCAGCCCAGATTTCTTGACTGGGGGATAATGTTTGAATCATGCAGCATTTCGTCCATCATTTGTTGCAGTTACACTTTTCGCCCTAAGCGGGACGGGTATGGCCAGACGTGGGTCCCTTGCTCACTGTGCCACTGGATTCACGCTAGCCTGGCTGATGAAGGGTGTCATACCCCGAAACCGGTCCCAGGATGCTTGTTTCCGGTCCAGGGAGGACCTGGCTTGGCAGTTCGGTCTAGACTGTGCCCATGAGGCAGAGGGTCAAGACTGATTTGCATATGGCTGGGTCCAAACTGGTTTGGCATAGTGGTCAAAAGAAGAATGGATTCAGCCCACATTTCTTGACTGGGGGAGAATGTTTAAATCATTCAGCATTCCATCCATCATTTGTTGCAGTTACACTTTTTGCCCTAAGCGGGATGGGTATGCCCAGACGTGGGTCCCTTGCTCAATATGTCACTGGATTCACGCTAGCCTGGCTGATGAAGGGTGTCATACCTCGAAACCGGTCCCAGGATGATTTTTTCCTGTCCAGGGAGGACCTGGCTTTTCCAGTTTGGTCTGAACTGTTCCAATGAGGCACAGGGTTAAGACTGATTTGCATATGGCTGGGTCCAAACTGGGGTGGCATATTGGTCAAAAGAAGAATGAATTCAGCCCAGATTTCTTGACTGGGGAGAATGTTTGAATCATTCAGCATTCCGTCCATCATTTGTTGCAGTTACACTTTTCGCCCTAAGTGGGACGGGTATGACCAGACGTGGGTCCCTTGCTCACTGTGCCACTCGATTTAAGCTAGCCTGGCTGATGAATGGTGATATACCCCGAAACCGGTCCAAGGATGCTTGTTTCCAGTCCAGGAAGGACCTGGATTGGCAGTTCGATCTGGACTGTTCCCATGAGGCACAGGGTCAAGACTGATTTGCATATGGCTGGGTCCAAACTGGGGTGGCGTAGTGGGCAAGGGAACGATGGATTTAACCTAGAGCTCTTGACTGGGGAGAATGTTTGAATCATTCAGCATTCCTTCCATCATTTGTTGCAGTTACACTTTTCGCCCTAAGTGGGACGGGTATGCCCAGACGTGGGTCCCTTGCTCACTTTACCACTGGATTCAAGCTAGCCTGGCTGATGAACAGTGACATACCCCAAAACCGGTCCCAGGATGCTTGATTCCCATCCAGGGAGGACCTGGCTTGGCATTTCGGTCTGGACTGTTCCCATGAGGCAGAGGGTCAAGACTGATTTGCATATGGCTGGGTCCAAACTGTGGTGGCGTAATGGGCAAAAGAAGAATGGATTCAGCCCAGATTTCTTGACTGGGGGATAATGTTTGAATCATGCAGCATTTCGTCCATCATTTGTTGCAGTTACACTTTTCGCCCCTAAGCGGGACGGGTATGCCCAGACGTGGGTCCCTTGCTCACTGTGCCACTGGATTCACGCTAGCCTGGCTGATGAAGGGTGTCATACCCCGAAACCGGTCCCAGGATGCTTGTTTCTGGTCCAGGGAGGACCTGGCTTGGCAGTTCGGTCTAGACTCTGCCCATGAGGCACAGGGTCAAGACTGATTTTCATATGGCTGGGTCCAAACTGGTTTGGCATAGTGGTCAAAAGAAGAAGGGATTCAGCCCACATTTCTTGACTGGGGGAGAATGTTTAAATCATTCAGCATTCCGTCCATCATTTGTTGCAGTTACACTTTTCGCCCTAAGCAGGACGGGTATGCCCAGACGTGGGTCCCTTGCTCAATATGTCACTGGATTCACGCTAGCCTGGCTGATGAAGGGTGTCATACCTCGAAACCGGTCCCAGGATGATTTATTCCTGTCCAGGGAGGACCTGGCTTTTCCAGTTTGGTCTGGACTGTTCCAATGAGGCACAGGGTTAAGACTGATTTGCATATGGCTGGGTCCTAATGGGGTGGCGTAGTGGACAAAAGAACGATGGATTTAACCCAGATCTCTTGACTGTGGGAGAATGTTTGAATCATTCAGCATTCCGTCCATCATTTGTTGCAGTTACACTTTCCACCCTAAGTGGGACGGGTATGCCCAGACGTGGGTCCCTTGCTCACTGTGCCACTGGATTCAAGCTAGCCTGGCTGATGAAGGGTGACATAGCCCGAAACCGGACCCAGGATGCTTGTTTGTGGTCCAGGGAGGACCTGGCTTGGCAGTTCGGTTTGGACTGTTCCCATGAGGCACAGGGTCAAGACTGATTTGCATATGGTTGGGTCCAAACTGGGGTGGCGTAGTGGGCAAATGGACGATGGATTTAACCCAGATCTCTTGACTGTGGGAGAATGTTTGAATCATTCAGCATTCCGTCCATCATTTGTTGCAGTTACACTTTTCAACCTAAGTGGGAAGGGTATGCCCAGACGTGGGTCCCTTGCTCACTGTGCCACTGGATTCAAGTTAGCCTGGCTGATGAAGGGTGACATACCCCGAAACCGGTCCTGGGATGCTTGTTTCCGGTCCAGGAAGGACCTGGCTTGGCAGTTCGGTCTTGACTGTTTCCATAAGGCATAGAGCCAAGACTGATTTGCATATGGCTGGGTCCAAACTGGGGTGGCGTAGTTGGCAAGGGAACGATGGATTTAACCTAGAGCTCTTGACTGGGGGAGAATGTTTGAATCATTCAGCATTCCTTCCATCATTTGTTACAGTTACACTTTTCGCCCTAAGTGGGACGGGTATGCCCAGACGTGGGTCCCTTGCTCACTTTGCCACTGGATTCAATCTAGCCTGGCTGATGAACAGTGACATACCCCGAAACCGGTCCCAGGATGCTTGTTTCCCGTCCAGGGAGGACCTGACTTGGCATTTCGGTCTGGACTGTTCCCATGAGGCAGAGGGTCAAGACTGATTTGCATATGGCTGGGTCCAAACTGGAGTGGCGTGGTGGGCAAAAGAACGATGGATTTAACCCACTTCCCTTGACTGGGGGAGAATGTTTGAATCATTGAGCATTCCGTCCATCATTTGTTGCAGTTACACTATTCGCCCTAAGTGGGACGGGTATGCCCAGACGTGGGTCTTTTTCTCACTGTGGCACTGGATTCACGCTAACCTGGCTGATGAAGGGGGACATACCCCGAAACCGGTAACAGGATGCTTGTTTCCGGTCCAGGGAGGACCTGGCTTGGCAGTTCGGTCTGGACTGTGCCCATGAGGCACATGGTCAAGACTGATTTGCATATGGCTGGGTCCAAACTGGGGTGGCGTAGTTGGCAAGGGAACGATGGATTTAACCTAGAGCTCTTGACTGGGGGAGAATGTTTGAATCATTCAGCATTCCTTCCATCATTTGTTACAGTTACACTTTTCGCCCTAAGTGGGACGGGTATGCCCAGACGTGGGTCCCTTGCTCACTTTGCCACTGGATTCAATCTAGCCTGGCTGATGAACAGTGACATACCCCGAAACCGGTCCCAGGATGCTTGTTTCCGGTCCAGGGAGGACCTGGCTTGGCAGTTCGGTCTAGACTGTGCCCATGAGGCACAGGGTCAAGACTGATTTGCATATGGCTGGGTCCAAACTGGTTTGGCATAGTGGTCAAAAGAAGAATGGATTCAGCCCACATTTCTTGACTGGGGGAGAATGTTTAAATCATTCAGCATTCCGTCCATCATTTGTTGCAGTTACACTTTTCGCCCTAAGCGGGACGGGTATGCCCAGACGTGGGTCCCTTGCTCAATATGTCACTGGATTCACGCTAGCCTGGCTGATGAAGGGTGTCATACCTCGAAACCGGTCCCAGGATGATTTTTTCCTGTCCAGGGAGGACCTGGCTTTTCCAGTTTGGTCTGAACTGTTCCAATGAGGCACAGGGTTAAGACTGATTTGCATATGGCTGGGTCCTAATGGGGTGGCGTAGTGGGCAAAAGAACGATGGATTTAACCCAGATCTCTTGACTGTGGGAGAATGTTTGAATCATTCAGCATTCCGTCCATCATTTGTTGCAGTTACACTTTCCACCCTAAGTGGGACGGGTATGCCCAGACGTGGGTCCCTTGCTCACTGTGCTACTGGATTCAAGCTAGCCTGGCTGATGAAGGGTGACATAGCCCGAAACCGGACCCAGGATGCTTGTTTGTGGTCCAGGGAGGACCTGGCTTGGCAGTTCGGTTTGGACTGTTCCCATGAGGCACAGGGTCAAGACTGATTTGGATATGGTTGGGTCCAAACTGGGGTGGCGTAGTGGGCAAAAGGACGATGGATTTAACCCAGATCTCTTGACTGTGGGAGAATGTTTGAATCATTCAGCATTCCGTCCATCATTTGTTGCAGTTACACTTTTCAACCTAAGTGGGACGGGTATGCCCAGACGTGGGTCCCTTGCTCACTGTGCCACTGGATTCAAGTTAGCCTGGCTGATGAAGGGTGACATACCCCGAAACCGGTCCTGGGATGCTTGTTTCCGGTCCAGGAAGGACCTGGCTTGGCAGTTCGGTCTTGACTGTTTCCATAAGGCATAGAGTCAAGACTGATTTCCATATGGCTGGGTCCAAACTGGGGTGGCGTAGTGGGCAAGGGAACGATGGATTTAACCTAGAGCTCTTGACTGGGGGAGAATGTTTGAATCATTCAGCATTCCTTCCATCATTTGTTGCAGTTACACTTTTCGCCCTAAGTAAGTGGGACGGGTATGCCGAGACGTGGGTCCCTTGCTCACTTTGCCACTGGATTCAAGCTAGCCTGGCTGATGAACAGTGACATACCCCGAAAGCGGTCCCAGGATGCTTGTTTCCCGTCCAGGGAGGACCTGGCTTGGCATTTCGGTCTGGACTGTTCCCATGAGGCAGAGGGTCAAGACTGATTTGCATATGGCTGGGTCCAAACTGGGGTGGCGTAGTGGACAAAAGAACGTTGGATTTAACCTAGATCTCTTGACTTGGGGAGAATTTTTGAATCATTCAGCATTCCGTCCATCATTTGTTGCAGTTACACTTTTTGCCCTAAGTGGGACGGGTAGGCCCAGACGTGGGTCCCTTGCTCACTTTAGCACTGGATTCATGCTAACCTGGCTGATGAAGGGTGTCATACCCCGAAACCGGTCCCAGGATGATTTTTTCCTGTCCAGGGAAGACCTGGCTTGGCAGTTCGGTCTGGACTATTCCCATGAGGCACAGGGTCAAGACTGATTTGCATATGGCTGGGTCCAAACTGGGGTGGCATAGTGGGCAAAAGACTGATGGATTTAACCCAGATCTCTTGACTGTGGGAGAATGTTTGAATCATTCAGCATTCTGTCCATCATTTGTTGCAGTTACACTTTTCGCCCTAAGTGGGACGGGTATGCCCAGACGTGGGTCCCTTGCTCACTTTGCCACTCGATTCAAGCTAGCCTGGCTGATGAACGGTGACATTCCCCGAAACCGGTCCCAGGATGCTTGTTTCCGGTCCAGCGAGGACCTGGCTTGGCAGTTCGGTCTGGACTGTTCCCATAAGGCAGAGGGTCAAGACTGATTTGCATATGGCTGGGGCCAAACTGGGGTGGCGTATTGGGCAAAAGAACAATGGATTTAACCTAGACCTCTTGACTGGGGGAGAATGTTTAAATCATTCAGCTTTCCGTCCATCATTTGTTGCAGTTACACTTTTCGCCCTAAGTGGGACAGGTATGCCCAGACGAGTGTCCCTTAAAAAAAAAAAAAAAATGTAAGTCTGCTTTTATATAGCGCAGCTACTCACCCTTACGGGTCTCAAGGCGCTGGGGGCCGGAGTGGAAATTAAGTGAGCTATTGCCCAGAGTCACATGGTGCTGAGCTGAGCTGCCGCCGGAGCCGGGGATCGAACCGTGAACCCTGTGCTCGGAAGTCAGCTGCCCTGGCCGCTGCACCACACCTCTCCACTCTTGCTCACTTTGCCACTGGATTCAAGCTAGCCTGGCTGATGAACAGTGACATACCCCGAAACCGGTCCCAGGATGCTTGTTTCCCGTCCAGGGAGGACCTGGCTTGGCATTTCGGTCTGGACTGTTCCCATGAGGCAGAGGGTTAAGACTGATTTGCATATGGCTGGGTCCAAACTGGGGTGGCGTAGTGGACAAAAGAACATTGGATTTAACCTAGATCTCTTGACTTGGGGAGAATTTTTGAATCATTCAGCATTCCGTCCATCATTTGTTGCAGTTACACTTTTTGCCCTAAGTGGGACGGGTAGGCCCAGACGTGGGTCCCTTGCTCACTTTACCACTGGATTCAAGCTAGCCTGGCTGATGAAGGGTGTCATACCCCGAAACCGGTCCCAGGATGCTTGTTTCCGGTCCAGGGAGGACCTGGCTTGGCAGTTCGGTCTGGACTGTGCCCATGAGGCACAGGGTCAAGACTGATTTGCATATGGCTGGTTCCAAACTGGTTTGGCGTAGTCGTCAAAAGAAGAATGGATTCAGCCCACATTTCTTGACTGGGGGAGAATGTTTAAATCATTCAGCATTCCGTCCATCATTTGTTGCAGTTACACTTTTCGCCCTAAGCGGGACGGGTATCCCCAGACGTGGGTCCCTTGCTCACTTTGCCACTGGATTCAAGCTAGCCTGGCTGATGAACAGTGACATACCCCAAAACCGGTCCCAGGATGCTTGTTTCCCGTCCAGGGAGGACGTGGCTTGGCATTTCGGTCTGGACTGTTCCCATGAGGCAGAGGGTCAAGACTGAGTTGCATATGGCTGGGTCCAAACTGGGGTGGCGTAGTGGACAAAAGAACGTTGGATTTAACCTAGATCTCTTGACTTGGGGAGAATTTTTGAATCATTCAGCATTCCGTCCATCATTCATTGCAGTTACATTTTTCGCACTAAGTGGGACGGCTATGCCCAGACGTGGGTCCCTTTCTCACTTTGCCACTCGATTCAAGCTAGCCTGGCTGATGAATGGTGACATACCCCAAAACCGGTCCCAGGATGCTTGTTTCCGGTCCAGGGAGGACCTGGCTTGGCAGTTCGGTCTGGACTGTGCCCATGAGGCACAGGGTCAAGTCTGATTTGCATATGGCTGGGTCCAAACTGTGGTGGCGTAATGGGCAAAAGAAGAATGGATTCAGCCCAGATTTCTTGACTGGGGGATAATGTTTGAATCATGCAGCATTCCGTCCATCATTTGTTGTAGTTACACTTTTCGCCCTAAGTGGGAGAGGTATGCCCAGATGTGGGTCCCTTGCTCACTGTGCCACTGGATTCAAGCGAGCCTGGCTGATGAAGGGTGACATACCCCAAAACCGGTCCCAGGATGTTTGTTTCCGGTCCAGGGAGGACCTGGCTTGGCAGTTCGGTCTGGACTGTGCCCATGAGGCACAGGGTCAAGTCTGATTTGCATATGGCTGGGTCCAAACTGTGGTGGCGTAATGGGCAAAAGAAGAATGGATTCAGCCCAGATTTCTTGACTGGGGGATAATGTTTGAATCATGCAGCATTCCGTCCATCATTTGTTGCAGTTACACTTTTCGCCCTAAGCGGGACGGGTATGCCCAGACGTAGGTCCCTTGCTCACTGTGCCACTGGATTCACGCTAGCCTGGCTGATGAAGGGTGTCATACCCCGAAACCGGTCCCAGGATGCTTGTTTCCGGTCCAGGGAGGACCTGGCTTGGCAGTTCGGTCTAGACTGTGCCCATGAGGCAGAGGGTCAAGACTGATTTGCATATGGCTGGGTCCAAACTGGGGTGGCGTATTGGGCAAAAGAACAATGGATTTAACCTAGATCTCTTGACTGGGGGAGAATGGTTCAATCATTTAGCATTCCATCCATCATTTGTTGCAGTTACACTTTTCGCCCTAAGTGGGACGGGTATGCCCAGACGTGGGTCCCTTGCTCAATGTGCCACTGGATTCAAGCTAGCCTGGCAGACGAAGGGGGACATACCCCGAAACCAGTCCCAGGATGCTTGTTTCCGGTCCAGGGAGGACCTGGCTTTGCAGTTCGGTCTGGACTGTTCCCATGAGGCACAGGGTCAAGACTGATTTGCATATGGCTGGGACCAAACTGGAGTGGCGTGGTGGGCAAAAGAACGATGGATTTAACCCAGATCCCTTGACTGGGGGAGAATGTTTGAATCATTGAGCATTCCGTCCATCATTTGTTGCAGTTACACTATTCGCCCTAAGTGGGACGGGTATGCCCAGACGTGGGTCTTTTGCTCACTGTGCCACTGGATTCAAGTTAGCCTGGCTGATGAAGGGTGACATACCCTGAAACCGGTCCTGGGATGCTTGTTTCCGGTCCAGGAAGGACCTGGCTTGGCAGTTCGGTCTTGACTGTTTCCATAAGGCATAGAGTCAAGACTGATTTGCATATGGCTGGGTCCAAACTGGGGTGGCGTAGTGGGCAAGGGAACGATGGATTTAACCTAGAGCTCTTGACTGGGGGAGAATGTTTGAATCATTCAGCATTCCTTCCATCATTTGTTGCAGTTACACTTTTCGCCCTAAGTGGGACGGGTATGCCCAGACGTGGGTCCCTTGCTCACTTTGCCACTGGATTCAAGCTAGCCTGGCTGATGAATGGTGACATTCCCCGAAACCGGTCCCAGGATGATTTTTTCCTGTCCAGGGAGGACCTGGCTTGGCAGTTCGGTCTGGACTATTCCCATGAGGCACAGGGTCAAGACTGATTTGCATATGGCTGGGTCCAAACTGGGGTGGCATAGTGGGCAAAAGAATGATGGATTTAACCCAGATCTGTTGACTGTGGGAGAATGTTTGAATCATTCAGCATTCTGTCCATCATTTGTTGCAGTTACACTTTTCGCCCTAAGTGGGACGGGTATGCCCAGACGTGGGTCCCTTGCTCACTTTGCCACTCGATTCAAGCTAGCCTGGCTGATGAACGGTGACATTCCCGAAACCGGTCCCAGGATGCTTGTTTCCGGTCCAGCGAGGACCTGGCTTGGCAGTTCGGTCTGGACTGTTCCCATAAGGCAGAGGGTCAAGACTGATTTGCATATGGCTGAGTCCAAACTGGGGTGGCGTAGTGGGCAAAAGAACAATGGATTTAACCTAGATCTCTTGACTGGGGGAGAATGTTTGAATCATTCAGCATTCCGTCCATCATTTGTTGTAGTTACAGTTTTCGCCCTAAGCGGGACGGGTATGCCCAGACGTAGGTCCCTTGCTCACTGTGCCACTGGATTCACGCTAGCCTGGCTGATGAAGGGTGTCATACCCCGAAACCGGTCCCAGGATGTTTGTTTCCGGTACAGGGAGGACCTGGCTTGGCAGTTCGGTCTGGACTGTTTCCATGAGGCACAGGGTCAAGACTGATTTGCATATGGCTGCGTCCAAACTGGTTTGGCGTAGTGGTCAAAAGAAGAATGGATTCAGCCCACATTTCTTGACTGGGGGAGAATATTTAAATCATTCAGCATTCCGTCCATCATTTGTTGCAGTTACACTTTTCGCCCTAAGCGGGATGGGTATGCCCAGACGTGGGTCCCTTGCTCAATATGTCACTGGATTCACGCTAGCCTGGCTGATGAAGGGTGTCATACCTCGAAACCGGTCTCAGGATGATTTTTTCCTGTCCAGGGAGGACCTGGCTTTTCCAGTTTGGTCTGGACTGTTCCAATGAGGCACAGGGTTAAGACTGATTTGCATATGGCTGGGTCCTAATGGGGTGGCGTAGTGGGCAAAAGAACGATGGATTTAACCCAGATCTCTTGATTGGGGGAGAAAGTTTGAATCATTCAGCATTCCGTCCATCTTTTGTGGCAGTTACACTTTTCACCCTAAGTGGAACGGGTATGCCCAGACGTGGGTCCCTTGCTCACTGTGCCACTGGATTCAAGCTAGCCTGGCTGATGAAGGGTGACATAGCCCGAAACCGGTCCCAGGATGCTTGTTTGTGGTCCAGGGAGGACCTGGCTTGGCAGTTCGGTTTGGACTGTTCCCATGAGGCACAGGGTCAAGACTGATTTGCATATGGCTGGGTTCAAACTGGGGTGGCGTAGTGGGCAAAAGGACGATGGATTTAACCCAGATCTCTTGACTGTGTAAGAATGTTTGAATCATTCAGCATCCTGTCCATCATTTGCTGCAGTTACACTTTTCGCCCTAAGTGGAACGGGTATGCCCCAGACGTAGGTCCCTTGCTCACTGTGCCACTGGATTCAAGCTAGCCTGGCTGATGAAGAGTGACATACCCCGAAACCAGTCCCAGGATGCTTGTTTCCGGTCCAGGGAGGACCTGGCTTGGCAGTTCGGTCTGGACTGTTCACATGAGGCACAGGGTCAAGACTGATTTGCACATGGTTGGGTCCAAACTGGGGTGGCATAGTGGGGAAAAGAACGATGGATTTAACCCAGATCTCTTGACTGGGTGAGAATGTTTGAATCATTCAGCATTCCGTCCATCATTTGTTGCAGTTACACTTTTCGCCCTAAGTGGGACGGGTATGCCCAGACGTGGGTCCCTTGCTCACTGTGCCACTGGATTCAAGTTAGCCTGGCTGATGAAGGGTCTCATACCCCGAATCCGGTCCCGGGATGCTTGTTTCCGGTCAAGGGAGGACCTGGCTTGGCAGTTCGGTCTTGACTGTTTCCATAAGGCATAGAGTCAAGACTGATTTGCATATGGCTGGGTCCAAACTGGGGTGGCGTAGTGGGCAAAAGAAGATGACTTTAACCCAGATCTCTTGACTGGGGGAGAATGTTTGAATCATTCAAAATTCCGTCCATTATTTGTTGCAGTTACACATTTCGCCCTAAGTGGAACAGGTATGCCCAGATGTGTGTCCCTTGCTCACTGTGCCTCTGGATTCAAGCTAGCCTGGCTGATGAAGGGTACCATTCCCCGAAACAAGTTCCAGGATGCTTAATTCCGGTCCAGGGATGACCTGGCTTGGCAGTTTGTTCTGGATTGTGCCCATAAGGCACACGGTCAAGACTGATTTGCATATGGCTGGGTCCAAACTGGGGTAGCGTAGTGGGCAAAAGAAGAATGGATTCAGCCCAGATTTCTTAACTCAGGGAGAATGTTTGAATCATTCAGCATTCCGTCCATCATTTGTTGCAGTTACACTTTTCGCCCTAAGTGGGACAGGTATGCCCAGACGTGTGTCCCTTGCTCACTGTGCCACTGGATTCAAGCTAGCCTGGCTGATGAAGGGTGACATACCCCATAACCGGTCCCAGGATGCTTGTTTCAGGTCCAGGGAGGACCTGGCTTGGCAGTTCGGTCTGGACTGTGCCCATGAGGCACAGGGTCAAGACTGATTTGCATATGGCTGGGTCCAAACTGGTTTGGCGTAGTGGTCAAAAGAAGAATGGATTCAGCCCACATTTCTTGACTGGGGGAGAATGTTTGAATCATTCAGCATTCCGTCCATCATTTGTTGCAGTTACACTTTTCGCCCTAAGCCGGACGGGTATGCCCAGACGTGGGTCCCTTGCTCAATATGCAACTGGATTCACGCTAGCCTGGCTGATGAAGGGTGTCATACCTCGAAACCGGTCTCAGGATGATTTTTACCTGTCCAGGGAGGACCTGGCTTTTCCAGTTTGGTCTGGACTGTTCCAATGAGGCACAGGGTTAAGACTGATTTGCATATGGCTGGGTCTGAATGGGGTGGCGTAGTGGGCAGAAGAACGATGGTTATAACCCAGGTCTCTTGACTGGGGGAGAAAGTTTGAATCATTCAGCATTCCGTCCATCATTTGTTGCAGTTACACTTTTCACCCTAAGTGGGACGGGTATGCCCAGACGTGGGTCCCTTGCTCACTGTGCCACTGGATTCAAGCTAGCCTGGCTGATGAAGGGTGACATAGCCCGAAACCGGTCCCAGGATGCTTGTTTGTGGTCCAGGGAGGACCTGGCTTGGCAGTTCGGTTTGGACTGTTCCCATGAGGCACAGGGTCAAGACTGATTTGCAAATGGCTGGGTTCAAAACTGGGGTGGTGTAGTGGGCAAAAGGACGATGGATTTAACCCAGATCTCTTGACTGTGGGAGAATGTTTGAATCATTCAGCATCCTGTCCATCATTTGCTGCAGTTACACTTTTCGCCCTAAGTGGAACGGGTATGCCCAGAAGTAGGTCCCTTGCTCACTGTGCCACTGGATTCAAGCTAGCCTGGCTGATGAAGGGTGACATACCCCGAAACCAGTCCCAGGATGCTTGTTTCCGGTCCCGGGAGGACCTGGCTTGGCAGTTCGGTCTGGACTGTTCACATGAGGCACAGGGTCAAGACTGATTTGCACATGGTTGGGTCCAAACTGGGGTGGCGTAGTGGGCAAAAGAACGATGGATTTAACCCAGATCTCTTGACTGGGTGAGAATGTTTGAATCATTCAGCATTCTGTCCATCATTTGTTGCAGTTACACTTTTCGCCCTAAGTGGGACGTGTATGCCCAGACGTGGATCCCTTGCTCACTGTGCCACTGAATTCAAGTTAGCCTGGCTGATGAAGGGTGACATACCCCGAAACCGGTCCCGGGATGCTTGTTTCTGGTACAGGGAGGACCTGGCTTGGCATTTCGGTCTTGACTGTTCCCATAAGGCATAGGGTCAAGACTGATTTGCATATGGCTGGGTCCAAACTGGGGTGGCGTAGTGGGCAAAATAAGATGGCTTTAACCCAGATCTCTTGACTGGGGGAGAATGTTTGAATCATTCAGAATTCTGTCCATCATTTGTTGCAGTTACACTTTTCGCCCTAAGTGGGACTGGTATGCCCAGACGTGGGTCCCTTGCTCACTTTGCCACTCGATTCAAGCTAGCCTGGCTGATGAACGGTGACATTCCCCGAAACCGGTCCCAGGATGCTTGTTTCCGGTCCAGCGAGGACCTGGCTTGGCAGTTCGGTCTGGACTGTTCCCATAAGGCAGAGGGTCAAGACTGATTTGCATATGGCTGGGTCCAAACTGGGGTGGCATATTGGCAAAAGAAGAATGAATTCAGCCCAGATTTCTTGACTGGGGAGAATGTTTGAATCATTCAGCATTCCGTCCATCATTTGTTGCAGTTACACTTTTCGCCCTAAGTGGGACGGGTATGACCAGACGTGGGTCCCTTGCTCACTGTGCCACTGGATTCACGCTAGCCTGGCTGATGAAGGGTGTCATACCCCGAAACCGGTCCCAGGATGATTTTTTCCTGTCCAGGGAGGACCTGGCTTGGCAGTTCGGTCTGGACTGTTCCCATGAGGGACAGGGTCCAGACTGATTTGCATATGGCTGGGTCCAAACTGGGGTGGCATAGTGGGCAAAGAGTGATGGATTTAACCCAGATCTCTTGACTGGGGGAGAATGTTTGAATCATTCAGCATTCCATCTATCATTCGTTGCAGTTACACTTTTGCTCTAAGTGGGACGGCTATGCCCAGACGTGGGTCCCTTGCTCATTTTGCCACTCGATTCAAGCTAGCCTGGCTTATGAATGGTGATATACCCCGAAACCGGTCCCAGGATGCTTGTTTCCAGTCCAGGAAGGACCTGGATTGGCAGTTCGATCTGGACTGTTCCCATGAGGCAGAGTGTCAAGACTGATTTGCATATGGCTGGGTCCAAACTGGCGTGGCGTAGTGGGCAAGGGAACGATGGATTTAACCTAGAGCTCTTGACTGGGGGAGAATGTTTGAATCATTCAGCATTCCTTCCATCATTTGTTGCAATTACACTTTTCGCCCTAAGTGGGACGGGTATGCCCAGACGTGGGTATCTTGCTCACTTTGCCACTGGATTCAATCTAGCCTGGCTAATGAACAGTGACATACCCCGAAACCGGTCCCAGGATTCGTTTCCTGTCCAGGGAGGACCTGGCTTGGCATTTCGGTCTGGACTGTTCCCATGAGGCAGAGGGTCAAGACTGATTTAAATATGGCTGGGTCCAAACTGGGGTGGCGTAGTGGGCAAGGGAACGATGGATTTAACCTAGAGCTCTTGACTGGGGGAGAATGTTTGAATCATTCAGCATTCCTTCCATCATTTGTTGCAGTTACACTTTTCGCCCTAAGTGGGACGGGTATGCCCAGACGTGGGTCCCTTGCTCACTTTACCACTGGATTCAAGCTAGCCTGGCTGATGAACAGTGACATACCCCAAAACCGGTCCCAGGATGCTTGTTTCCCGTCCAGGGAGGACCTGGCTTGGCATTTCGGTCTGGACTGCTCCCATGAGGCAGAGGGTCAAGACTGATTTGCATATGGCTGGGTCCAAACTGTGGTGGCGTAATGGGCAAAAGAAGAATGGATTCAGCCCAGATTTCTTGACTGGGGGATAATGTTTGAATCATGCAGCATTCCGTCCATCATTTGTTGCAGTTACACTTTTCGCCCTAAGCGGGACGGGTATGCCCAGGCGTGGGTCCCTTGCTCACTGTGCCACTGGATTCACGCTAGCCTGGCTGATGAAGGGTGTCATACCCCGAAACCGGTCCCAGGATGCTTGTTTCTGGTCCAGGGAGGACCTGGCTTGGCAGTTCGGTCTAGACTGTGCCCATGAGGCACAGGGTCAAGACTGATTTGCATATGGCTAGGTCCAAACTGGTTTGGCATAGTGGTCGAAAGAAGAATGGATTCAGCCCACATTTCTTGACTGGGGGAGAATGTTTAAATCATTCAGCATTCCGTCCATCATTTGTTGCAGTTACACTTTTCGCCCTAAGCGGGACGGGTATGCCCAGACGTGGGTCCCTTGCTCAATATATCACTGGATTCACGCTAGCCTGGCTGATGAAGGGTGTCATACCTCGAAACCGGTCCCAGGATGATTTTTTCCTGTCCAGGGAGGACCTGGCTTTTCCAGTTTGGTCTGGACTGTTCCAATGAGGCACAGGGTTAAGACTGATTTGCATATGGCTGGGTCCTAATGGGGTGGCGTAGTGGGCAAAAGAACGATGGATTTAACCCAGATCTCTTGACTGTGGGAGAATGTTTGAATCATTCAGCATTCCGTCCATCATTTGTTGCAGTTACACTTTCCACCCTAAGTGGGACGGGTATGCCCAGACGTGGGTCCCTTGCTCACTGTGCCACTGGATTCAAGCTAGCCTGGCTGATGAAGGGTGACATAGCCCGAAACCGGACCCAGGATGCTTGTTTGTGGTCCAGGGAGGACCTGGCTTGGCAGTTCGGTTTGGACTGTTCCCATGAGGCACAGGGTCAAGACTGATTTGCATATGGTTGGGTCCAAACTGGGGTGCCGTAGTGGGCAAATGGACGATGTATTTAACCCAGATCTCTTGACTGTGGGAGAATGTTTGAATCATTCAGCATTCCGTCCATCATTTGTTGCAGTTACACTTTTCAACCTAAGTGGGACGGGTATGCCCAGACGTGGGTCCCTTGCTCACTGTGCCACTGGATTCAAGTTAGCCTGGCTGATGAAGGGTGACATACCCCGAAACCGGTCCTGGGATGCTTGTTTCCGGTCCAGGAAGGACCTGGCTTGGCAGTTCGGTCTTGACTTTTTCCATAAGGCATAGAGTCAAGACTGATTTGCATATGGCGGGGTCCTAACTGGGGTGGCGTAGTGGGCAAGGGAACGATGGATTTAACCTAGAGCTCTTGACTGGGGGAGAATGTTTGAATCATTCAGCATTCCTTCCATCATTTGTTGCAGTTACACTTTTCGCCCTAAGTGGGACGGGTATGCCCAGACGTGGGTCCCTTGCTCACTTTGCCACTGGATTCAAGCTAGCCTGGCTGATGAACAGTGACATACCCCGAAACCGGTCCCAGGATGCTTGTTTCCCGTCCAGGGAGGACCTGGCTTGGCATTTCGGTCTGGACTGTTCACATGAGGCAGAGGGTCAAGACTGATTTGCATATGGCTGGGTCCAAACTGGGGTGGCGTGGTGGGCAAAAGAACGATGGATTTAACCCAGATCCCTTGACTGGGGGAGAATGTTTGAATCATTGAGCATTCCGTCCATCATTTGTTGCAGTTACACTATTCGCCCTAAGTGGGACGGGTATGCCCAGACGCTGTGTCTTTTGCTCACTGTGGCACTGGATTCACGCTAACCTGGCTGATGAAGGGTGTCATACCCTGAAACCGGTCCCAGGATAATTTTTTCCTGTCCAGGGAGGACCTGGCTTGGCAGTTCGGTCTCGACTATTCCCATGAGGCACAGGGTCAAGACTTATTTGCATATGGCTGGTTCCAAACTGGGGTGGCATAGTGGGCAAAAGAATGATGGATTTAACCCAGATCTCTTGACTGTGGGAGAAGGTTGGAATCATTCAGCATTCTGTCCATCATTTGTTGCAGTTACACCTTTTGCCCTAAGTGGGACGGGTATGCCCAGACGTGGGTCCCTTGCTCACTTTGCCACTCGATTCAAGCTAGCCTGGCTGATGAACGGTGAAATTCCCCGAAACCGGTCCCAGGATGCTTGTTTCCGGTCCAGCGAGGACCTGGCTTGGCAGTTCGGTCTGGACTGTTCCCATAAGGCAGAGGGTCAAGACTGATTTGCATATGGCTGAGTCCAAACTGGGGTGGCGTAGTGGGCAAAAGAACAATGGATTTAACCTAGATCTCTTGACTGGGGGAGAATGTTTCAATCATTTAGCATTCCGTCCATCATTTGTTGCAGTTACACTTTTCGCCCTAAGTGGGACGGGTATGCCCAGACGTGGGTCCCTTTCTCACTGTGCCACTGGATTCAAGCTAGCCTGGCTGATGAAGGGGGACATACCCCGAAACCGGTAACAGGATGCTTGTTTCCGGTCCAGGGAGGACCTGGCTTGGCAGTTCGGTCTGGACTGTGCCCATGAGGCATGTTAGACCTTGGCGTGGGTCTCCCTTCCATTTTTTCGTAATGCCTCCACTGTTGCCGATATGTTTTGCTGGACTAGATGCTCATGGGCACTTTGCCGCTGCTAATCAGTGCCAAAGTGCAAGTGCTCCCTATCGTAAATTGATGTATGTATTAGTGACTCCATGATTGGATGATTGGTTTACTTGTCAGTCCCTAGTACCGTGCACTGAGTGTGCCCAGGGCTTGTAAATCCAATGCTGCTGGTGGGCTTGCAGCACGGGTTGTGCCACCCACAGAAGCAGCTTGTAAAGTGTGTCTCAGGCCTGCCATTGCAGAGCCTGTGTGCAGCCTAGGGCTGCCATGTCGACTTGGTGAGTGCACCCACTTACCAGTCCCTAAACCTTCCCTTTACTGCATGTTGGTCACCCCTAAAGTAGGCCCTAGGGCAGGGTGCATTGTAAGTATAAGGTAGGACATGCCCTGGTGTGTGTGGCATGTCCTAATAGTGAATTACAGCCATTTTCGTTTTTCACTATTGCAAGGCTACCTGCTCCCCATAGGCCAGAGTGGGCGGACTGACTATTACACCTTATAGTCAGAACTGACTCAGGGAACATGGTAGAAAAACGAATTTAGTATGCCTGAACTCAGGATGATAAAATGCATCTTTTAGTGAAGTTGGTTTTAACATTCTGTGTTTGAAAATACCACTTTTAGAAAGTGGGTATTTTCTTGCCTAACTATCCAAGCCTGCCTCTGCTAGGTTGTGTATTCCTTGTCTGGAGATTGAGTGACAGGGGCTGGGGGTGGCTACAGGAGACAGGGTGAGTCAGCACAGGGCTGAATAGAAAGATCTGCATCCAGAGTGGAGGGAGGAGTTGCACCTGGGTCTGAATAGGGCTGTGCCTGCCTTCCACAATGCTGGCTCCACCTCCTGCCGGGCGGCTGAGCACTCTGCCCCACATTCTGAAAGGAAAGAAGGAGTCAGAAAAACAAAGTGCTCCAGGACTGACCAGAACTGGTTTTGGACTAGGCAGAGGCCTCTCTGCCTCCAGAGAACAAAGAGAATCAGGGTATAAGAGGGGCACCCAGACCCCAGGAAAATTAGATCACTTTTGGGAACAAGAAGAAACCTTTGCTGAGGAGCGGAACCAAGAAGAAACTGAGGAGAGACTATCCCTAAGCCTGAAGTGCTGCTTGGGGGATTGGCCTGCAGTGGTTTGCCTGACTGCCAAAGAAAGGAGAAAGGAACTTTTGCTTTGCTGTGACTTTCATCAACTTGTGAAGGATCTCCAAGGGCTTGGAAGAGAGCTTGCCCCCTGACCGAAGTCCCAGGACCATTGGACTTCACCCCCTTTGTGAATTGCTGCTGGAAACTCTGTTTCAGTGGCTACAGAGGTAGGGAGCTGTGACCGACTCTCACGACCGACTCGGTGTCCTGTAAGCACCGCATCGAAGCACCGTCTCGCCCTGCAACGCACGGCCCTGGTCTCACCGACTCCGTCAACGAGCCGCTGCCTGCACCTCATCGAGGGACAACGCGTCCTGCAATGCTTCGCTACGCCGAATCGAACTGGTCCGACCGACACGGTCACTGCTGCTGAGTTCGAGTCCTGCGACCGCACCGGAGTTGGGCACCGCTCGCACGCTTTGCGACGCACCGCCCGACTCGCACCGCTGTCCGGACTGATCGACGCCAGCTCCTGAATCCGGCTCCGTCGCCGCACCGCAACCTGCCAGCACCGCATCGAAGCACCGTCTCGCCCTGCAACGCACGGCCCTGGTCTCACCGACTCCGTCTCGACGAGCGTCAACGAGCCGCTGCCTGCACCGCATCGAGGGACAACGCGTCCTGCAACGCTTCCATTTTTGCATCGCGACCACGACGAACAGCCATCCGGCTCGCACGCCCGTGCCTGCCGCTTCAAGTAAAGGTACTGTGACCGAGTCTGTCTACGCTGTGTTGGCCCGTCTCGACGCGGTCAGCTGGATTTGTTAGACTCTGTTTGTTCTCAACATCGCCGTAGCCGGAGGAGGCTACCGACTCGCACAGAACCTTGAATTAAGCCTTTTTGATCAGAACTAAGTATTCTTAACAGTATTGTGGATTATTTTTGTCGTTTATGGTCTTGTGATAAATCTATATAAAGTATACCTATTTTTATAAATATATAACCTGTGTGGTGTCCATTTGTAGTGTTGTCACTTGATTACTGTATGTGTTCACAAATGCTTTACACACTGCCTCTGAACTAAGCCTGTCTGCTCGTGCCAAGCTACCAAGAGGGTGAGCCGGGGTTATTTTAGAAGTGTACCTACTTTCCCTGACTAGACGCAAGGGTCCCTATTTGGACAAAGGTACCTACCTCTGCCAACTAGAGACCCCCAAATCTAACATTGGTGGTCAGCGGTGAGGATTCTGGACTTGCATTTGTGACTCATGTACAGTGATTGGTGAACACTACTTAGTGAGTGCAGACCAAAACGCAACCACATACTTTTATAGCATTTTTTTTGGGATTTCCTATTTTTGCAAATGCCAAGTTCAGTCACTATGGAGAAACCAGCATCAGTAGCCTCTGTTGAGTGTGATTGGGAAGAAGAGAGGCTAGAATGCTACACCCTCAAGCAGCTCAGGCAATTCTGCAAAAAGTTTAAAGTGTCCATGACCGGACTCTCCAGGAAGGAGGACCTTCAAAAGGCGCTGAGGGCCTGGGTCGAATCAAGGAGTGCCCCTGTGGAGGGGGCTGAGAATGCAGAAGGGCAGCTGGAGGGGCTATTGGGTCTAGGGGGTGGAAGACCACCTTCCCCAGTAGGTAGCAGTGTTTCTGCCAGAGGACTGTCTCCAGAGGAGTTGGAGGACAGGAAAGAGAGTAGTAGGATGCACGAAATGGAGCTGACCAAGCTCAAGCTGAATGGGCAGTTAGAATTCCAAATGCAAACTAGGAAATTGGCCCTAGAGGAGAAGAAAATGCAGTTTGAACATGAGAAAGTTTTGAGGGAGTTGGAATTGAAGGCCAAGAGCTTAGAGATTACTCCCTCTGGTGGCAGTGTACCGCCTGTGCCTGTTGAAGCTAGGTGTATATTCCCAAAGATGTGGTGAAGGAGTTTTTTAAAAATGATGACATAGGGCAGTGGTTCAAAGCCTATGAGGTAGCCATGTCTTCCCACCGGGTCCCTGAGAAGGATTGGGGAGCGGGGTTGTGGGGACGGTTCCTCAGTGAAGGGCAGGATACCTTGTTGGATTTGCCCTCTGAAGTCTATAATTCGTACAGCCACATGAAGGATGCCTTAATGACTAGGTATGGTTTGACCCCTGAGCTTTATAGGCAAAGGTTCAGGAACTGTAGTAAGATTGAAAGCAGTACCTGGGTTGAATATGTGACCTTCTTTTGCAGAGCCTTGGATGGTTGGGTAAAGGGTAGCAAAGCGACTGATTTTCAGGCGCTCTTTGATTTGATTGCCTGGGAGCACTTGTCCGGTAATTGTTTTCCTGAGCTACGCCAGCACCTGATTGATAGTAAGCTGACTAACCCTAGGCAGCTTGCTGAGGAGGCGGACCGCTGGGTGAGTACCCGGGTCCACAAGGGTCACGTGGGAGACTCCGCCAAGGGTGGGCAGGGTCCCCAGCAGAAGAGTGGGGGGACAAGGGTAAACAGAAGGAGTTCCATAAAGGGCCCCAAAGTAAACCCCAAGGGAACCAAGGGAAAGGTTCCCAGCCTCCCCCTGAGAAGAAGCCAGTGGCCCTGACAGGCCCCCTGTTCACCAAGGACCACTGGTATGTTACAAGTGTGGCGCCCCTGGCCACAAGGCAAACGATCCTCGTTGCCCTTTGCATGGAAAACCAGCACCCACCAGTGCAGTCCCCCGGCAGTTGGCTAGTGTAGCCCTGGGGGAGGAGTTGGGTGCCCAAGGTGGGGGATCCCACAGTGTTTTCCCTTGTCTCATTAGGAGACTCTGAGATGGTCCCTAGGACCCCGCTGCCTGAGAACACTAAGAAATACAGGCAGTGGGTGACCATCAATGGCCATAGGGTGGAGGCTCTGAGAGACACAGGAGCCAGTGTGACAGCTGTCAAGTGTCACCTGGTGTCTAAGGAGCAGGTTATCCCTGATGCATTCTATCCGGTTGTTGCCGCTGACAACACAGAGAGTCACTGCAAGGTGGCTCAGGTTCCCTTTGAGTGGGGGGGGGTCTCTTGTACTCTTCAAGTAGCTGTGAGGCCAGCCATGCCTGTTGACTGTTTGTTAGGGAACGATTTGGAGAGCTCACCTTGGGCTAAGGTGGAGCGGAGTGCGCATTTAGAAATGTTGGGCTTGCCTGATTGGGCATGTGTGACCACCCGGTCAATGGCAGCTAAAGGTGTTCAAGAGGACCTGGAGCCTGAGAGGGAGGCCCAGGTGCCTGCCGGAGAGAGAGGAGGCAGGGGGCGCGGGAAACCGGCCCCCGAAGTTCCCACGGTCCAGGAGGAGGCAGACCCTGAGGGGGATGCCCTGGAGCCTACAGGGGAACAGGTAGCTGAACTGGGGGACCTACCTGAGCTGACCCATTGGCAGCAACAAGGAGGACCCTCCAGGGAAGAGTTCTGCGAGGAGCAGAACGCATGCCCTCTCTCGTGGGTCTGAGGCAACAGGCCACAGACCAGGCAGCAGGTGATCAGTCTGGATCACATTGGGTTTACTGGGAGAATGGTCTCCTGTATTCAGAGCCTAAGGTTGCTGAGCCTGGGTCAGCCCGTGTGCTGGTGGTACCCCAGCGCTTCAGAGCCTTCCTACTGGGGTTGGCTCATGATGTACCGTTAGCGGGACATCTGGGGCAGGACAAGACCTTTGGCAGGCTTGTTACCCATTTCTATTGGCCCCAGATGCGCAGGAGTGCCGCCACTCACTGCAGAACATGCCAGACTTGCCAGGCAAGTGGAAAGAGTGGGAGGAAGCACAAGGCTCCTCTCCAGCCATTCCCTGTGGTCAGCACCCCCTTTGAACGGGTGGGTATTGACATTGTGGGGCCACTGGACCCCAAGACAGCCATGGGCAACAGGTTTATCCTGGTCTTCGTGGACCATGCCACCCGGTACCCTGAAGCCATCCCTCTGAGGACCGTGATGGCCCCCGTGGTGGGACGGGCACTGATGGGAATTTTCTCACGTGTGGGATTCCCTCAAGAGGTGGTGTCTGACAGAGGTACCGACTTCGTGTCCAAGTACATGAAGTCCCTGTGGCAGGAGTGCGGTGTAACTTACAAGTTCACCACTCCTTACCACCCTCAAGGAAATGGGCTGGTTGAGAGATTCAACCGGACCCTCAAGGGCATGATTATGGGTCTGGAAGAACCCATGAGGCGTAAATGGGACGTCCTCTTACCATGCCTGTTGCTTGCATACCGGGAGGTGCCACAGAAGTCTCTAGGGTTCAGTCCCTTTGAGCTCCTCTATGGACACCCGGTGCGAGGACCTCTGAGTTTGGTCAAGGAAGGCTGGGAGCAATCTCCCAGGAAACCTCCCCAGGATGTATACTTTTACATGCTGGCCTTCAGGAACCAGACTAGGCGTTTCAGAGAACTTGCTGAGGCAAATCTGGAAGCCAGCCAGGAGGAGATGAAGCGGTGGTACGACCAGAATGCCACTCTGGTAGAGCTTCAGCCTGGTCAGAAAGTATGGGTCATGGCCCCTGTGGAGCCCTGTGCGCTCCAGGACAGGTGGACCGGCCCTTTTACGGTGGTGGAGCGCAAGAGTCCAGTTACCTATTTGGTGGACTTGCAGTCTCCCAGAAACCCCTTGCGGATCCTACATGTGAACCGCCTGAAGCCCCACTTGGAGAGGTCCCAAGTGGGCATGCTCTTAGCTACAGATGATGGAATGGAGGAGGAGACCGAGCCTCTTCCTGACCTCCTGTCAGCCCGAGAGCAAGATGGATCAGTGGAGGAGTAAACCTCTCTACCTCCCTGACACCTGAGCAGCAGGGTGACTGTCGCCAACTGTTGGGACAGTTCCCTGACCTGTTCTCCCTGGTTCCCAGTGTCACTCATTGGTGCGTCCATGATGTGGACACTGGGGACAGTCTTCCTGTGAAGCACAAGGCTTACAGGGTGACTGACAGGGTCAGAGCCTGCATCAAGGAGGAGGTCTCCAAGATGTTTGCGCTAGGGGTCATTGAGTCCTCTAACAGCCCTTGGGCCAGCCCAGTGGTCTTGGTTCCAAAGGCTGCCGCGCCTGGTGCCACACCAGAACTCCGGTTCTGTGTGGACTACAGGGGACTCAATTCCGTCACCAGGACTGACGCCCACCCCATCCCCAGAGCTGATGAGCTCATAGATCGGTTAGGGGCTGCGCGGTACCTCAGCACGTTTGACTTAACGTCTGGGTACTGGCAGATCGCCTTGACTGATGGGGCAAAGAGAGGTCAGCATTCTCCACACCAGACGGGCACTACCAGTTTCGGGTGATGCCCTTTGGGATGAAGAATGCCCCTGCCACCTTTCAGAGGTTGGTCAACCAGGTGTTGGTTGGACTGGAGGATTTCAGTGCCGCCTACCTGGATGACATCGCAGTGTTCAGTGCCAGTTGGGAAGAACATCTGCGTCACCTCTGGGAAGTGTTGATGGCGCTGCGGAGGGCAGGCCTCACAATCAAGGCAAGTAAGTGCCAGATTGGGCAGGGTTCTGTGGTGTACTTGGGACACCAGGTTGGGAGCGGCCAGGTGGCGCCCCTCCAACCGAAAATTGATACCATTCTGGCTTGGGAGCCCCCAAGACCCAGACAGAGGTGAGAGCCTTCCTAGGACTCACCGGGTATTACAGGAGATTCGTCAAGGGGTATGGCAGCATTGTTGCCCCCTTGACAGAGCTGACTTCCAAGAAGCAGCCCAGGAAAGTGATTTGGACTGACGCCTGTCAAAAGCTTTTGACACCTTGAAGACTGCCATGTGCACGGCGCCTGTGCTCCAGGCACCCAACTTCTCCAATGAGTTCATTGTTCAGACCGACGCTTCAGAGCATGGTGTAGGGGCTGTTCTATCACAGATCAATGAGGAGGGCCTAGACCAACCTGTAGCCTTCATCAGTAGGAGGTTACTTCCCGGGAACAGAGATGGAGTGCTATTGAGCGGGAGGCATTTGCTGTGGTCTGGGCACTGAAGAAGCTGAGACCATACCTGTTTGGGACTCACTTCCGGTTCAGACAGACCACAGGCCCCTCAAATGGTTGATGCAGATGAGGGGTGAGAATCCAAAGCTGTTGAGGTGGTCCATTTCCCTACAGGGGATGGACTTTACGGTGGAACACCGCCCTGGTACAGAACACGCCAATGCTGATGGGCTGTCCAGATTTTTCCGCCTTAGCGATGAGAACTCCCTAGGGGTAGGATAGTTCTCCCCACATTTCAGCTGGAGGGGACACGTGTTAGACCTGGCATCCTTGGCGTGGGTCTCCCTTCCATTTTTTCGTAATGCCTCCACTGTTGCCGATATGTTTTGCTGGACTAGATGCTCATGGGCACTTTGCCGCTGCTAATCAGTGCCAAAGTGCAAGTGCTCCCTATCGTAAATTGATGTATCTATTAGTGACTCCATGATTGGATGATTGGTTTACTTGTCAGTCCCTAGTACCGTGCACTGAGTGTGCCCAGGGCTTGTAAATCCAATGCTGCTGGTGGGCTTGCAGCACGGGTTGTGCCACCCACAGAAGCAGCTTGTAAAGTGTGTCTCAGGCCTGCCATTGCAGAGCCTGTGTGCAGCCTAGGGCTGCCATGTCGACTTGGTGAGTGCACCCACTTACCAGTCCCTAAACCTTCCCTTTACTGCATGTTGGTCACCCCTAAAGTAGGCCCTAGGGCAGGGTGCATAAGGTAGGACATGCCCTGGTGTGTGTGGCATGTCCTAATAGTGAATTACAGCCATTTTCGTTTTTCACTATTGCAAGGCTACCTGCTCCCCATAGGCCAGAGTGGGCGGACTGACTATTACACCTTATAGTCAGAACTGACTCAGGGAACATGGTAGAAAAACGAATTTAGTATGCCTGAACTCAGGATGATAAAATGCATCTTTTAGTGAAGTTGGTTTTAACATTCTGTGTTTGAAAATACCACTTTTAGAAAGTGGGTATTTTCTTGCCTAACTATCCAAGCCTGCCTCTGCTAGGTTGTGTATTCCTTGTCTGGAGATTGAGTGACAGGGGCTGGGGGTGGCTACAGGAGACAGGGTGAGTCAGCACAGGGCTGAATAGAAAGATCTGCATCCAGAGTGGAGGGAGGAGTTGCACCTGGGTCTGAATAGGGCTGTGCCTGCCTTCCACAATGCTGGCTCCACCTCCTGCCGGGCGGCTGAACACTCTGCCCCACATTCTGAAAGGAAAGAAGGAGTCAGAAAAACAAATTGCTCCAGGACTGACCAGAACTGGTTTTGGACTAGGCAGAGGCCTCTCTGCCTCCAGAGAACAAAGAGAATCAGGGTATAAGAGGGGCACCCAGACCCCAGGAAAATTAGATCACTTTTGGGAACAAGAAGAAACCTTTGCTGAGGAGCGGAACCAAGAAGAAACTGAGGAGAGACTATCCCTAAGCCTGAAGTGCTGCTTGGGGGATTGGCCTGCAGTGGTTTGCCTGACTGCCAAAGAAAGGAGAAAGGAACTTTTGCTTTGCTGTGACTTTCATCAACTTGTGAAGGATCTCCAAGGGCTTGGAAGAGAGCTTGCCCCCTGACCGAAGTCCCAGGACCATTGGACTTCACCCCTTTGTGAATTGCTGCTGGAAACTCTGTTTCAGTGGCTACAGAGGTAGGGAGCTGTGACCGACTCTCACGACCGACTCGGTGTCCTGTAAGCACCGCATCGAAGCACCGTCTCGCCCTGCAACGCACGGCCCTGGTCTCACCGACTCCGTCAACGAGCCGCTGCCTGCACCGCATCGAGGGACAACGCGTCCTGCAATGCTTCGCTACGCCGAATCGAACTGGTCCGACCGACACGGTCACTGCTGCTGAGTTCGAGTCCTGCGACCGCACCGGAGTTGGGCACCGCTCGCACGCTTTGCGACGCACCGCCCGACTCGCACCGCTGTCCGGACTGATCGACGCCAGCTCCTGAATCCGGCTCCGTCGCCGCACCGCAACCTGCCAGCACCGCATCGAAGCACCGTCTCGCCCTGCAACGCACGGCCCTGGTCTCACCGACTCCGTCTCGACGACGTCAACGAGCCGCTGCCTGCACCGCATCGAGGGACAACGCGTCCTGCAACGCTTCCATTTTTGCATCGCGACCGCGACGAACAGCCATCCGGCTCGCACGCCCGTGCCTGCCGCTTCAAGTAAAAGGTACTGTGACCGAGTCTGTCTACGCTGTGTTGGCCCGTCTCGACGCGGTCAGCTGGATTTGTTAGACTCTGTTTGTTCTCAACATCGCCGTAGCCGGAGGAGGCTATCGACTCGCACAGAACCTTGAATTAAGCCTTTTTGATCAGAACTAAGTATTCTTAACAGTATTGTGGATTATTTTTGTCGTTTATGGTCTTGTGATAAATCTATATAAAGTATACCTATTTTTATAAATATATAACCTGTGTGGTGTCCATTTGTAGTGTTGTCACTTGATTACTGTATGTGTTCACAAATGCTTTACACACTGCCTCTGAACTAAGCCTGTCTGCTCGTGCCAAGCTACCAAGAGGGTGAGCCGGGGTTATTTTAGAAGTGTACCTACTTTCCCTGACTAGACGCAAGGGTCCCTATTTGGACAAAGGTACCTACCTCTGCCAACTAGAGACCCCCAAATCTAACATTGGTGGTCAGCGGTGAGGATTCTGGACTTGCATTTGTGACTCATGTACAGTGATTGGTGAACACTACTTAGTGAGTGCAGACCAAAACGCAACCACATACTTTTATAGCATTTTTTTGGGATTTCCTATTTTTGCAAATGCCAAGTTCAGTCACTATGGAGAAACCAGCATCAGTAGCCTCTGTTGAGTGTGATTGGGAAGAAGAGAGGCTAGAATGCTACACCCTCAAGCAGCTCAGGCAATTCTGCAAAAAGTTTAAAGTGTCCATGACCGGACTCTCCAGGAAGGAGGACCTTCAAAAGGCGCTGAGGGCCTGGGTCGAATCAAGGAGTGCCCCTGTGGAGGGGGCTGAGAATACAGAAGGGCAGCTGGAGGGGCTATTGGGTCTAGGGGCTGGAAGACCACCTTCCCCAGTAGGTAGCAGTGTTTCTGCCAGAGGACTGTCTCCAGAGGAGTTGGAGGACAGGAAAGAGAGTAGGATGCACGAAATGGAGCTGACCAAGCTCAAGCTGAATGGGCAGTTAGAATTCCAAATGCAAACTAGGAAATTGGCCCTAGAGGAGAAGAAAATGCAGTTTGAACATGAGAAAGTTTTGAGGGAGTTGGAATTGAAGGCCAAGAGCTTAGAGATTACTCCCTCTGGTGGCAGTGTACCGCCTGTGCCTGTTGAAGCTAGGGTGTATATTCCCAAAGATGTGGTGAAGGAGTTTTTAAAAATGATGACATAGGGCAGTGGTTCAAAGCCTATGAGGTAGCCATGTCTTCCCACCGGGTCCCTGAGAAGGATTGGGGAGCGGGGTTGTGGGGACGGTTCCTCAGTGAAGGGCGGGATACCTTGTTGGATTTGCCCTCTGAAGTCTATAATTCGTACAGCCACATGAAGGATGCCTTAATGACTAGGTATGGTTTGACCCCTGAGCTTTATAGGCAAAGGTTCAGGAACTGTAGTACGATTGAAAGCAGTACCTGGGTTGAATATGTGACCTTCTTTTGCAGAGCCTTGGATGGTTGGGTAAAGGGTAGCAAAGCGACTGATTTTCAGGCGCTCTTTGATTTGATTGCCTGGGAGCACTTGTCCGGTAATTGTTTTCCTGAGCTACGCCAGCACCTGATTGATAGTAAGCTGACTAACCCTAGGCAGCTTGCTGAGGAGGCGGACCGCTGGGTGAGTACCCGGGTCCACAAGGGTCACGTGGGAGACTCCGCCAAGGGTGGGCAGGGTCCCCAGCAGAAGAGTGGGGGGGACAAGGGTAAACAGAAGGAGTTCCATAAAGGGCCCCAAAGTAAACCCCAAGGGAACCAAGGGAAAGGTTCCCAGCCTCCCCCTGAGAAGAAGCCAGTGGCCCTGACAGGCCCCCTGTTCACCAAGGGCCACTGGTATGTTACAAGTGTGGCGCCCCTGGCCACAAGGCAAACGATCCTCGTTGCCCTTTGCATGGAAAACCAGCACCCACCAGTGCAGTCCCCCGGCAGTTGGCTAGTGTAGCCCTGGGGGAGGAGTTGGGTGCCCAAGGTGGGGGGATCCCACAGTGTTTTCCCTTGTCTCATTAGGAGACTCTGAGATGGTCCCTAGGACCCCGCTGCCTGAGAACACTAAGAAATACAGGCAGTGGGTGACCATCAATGGCCATAGGGTGGAGGCTCTGAGAGACACAGGAGCCAGTGTGACAGCTGTCAAGTGTCACCTGGTGTCTAAGGAGCAGGTTATCCCTGATGCATTCTATCCGGTTGTTGCCGCTGACAACACAGAGAGTCACTGCAAGGTGGCTCAGGTTCCATTTGAGTGGGTGGGGGGTCTCGGGTACTCTTCAAGTAGCTGTGAGGCCAGCCATGCCTGTTGACTGTTTGTTAGGGAACGATTTGGAGAGCTCACCTTGGGCTAAGGTGGAGCGGAGTGCGCATTTAGAAATGTTGGGCTTGCCTGATTGGGCATGTGTGACCACCCGGTCAATGGCAGCTAAAGGTGTTCAAGAGGACCTGGAGCCTGAGAGGGAGGCCCAGGTGCCTGCCGGAGAGAGAGGAGGCAGGGGGCGCGGGAAACCGGCCCCCGAAGTTCCCACGGTCCAGGAGGAGGCAGACCCTGAGGGGGATGCCCTGGAGCCTACAGGGGAACAGGTAGCTGAACTGGGGGACCTACCTGAGCTGACCCATTGGCAGCAACAAGGAGGACCCTCCAGGGAAGAGTTCTGCGAGGAGCAGAACGCATGCCCCTCTCTCGTGGGTCTGAGGCAACAGGCCACAGACCAGGCAGCAGGTGATCAGCCTGGATCACATTGGGTTTACTGGGAGAATGGTCTCCTGTATTCAGAGCCTAAGGTTGCTGAGCCTGGGTCAGCCCGTGTGCTGGTGGTACCCCAGCGCTTCAGAGCCTTCCTACTGGGGTTGGCTCATGATGTACCGTTAGCGGGACATCTGGGGCAGGACAAGACCTTTGACAGGCTTGTTACCCATTTCTATTGGCCCCAGATGCGCAGGAGTGCCGCCACTCACTGCAGAACATGCCAGACTTGCCAGGCAAGTGGAAAGAGTGGGAGGAAGCACAAGGCTCCTCTCCAGCCATTCCCTGTGGTCAGCACCCCCTTTGAACGGGTGGGTATTGACATTGTGGGGCCACTGGACCCCAAGACAGCCATGGGCAACAGGTTTATCCTGGTCTTGGTGGACCATGCCACCCGGTACCCTGAAGCCATCCCTCTGAGGACCGTGACGGCCCCCGTGGTGGGACGGGCACTGATGGGAATTTTCTCACGTGTGGGATTCCCTCAAGAGGTGGTGTCTGACAGAGGTACCAACTTCGTGTCCAAGTACATGAAGTCCCTGTGGCAGGAGTGTGGTGTAACTTACAAGTTCACCACTCCTTACCACCCTCAAGGAAATGGGCTGGTTGAGAGATTCAACCGGACCCTCAAGGGCATGATTATGGGTCTGGAAGAACCCATGAGGCGTAAATGGGACGTCCTCTTACCATGTCTGTTGTTTGCATACCGGGAGGTGCCACAGAAGTCTCTAGGGTTCAGTCCCTTTGAGCTCCTCTATGGACACCCGGTGCGAGGACCTCTGAGTTTGGTCAAGGAAGGCTGGGAGCAATCTCCCAGGAAACCTCCCCAGGATGTATACAGTTACATGCTGGCCTTCAGGAACCAGACTAGGCGTTTCAGAGAACTTGCTGAGGCAAATCTGGAAGCCAGCCAGGAGGAGATGAAGCGGTGGTACGACCAGAATGCCACTCTGGTAGAGCTTCAGCCTGGTCAGAAAGTATGGGTCATGGCCCCTGTGGAGCCCTGTGCGCTCCAGGACAGGTGGACCGGCCCTTTTACGGTGGTGGAGCGCAAGAGTCCAGTTACCTATTTGGTGGACTTGCAGTCTCCCAGAAACCCCTTGCGGGTCCTACATGTGAACCGCCTGAAGCCCCACTTGGAGAGGTCCCAAGTGGGCATGCTCTTAGCTACAGATGATGGAATGGAGGAGGAGACCGAGCCTCTTCCTGACCTCCTGTCAGCCCGAGAGCAAGATGGATCAGTGGAGGGAGTAAACCTCTCTACCTCCCTGACACCTGAGCAGCAGGGTGACTGTCGCCAACTGTTGGGACAGTTCCCTGACCTGTTCTCCCTGGTTCCCAGTGTCACTCATTGGTGCGTCCATGATGTGGACACTGGGGACAGTCTTCCTGTGAAGCACAAGGCTTACAGGGTGACTGACAGGGTCAGAGCCTGCATCAAGGAGGAGGTCTCCAAGATGTTTGCGCTAGGGGTCATTGAGTCCTCTAACAGCCCTTGGGCCAGCCCAGTGGTCTTGGTTCCAAAGGCTGCCGCGCTTGGTGCCACACCAGAACTCCGGTTCTGTGTGGACTACAGGGGACTCAATTCCGTCACCAGGACTGACGCCCACCCCATCCCCAGAGCTGATGAGCTCATAGATCGGTTAGGGGCTGCGCGGTACCTCAGCACGTTTGACTTAACGTCTGGGTACTGGCAGATCGCCTTGACTGATGGGGCAAAAGAGAGGTCACCATTCTCCACACCAGACGGGCACTACCAGTTCCGGGTGATGCCCTTTGGGATGAAGAATGCCCCTGCCACCTTTCAGAGGTTGGTCAACCAGGTGTTGGTTGGAATGGAGGATTTCAGTGCCGCCTACCTGGATGACATCGCAGTGTTCAGTGCCAGTTGGGAAGAACATCTGCGTCACCTCTGGGAAGTGTTGATGGCGCTGCGGAGGGCAGGCCTCACAATCAAGGCAAGTAAGTGCCAGATTGGGCAGGGTTCTGTGGTGTACTTGGGACACCAGGTTGGGAGCGGCCAGGTGGCGCCCCTCCAACCGAAAATTGATACCATTCTGGCTTGGGAGCCCCCAAGACCCAGACAGAGGTGAGAGCCTTCCTAGGACTCACCGAGTATTACAGGAGATTCGTCAAGGGGTATGGCAGCATTGTTGCCCCCTTGACAGAGCTGACTTCCAAGAAGCAGCCCAGGAAAGTGATTTGGACTGACGCCTGTCAAAAAGCTTTTGACACCTTGAAGACTGCCATGTGCACGGCGCCTGTGCTCCAGGCACCCAACTTCTCCAATGAGTTCATTGTTCAGACCGACGCTTCAGAGCATGGTGTAGGGGCTGTTCTATCACAGATCAATGAGGAGGGCCTAGACCAACCTGTAGCCTTCATCAGTAGGAGGTTACTTCCCCGGGAACAGAGATGGAGTGCTATTGAGCGGGAGGCATTTGCTGTGGTCTGGGCACTGAAGAAGCTGAGACCATACCTGTTTGGGACTCACTTCCGGGTTCAGACAGACCACAGGCCCCTCAGATGGTTGATGCAGATGAGGGGTGAGAATCCAAAGCTGTTGAGGTGGTCCATTTCCCTACAGGGGATGGACTTTACGGTGGAACACCGCCCTGGTACAGAACACGCCAATGCTGATGGGCTGTCCAGATTTTTCCGCCTTAGGGATGAGAACTCCCTAGCGGTAGGATAGTTCTCCCCACATTTCAGCTGGAGGGGACACGTGTTAGACCTGGCATCCTTGGCGTGGGTCTCCCTTCCATTTTTTCGTAATGCCTCCACTGTTGCCGATATGTTTTGCTGGACTAGATGCTCATGGGCACTTTGCCGCTGCTAATCAGTGCCAAAGTGCAAGTGCTCCCTATCGTAAATTGATGTATGTATTAGTGACTCCATGATTGGATGATTGGTTTACTTGTCAGTCCCTAGTACCGTGCACTGAGTGTGCCCAGGGCTTGTAAATCCAATGCTGCTGGTGGGCTTGCAGCACGGGTTGTGCCACCCACAGAAGCAGCTTGTAAAGTGTGTCTCAGGCCTGCCATTGCAGAGCCTGTGTGCAGCCTAGGGCTGCCATGTCGACTTGGTGAGTGCACCCACTTACCAGTCCTTAAACCTTCCCTTTACTGCATGTTGGTCACCCCTAAAGTAGGCCCTAGGGCAGGGTGCATTGTAAGTATAAGGTAGGACATGCCCTGGTGTGTGTGGCATGTCCTAATAGTGAATTACAGCCATTTTCGTTTTTCACTATTGCAAGGCTACCTGCTCCCCATAGGCCAGAGTGGGCGGACTGACTATTACACCTTATAGTCAGAACTGACCCAGGGAACATGGTAGAAAAACGAATTTAGTATGCCTGAACTCAGGATGATAAAATGCATCTTTTAGTGAAGTTGGTTTTAACATTCTGTGTTTGAAAATACCACTTTTATAAAGTGGGTATTTTCTTGCCTAACTATCCAAGCCTGCCTCTGCTAGGTTGTGTATTCCTTGTCTGGAGATTGAGTGACAGGGGCTGGGGGTGGCTACAGGAGACAGGGTGAGTCAGCCCAGGGCTGAATAGAAAGATCTGCATCCAGAGTGGAGGGAGGAGTTGCACCTGGGTCTGAATAGGGCTGTGCCTGCCTTCCACAATGCTGGCTCCACCTCCTGCCGGGCGGCTGAGCACTCTGCCCCACATTCTGAAAGGAAAGAAGGAGTCAGAAAAACAAAGTGCTCCAGGACTGACCAGAACTGGTTTTGGACTAGGCAGAGGCCTCTCTGCCTCCAGAGAACAAAGAGAATCAGGGTATAAGAGGGGCACCCAGACCCCAGGAAAATTAGATCACTTTTGGGAACAAGAAGAAACCTTTGCTGAGGAGCGGAATCAAGAAGAAACTGAGGAGAGACTATCCCTAAGCCTGAAGTGCTGCTTGGGGGATTGGCCTGCAGTGGTTTGCCTGACTGCCAAAGAAAGGAGAAAGGAACTTTTGCTTTGCTGTGACTTTCATCAACTTGTGAAGGATCTCCAAGGGCTTGGAAGAGAGCTTGCCCCCTGACCGAAGTCCCAGGACCATTGGACTTCACCCCCTTTGTGAATTGCTGCTGGAAACTCTGTTTCAGTGGCTACAGAGGTAGGGAGCTGTGACCGACTCTCACGACCGACTCGGTGTCCTGTAAGCACCGCATCGAAGCACCGTCTCGCCCTGCAACGCACGGCCCTGGTCTCACCGACTCCGTCAACGAGCCGCTGCCTGCACCGCATCGAGGGACAACGCATCCTGCAACGCTTCGCTACGCCGAATCGAACTGGTCCGACCGACACGGTCACTGCTGCTGAGTTCGAGTCCTGCGACCGCACCGGAGTTGGGCACCGCTCGCACGCTTTGCGACGTGCACCGCCCGACTCGCACCGCTGTCCGGACTGATCGACGCCAGCTCCTGAATCCGGCTCCGTCGCCGCACCGCAACCTGCCAGCACCGCATCGAAGCACCGTCTCGCCCTGCAACGCACGGCCCTGGTCTCACCGACTCCGTCTCGACGACGTCAACGAGCCGCTGCGTGCACCGCATCGAGGGACAACGCGTCCTGCAACGCTTCCATTTTTGCATCGCGACCGCAACGAACAGCCATCCGGCTCGCACGCCCGTGCCTGCCGCTTCAAGTAAAAGGTACTGTGACCGAGTCTGTCTACGCTGTGTTGGCCCGTCTCGACGCGGTCAGCTGGATTTGTTAGACTCTGTTTGTTCTCAACATCGCCGTAGCCGGAGGAGGCTACCGACTCGCACAGAACCTTGAATTAAGCCTTTTTGATCAGAACTAAGTATTCTTAACAGTATTGTGGATTATTTTTGTCGTTTATGGTCTTGTGATAAATCTATATAAAGTATACCTATTTTTATAAATATATAACCTGTGTGGTGTCCATTTGTAGTGTTGTCACTTGATTACTGTATGTGTTCACAAATGCTTTACACACTGCCTCTGAACTAAGCCTGTCTGCTCATGCCAAGCTACCAAGAGGGTGAGCCGGGGTTATTTTAGAAGTGTACCTACTTTCCCTGACTAGACGCAAGGGTCCCTATTTGGACAAAGGTACCTACCTCTGCCAACTAGAGACCCCCAAATCTAACAAGGCACATGGTCAAGACTGATTTGCATATGGCTGGGTCCAAACTGGGGTGGCATATTGGTCAAAAGAAGAATGAATTCAGCCCAGATTTCTTGACTGGGGAGAATGTTTGAATCATTCAGCATTCCGTCCATCATTTGTTGCAGTTACACTTTTCGCCCTAAGTGGGACGGGTATGACCAGACGTGGGTCCCTTGCTCACTGTGCCACTCGATTCAAGCTAGCCTGGCTGATGAATGGTGATATACCCCGAAACCGGTCCAAGGATGCTTGTTTCCAGTCCAGGAAGGACCTGGATTGGCAGTTCGATCTGGACTGTTCCCATGAGGCAGAGTGTCAAGACTGATTTGCATATGGCTGGGTCCAAACTGGGGTGGCGTAGTGGGCAAGGGAACGATGGATTTAACCTAGAGCTCTTGACTGGGGGAGACTGTTTGAATCATTCAGCATTTCTTCCATCATTTGTTGCAGTTACACTTTTCGCCCTAAGTGGGACGGGTATGACCAGACGTGGGTCCCTTGCTCACTTTACCACTGGATTCAAGCTAGCCTGGCTGATGAACAGTGACATACCCCAAAACCGGTCCCAGGATGCTTGTTTCCCGTCCAGGGAGGACCTGGCTTGGCATTTCGGTCTGGACTGTTCCCATGAGGCAGAGGGTCAAGACTGATTTGCATATGGCTGGGTCCAAACTGTGGTGGCGTAATGGGCAAAAGAAGAATGGATTCAGCCCAGATTTCTTGACTGGGGGATAATGTTTGAATCATGCAGCATTTCGTCCATCATTTGTTGCAGTTACACTTTTCGCCCTAAGCGGGACGGGTATGCCCAGACGTGGGTCCCTTGCTCACTGTGCCACTGGATTCACGCTAGCCTGGCTGATGAAGGGTGTCATACCCCGAAACCGGTCCCAGGATGCTTGTTTCCGGTCCAGGGAGGACCTGGCTTGGTAGTTCGGTCTAGACTGTGCCCATGAGGCACAGGGTCAAGACTGATTTGCATATGGCTGGGTCCAAACTGGTTTGGCATAGTGGTCAAAAGAAGAATGGATTCAGCCCACATTTCTTGACTGGGGGAGAATGTTTAAATCATTCAGCATTCCGTCCATCATTTGTTGCAGTTACACTTTTCGCACTAAGCGGGTCGGGTATACCCAGACGTGGGTCCCTTGCTCAATATGTCACTGGATTCACGCTAGCCTGGCTGATGAAGGGTGTTATACCTCGAAACCGGTCCCAGGATGATTTTTTCCTGTCCAGGGAGGACCTGGCTTTTCCAGTTTGGTCTGGACTGTTCCAATGAGGCACAGGGTTAAGACTGATTTGCATATGGCTGGGTCCTAATGTGGTGGCGTAGTGGGCAAAAGAACGATGGATTTAACCCAGATCTCTTGACTGTGGGAGAAGGTTTGAATCATTCAGCATTCCGTCCATCATTTGTTGCAGTTACACTTTCCACCCTAAGTGGGACGGGTATGCCCAGACGTGGGTCCCTTGCTCACTGTGCCACTGGATTCAAGCTAGCCTGGCTGAAGAAGGGTGACATAGCCCGAAACCGGACCCTGGATGCTTGTTTGTGGTCCAGGGAGGACCTGGCTTGGCAGTTCGGTTTGGACTGTTCCCATGAGGCACAGGGTCAAGACTGATTTGCATATGGTTGGGTCCAAACTGGGGTGGCGTAGTGGGCAAAAGGACGATGGATTTAACCCAGATCTCTTGACTGTGGGAGAATGTTTGAATCATTCAGCATTCCGTCCATCATTTGTTGCAGTTACACTTTTCAACCTAAGTGGGACGGGTATGCCCAGACGTGGGTCCCTTGCTCACTGTGCCACTGGATTCAAGTTAGCCTGGCTGATGAAGGGTGACATACCCCGAAACCGGTCCTGGGATGCTTGTTTCCGGTCCAGGAAGGACCTGGCTTGGCAGTTCGGTCTTGACTGTTTCCATAAGGCATAGAGTCAAGACTGATTTGCATATGGCTGGGTCCAAACTGGGGTGGCGTAGTGGGCAAGGGAACGATGGATTTAACCTAGAGCTCTTGACTGGGGGAGAATGTTTGAATCATTCAGTATTCCTTCCATCATTTGTTGCAGTTACACTTTTCGCCCTAAGTGGGACGGGTATGCCCAGACGTGGGTCCCTTGCTCACTTTGCCACTGGATTCAAGCTAGCCTGGCTGATGAACAGTGACATACCCCGAAACCGGTCCCAGGATGCTTGTTTCCCGTCCAGGGAGGACCTGGCTTGGCATTTCGGTATGGACTGTTCCCATGAGGCAGAGGGTCAAGACTGATTTGCATATGGCTGGTTCCAAACTGGGGTGGCGTAGTGGACAAAAGAACGTTGGATTTAACCTAGATCTCTTGACTTGGGGAGAATTTTTGAATCATTCAGCATTCCGTCCATCATTTGTTGCAGTTACACTTTTTGCCCCAAGTGGGACGGGTAGGCCCAGACGTGGGTCCCTTGCTCACTTTACCACTGGATTCATGCTAACCTGGCTGATGAAGGGTGTCATACCCCGAAACCGGTCCCAGGATGATTTTTTCCTGTCCAGGGAGGACCTGGCTTGGCAGTTCGGTCTGGACTATTCCCATGAGGCACAGGGTCAAGACTGATTTGCATATGGCTGGGTCCAAACTGGGGTGGCATAGTGGGCAAAAGAATGATGGATTTAACCCAGATCTCTTGACTGTGGGAGAATGTTTGAATCATTCAGCATTCTGTCCATCATTTGTTGCAGTTACACTTTTCGCCCTAAGTGGGACGGGTATGCCCAGACGTGGGTCCCTTGCTCACTTTGCCACTCGATTCAAGCTAGCCTGGCTGATGAACGGTGACATTCCCCGAAACCGGTCCCAGGATGCTTGTTTCCGGTCCAGCGAGGACCTGGCTTGGCAGTTCGGTCTGGACTGTTCCCATAAGGCAGAGGGTCAAGACTGATTTGCATATGGCTGTGTCCAAACTGGGGTGGCGTATTGGGCAAAAGAACAATGGATTTAACCTAGACCTCTTGACTGGGGGAGAATGTTTAAATCATTCAGCTTTCCGTCCATCATTTGTTGCAGTTACACTTTTCGCCCTAAGTGGGACAGGTATGCCCAGACGAGTGTCCCTTAAAAAAAAAAAAAAATGTAAGTCTGCTTTTATATAGCGCAGCTACTCACCCTTATGGGTCTCAAGGCGCTGGGGGCCGGAGTGGAAATTAAGTGAGCTATTGCCCAGAGTCACATGGTGCTGAGCTGAGCTGCCGCCGGAGCCGGGGATGGAACCGTGAACCCTGTGCTCGGAAGTCAGCTGCCCTGGCCGCTGCACCACACCTCTCCACTCTTGCTCACTTTGCCACTGGATTCAAGCTAGCCTGGCTGATGAACAGTGACATACCCCGAAACCGGTCCCAGGATGCTTGTTTCCCGTCCAGGGAGGACCTGGCTTGGCAGTTCGGTCTGGACTGTTCCCATGAGGGACAGGGTCCACACTGATTTGCATATGGCTGGGTCCAAACTGGGGTGGCGTAGTGGACAAAAGAACGTTGGATTTAACCTTGATCTCTTGACTTGGGGAGAATTTTTGAATCATTCAGCATTCCGTCCATCATTTGTTGCAGTTACACTTTTTGCCCTAAGTCGGACGGGTAGGCCCAGAAGTGGGTCCCTTGCTCACTTTACCACTGGATTCAAGCTAGCCTGGCTGATGAAGGGTGTCATACCCCGAAACCGGTCCCAGGATGCTTGTTTCGGTCCAGGGAGGACCTGGCTTGGCAGTTCGGTCTGGACTGTGCCCATGAGGCACAGGGTCAAGACTGATTTGCATATGGCTGGTTCCAAACTGGTTTGGCGTAGTGGTCAAAAGAAGAATGGATTCAGCCCACATTTCTTGACTGGGGGAGAATGTTTAAATCATTCAGCATTCCGTCCATCATTTGTTGCAGTTACACTTTTCGCCCTAAGCGGGACGGGTATGCCCAGAAGTGGGTCCCTTGCTCACTTTGCCACTAGATTCAAGCTAGCCTGGCTGATGAACAGTGACATACCCCGAAACCGGTCCCAGGATGCTTGTTTCCCGTCCAGGGAGGACGTGGCTTGGCATTTCGGTCTGGACTGTTCCCATGAGGCAGAGGGTCAAGACTGATTTGCATATGGCTGGGTCCAAACTGGGGTGGCGTAGTGGACAAAAGAACGTTGGATTTAACCTAGATCTTTTGACTTGGGGAGAATTTTTGAATCATTCAGCATTCCGTCCATCATTTGTTGCAGTTACACTTTTTGCCCTAAGTGGGACGGGTAGGCCCAGACGTGGGTCCCTTGCTCACTGTGCCACTGGATTCAAGCTAGCCTGGCTGAGGAACGGTGACATACCCCGAAACCGGTCTCAGGATGCTTGTTTCCCGTCCAGGGAGGACCTGGCTTGGCAGTTCGTCTGGGCTGTTCGCATGAGGCAGAGGGTCAAGACTGATTTGCATATGGCTGGGTCCAAACTGGGGTGGTGGTAGTGGGCAAAAGAACGATGGATTTAACCTAGATCTCTTGACGGGGGAGAATGTTTGAATCATTCAGCATTCTGTCTGTCATTCATTGCAGTTACATTTTTCGCCCTAAGTGGGAGAGGTATGCCCAGATGTGGGTCCCTTGCTCACTGTGCCACTGGATTCAAGCGAGCCTGGCTGATGAAGGGTGACATACCCCAAAACCGGTCCCAGGATGTTTGTTTCCGGTCCAGGGAGGACCTGGCTTGGCAGTTCGGTCTGGACTGTGCCCATGAGGCACAGAGTCAAGTCTGATTTGCATATGGCTCGGTCCAAACTGTGGTGGTGTAATGGGCAAAAGAAGAATGGATTCAGCCCAGATTTCTTGACTGGGGGATAATGTTTGAATCATGCAGCATTCCGTCCATCATTTGTTGCAGTTACACTTTTCGCCCTAAGCGGGACGGGTATGCCCAGACGTAGGTCCCTTGCTCACTGTGCCACTGGATTCACGCGAGCCTGGCTGATGAAGGGTGTCATACCCCGAAACCGGTCCCAGGATGCTTGTTTCCGGTCCAGGGAGGACCTGGCTTGGCAGTTCGGTCTGGACTGTTCCCATAAGGCAGAGGGTCAAGACTGATTTGCATATGGCTGGGTCCAAACTGGGGTGGCGTATTGGGCAAAAGAACAATGGATTTAACCTAGATCTCTTGACTGGGGGAGAATGGTTCAATCATTTAGCATTCCGTCCATCATTTGTTGCAGTTACACTTTTCGCCCTAAGTGGGACGGGTATGCCCAGACGTGGGTCCCTTGCTCAATGTGCCACTGGATTCAAGCTAGCCTGGCAGACGAAGGGGGACATACCCCGAAACCAGTCCCAGGATGCTTGTTTCCGGTCCAGGGAGGACCTGGCTTTGCAGTTCGGTCTGGACTGTTCCCATGAGGCACAGGGTCAAGACTGATTTGCATATGGCTGGGTCCAAACTGGAGTGGCGTGGTCGGCAAAAGAACGATGGATTTAACCCAGATCCCTTGACTGGGGGAGAATGTTTGAATCATTGAGCATTCCGTCCATCATTTGTTGCAGTTACACTATTCGCCCTAAGTGGGACGGGTATGCCCAGACGTGGGTCTTTTGCTCACTGTGGCACTGGATTCACGCTAACCTGGCTGATGAAGGGTTTCATACCCCGAAACCGGTCCCAGGATAATTTTTTCCTGTCCAGGGAGGACCTGGCTTGGCAGTTCGGTCTTGACTATTCCCATGAGGCACAGGGTCAAGACTTATTTGCATATGGCTGGTTCCAAACTGGGGTGGCATAGTGGGCAAAAGAATGATGGATTTAACCCAGATCCCTTGACTGTGGGAGAAGGTTGGAATCATTCAGCATTCTGTCCATCATTTGTTGCAGTTACACCTTTCGCCCTAAGTGGGACGGGTATGCCCAGACGTGGGTCCCTTGCTCACTTTGCCACTCGATTCAAGCTAGCCTGGCTGATGAACGGTGAAATTCCCCGAAACCGGTCCCATGATGCTTGTTTCTGGTCCAGCGAGGACCTGGCTTGGCAGTTCGGTCTGGACTGTTCCCATAAGGCAGAGGGTCAAGACTGATTTGCATATGGCTGAGTCCAAACTGGGGTGGCGTAGTGGGCAAAAGAACAATGGATTTAACCTAGATCTCTTGACTGGGGGAGAATGTATCAATCATTTAGCATTCCGTCCATCATTTGTTGCAGTTACACTTTTCACCCTAAGTGGGACGGGTATGCCCAGACGTGGGTCCCTTTCTCACTGTGCCACTGGATTCAAGCTAGCCTGGCTGATGAAGGGGGACATACCCGAAACCGGTCCCAGGATGCTTGTTTCCGGTCCAGGGAGGACCTGGCTTGGCAGTTCGGTCTGGACTGTGCCCATGAGGCACATGGTCAAGACTGATTTGAATATGGCTGGGTCCAAACTGGGGTGTCATATTGGTCAAAAGAAGAATGAATTCAGCCCAGATTTCTTGACTGGGGAGAATGTTTGAATCATTCAGCATTCCGTCCATCATTTGTTGCAGTTACACTTTTCGCCCTAAGTGGGACGGGTATGACCAGACGTGGGTCCCTTGCTCACTGTGCCACTCGATTCAAGCTAGCCTGGCTGATGAATGGTGATATACCCCGAAACCGGTCCAAGGATGCTTGTTTCCAGTCCAGGAAGGACCTGGATTGGCAGTTCGATCTGGACTGTTCCCATGAGGCAGAGTGTCAAGACTGATTTGCATATGGCTGGGTCCAAACTGGGGTGGCGTAGTGGGCAAGGGAACGATGGATTTAACCTAGAGCTATTGACTGGGGGAGAATGTTTGAATCATTCAGCATTCCTTCCATCATTTGTTGCAGTTACACTTTTCGCCCTAAGTGGGACGGGTATGCCAAGACGTGGGTCCCTTGCTCACTTTACCACTGGATTCAAGCTAGCCTGGCTGATGAACAGTGACATACCCCAAAACCGGTCCCAGGATGCTTGTTTCCCGTCCAGGGAGGACCTGGCTTGGCATTTCGGTCTGGACTGTTCCCATGAGGCAGAGGGTCAAGACTGATTTGCATATGGCTGGGTCCAAACTGTGGTGGCGTAATGGGCAAAAGAAGAATAGATTCAGCCCAGATTTCTTGACTGGGGGATAATGTTTGAATCATGCAGCATTTCGTCCATCATTTGTTGCAGTTACACTTTTCGCCCTAAGCGGGACGGGTATGCCCAGACGTGGGTCCCTTGCTCACTGTGCCACTGGATTCACGCTAGCCTGGCTGATGAAGGGTGTCATACCCCGAAACCGGTCGCAGGTTGCTTGTTTCCGGTCCAGGGAGGACCTGGCTTGGCAGTTCGGTCTAGACTGTGCCCATGAGGCACAGGGTCAAGACTGATTTGCATATGGCTGGGTCCAAACTGGTTTGGCGTAGTGGTCAAAAGAAGAATGGATTCAGCACACATTTCTTGACTGGGGGAGAATGTTTAAATCATTCAGCATTCCGTCCATCATTTGTTGCAGTTACACTTTTCGCCCTAAGCGGGACGGGTATGCCCAGACGTGGGTCCCTTGCTCAATATGTCACTGGATTCACGCTAGCCTGGCTGATGAAGGGTGTCATACCTCGAAACCGGTCCCAGGATGATTTTTTCCTGTCCAGGGAGGACCTGGCTTTTCCAGTTTGGTCTGGACTGTTCCAATGAGGCACAGGGTTAAGACTGATTTGCATATGGCTGAGTCCTAATGGGGTGGCATAGTGGGCAAAAGAACGATGGATTTAACCCAGATCTCTTGACTGTGGGAGAATGTTTGAATCATTCAGCATTCCGTCGATCATTTGTTGCAGTTACACTTTCCACCCTAAGTGGGACGGGTATGCCCAGACGTGGGTCCCTTACTCACTGTGCCACTGGATTCAAGCTAGCCTGGCTGATGAAGGGTGACATAGCCCGAAACCGGACCCAGGATCCTTGTTTGTGGTCCAGGGAGGACCTGGCTTGGCAGTTCGGTTTGGACTGTTCCCATGAGGCACAGGGTCAAGACTGATTTGCATATGGTTGGGTCCAAACTGGGGTGGCGTAGTGGGCAAAAGGACGATGGATTTAACCCAGATCTCTTGACTGTGGGAGAATGTTTGAATCATTCAGCATTCCGTCCATCATTTGTTGCAGTTACACTTTTCAACCTAAGTGGGACGGGTATGCCCAGACGTGGGTCCCTTGCTCACTGTGCCACTGGATTCAAGTTAGCCTGGCTGATGAAGGGTGACATACCCCGAAACCGGTCCTGGGATGCTTGTTTCCGGTCCAGGAAGGACCTGGCTTGGCAGTTCGGTCTTGACTGTTTCCATAAGGCATAGAGTCAAGACTGATTTGCATATGGCTGGGTCCAAACTGGGGTGGCGTAGTGGGCAAGGGAACGATGGATTTAACCTAGAGCTCTTGACTGGGGGAGAATGTTTGAATCATTCAGCATTCCTTCCATCATTTGTTGCAGTTACACTTTTCGCCCTAAGTGGGACGGGTATGCCCAGACGTGGGTCCCTTGCTCACTTTGCCACTCGATTCAAGCTAGCCTGGCTGATGAATGGTGACATTCCCCGAAACCGTTCCCAGGATGCTTGTTTCCGGTCCAGCGAGGACCTGGCTTGGCAGTTCGGTCTGGACTGTTCCCATAAGGCAGAGGGTCAAGACTGATTTGCATATGGCTGGGTCCAAACTGGGGTGGCGTATTGGGCAAAAGAACAATGGATTTAACCTAGACCTCTTGACTGGGGGAGAATGTTTAAATCATTCAGCTTTCCGTCCATCATTTGTTGCAGTTACAGTTTTCGCCCTAAGTGGGACAGGTATGCCCAGACGAGTGTCTCTTAAATAAAAAAAAAAATGTAAGTCCGCTTTTATATAGCGCAGCTACTCACCCTTACGGGTCTCAAGGCGCTGGGGGCCGGAGTGGAAATTAAGTGAGCTATTGCCCAGATTCACATGGTGCTGAGCTGAGCTGCCGCCGGAGCCGGGGATCGAACCATGAACCCTGTGCTCGGAAGTCAGCTGCCCTGGCCGCTGCACCACACCTCTCCACTCTTGCTCACTTTGCCACTGGATTCAAGCTAGCCTGGCTGATGAACAGTGACATACCCCGAAACCGGTCCCAGGATGCTTGTTTCCCGTCCAGGGAGGACCTGGCTTGGCATTTCGGTCTGGACTGTTCCCATGAGGCAGAGGGTCAAGACTGATTTGCATATGGCTGGGTCCAAACTGGGGTGGCGTAGTGGACAAAAGAACGTTGGATTTAACCTAGATCTCTTGACTTGGGGAGAATTTTTGAATCATTCAGCATTCCGTCCATCATTTGTTGCAGTTACACTTTTTGCCCTAAGTTGGACGGGTAGGCCCAGACGTGGGTCCCTTGCTCACTTTACCACTGGTTTCAAGCTAGCCTGGCTGATGAAGGGTGTCATACCCCGAAACCGGTCCCAGGATGCTTGTTTCCGGTCCAGGGAGGACCTGGCTTGGCAGTTCGGTCTGGACTGTGCCCATGAGGCACAGGGTCAAGACTGATTTGCATATGGCTGGTTCCAAACTGGTTTGGCGTAGTGGTCAAAAGAAGAATGGATTCAGCCCACATTTCTTGACTGGGGGAGAATGTTTAAATCATTCAGCATTCCGTCCATCATTTGTTGCAGTTACACTTTTCGCCCTAAGCGGGACGGGTATGCCCAGACGTGGGTCCATTGCTCACTTTGCCACTGGATTCAAGCTAGCCTGGCTGATGAAGGGTGACATACCCCGAAACCGGTCCCAGGATGCTTGTTTCCGGTCCAGGGAGGACCTGGCTTGGCAGTTCGTCTGGGCTGTTCGCATGAGGCAGAGGGTCAAGACTGATTTGCATATGGCTGGGTCCAAACTGGGGTGGTGGTAGTGGGCAAAAGAACGATGGATTTAACCTAGATATCTTGACGGGGGAGAATGTTTGAATCATTCAGCATTCTGTCTGTCATTCATTGCAGTTACATTTTTCGCCCTAAGTGGGACGGCTATGCCCAGACGTGGGTCCCTTGCTCACTTTGCCACTCGATTCAAGCTAGCCTGGCTGATGAATGGTGACATACCCCAAAACCGGTCCCAGGATGCTTGTTTCCGGTCCAGGGAGGACCTCCCTTTGCAGTTCGGTCTGTACTGTTCCCATGAGGCACAGGGTCAAGACTGATTTGCATATGGCTGGGTCCAAACTGGGGTGGTGGTAGTGGGCAAAAGAACGATGGATTTAACCCAGATCTCTTGACTGGGGGAGAATGTTTGAATCATTCAGCATTCCGTCCATCATTTGTTGTAGTTACACTTTTCGCCCTAAGTGGAAGAGGTATGCCCAGATGTGGGTCCCTTGCTCACTGTGCCACTGGATTTAAGCGAGCCTGGCTGATGACGGGTGACATACCCCAAAACCGGTCCCAGGATGCTTGTTTCCGGTCCAGGGAGGACCTGGCTTGGCAGTTCGGTCTGGACTGTGCCCATGAGGCACAGGGTCAAGTCTGATTTGCATATGCTTGGGTCCAAACTGTGGTGGCGTAATGGGCAAAAGAAGAATGGATTCAGCCCAGATTTCTTGACTGGGGGATAATGTTTGAATCATGCAGCATTCCGTCCATCATTTGTTGCAGTTACACTTTTCGCCCTAAGCGGGACGGGTATGCCCAGACGTAGGTCCCTTGCTCACTGTGCCACTGGATTCACGCTAGCCTGGCTGATGAAGGGTGTCATACCCCGAAACAGGTCCCAGGATGCTTGTTTCCGGTCCAGGGATGACCTGGCTTGGCAGTTCGGTCTGGACTGTGCCCATGAGGCACAGGGTCAAGACTGATTTGCATATGGCTGCGTCCAAACTGGTTTGGCGTAGTGGTCAAAAGAAGAATGGATTTAGCCCACATTTCTTGACTTGGGGAGAATATTTAAATCATTCAGCATTCCGTCCATCATTTGTTGCAGTTACACTTTTCGCCCTAAGCGGGATGGGTATGCCCAGACGTGGGTCCCTTGCTCAATATGTCACTGGATTCACGCTAGCCTGGCTGATGAAGGGTGTCATACCTCGAAACCGGTCTCAGGATGATTTTTTCCTGTCCAGGGAGGACCTGGCTTTTCCAGTTTGGTCTGGACTGTTCCAATGAGGCACAGGGTTAAGACTGATTTGCATATCGCTGGGTCCTAATGGGGTGGCGTAGTGGGCAAAAGAACGATGGATTTAACCCAGATCTCTTGATTGGGGGAGAAAGTTTGAATCATTCAGCATTCTGTCCATCTTTTGTGGCAGTTACACTTTTCACCCTAAGTGGGACGGGTATGCCCAGACGTGGGTCCCTTGCTCACTGTGCCACTGGATTCAAGCTAGCCTGGCTGATGAAGGGTGACATAGCCCGAAACCGGTCCCAGGATGCTTGTTTGTGGTCCAGGGAGGACCTGGCTTGGCAGTTCGGTTTGGACTGTTCCCATGAGGCACAGGGTCAAGACTGATTTGCATATGGCTGGGTTCAAACTGGGGTGGCGTAGTGGGCAAAAGGACAATGGATTTAACCCAGATCTCTTGACTGTGTAAGAATGTTTGAATCATTCAGCATCCTGTCCATCATTTGCTTCAGTTACACTTTTCGCCCTAAGTGGAACGGGTATGCCCCAGACGTAGGTCCCTTGCTCACTGTGCCACTGGATTCAAGCTAGCCTGGCTGATGAAGAGTGACATACCCCGAAACCAGTCCCAGGATGCTTGTTTCCGGTCCAGGGAGGACCTGGCTTGGCAGTTCGGTCTGGACTGTTCACATGAGGCACAGGGTCAAGACTGATTTGCACATGGTTGGGTCCAAACTGGGGTGGAGTAGTGGGCAAAAGAACGATGGATTTAACCCAGATCTCTTGACTGGGTGAGAATGTTTGAATCATTCAGCATTCCGTCCATCATTTGTTGCAGTTACACTTTTCGCCCTAAGTGGGACGGGTATGCCCAGACGTGGGTCCCTTGCTCACTGTGCCACTGGATTCAAGTTAGCCTGGCTGATGAAGGGTCTCATACCCCAAAACCGGTCCCGGGATGCTTGTTTTCGGTCCAGGGAGGACCTGGCTTGGCAGTTCGGTCTTGACTGTTTCCATGAGGCACAGGGTCAAGACTGATTTGCATATGGCTGGGTTCAAACTGGGGTGGCGTAGTGGGCAAAAGGACAATGGATTTAACCCAGATCTCTTGACTGTGTAAGAATGTTTGAATCATTCAGCATCCTGTCCATCATTTGCTTCAGTTACACTTTTCGCCCTAAGTGGAACGGGTATGCCCCAGACGTAGGTCCCTTGCTCACTGTGCCACTGGATTCAAGCTAGCCTGGCTGATGAAGAGTGACATACCCCGAAACCAGTCCCAGGATGCTTGTTTCCGGTCCAGGGAGGACCTGGCTTGGCAGTTCGGTCTGGACTGTTCACATGAGGCACAGGGTCAAGACTGATTTGCACATGGTTGGGTCCAAACTGGGGTGGAGTAGTGGGCAAAAGAACGATGGATTTAACCCAGATCTCTTGACTGGGTGAGAATGTTTGAATCATTCAGCATTCCGTCCATCATTTGTTGCAGTTACACTTTTCGCCCTAAGTGGGACGGGTATGCCCAGACGTGGGTCCCTTGCTCACTGTGCCACTGGATTCAAGTTAGCCTGGCTGATGAAGGGTCTCATACCCCAAAACCGGTCCCGGGATGCTTGTTTTCGGTCCAGGGAGGACCTGGCTTGGCAGTTCGGTCTTGACTGTTTCCATAAGGCATAGAGTCAAGACTGATTTGCATATGGCTGGGTCCAAACTGGGGTGGCATAGTGGGCAAAAGAAGATGGCTTTAACCCAGATCTCTTGACTGGGGGAGAATGTTTGAATCATTCAAAATTCCGTCCATTATTTGTTGCAGTTACACATTTCGCCCTAAGTGGAACAGGTATGCCCAGATGTGTGTCCCTTGCTCACTGTGCCTCTGGATTCAAGCTAGCCTGGCTGATGAAGGGTGACATTCCCCGAAACAAGTTCCAGGATGCTTAATTCCGGTCCAGGGATGACCTGGCTTGGCAGTTTGTTCTGGATTGTGCCCATAAGGCACAGGGTCAAGACTGATTTGCATATGGCTGGGTCCAAACTGGGGTAGCGTAGTGGGCAAAAGAAGAATGGATTTAGCCCAGATTTCTTAACTCAGGGAGAATGTTTGAATCATTCAGCATTCCGTCCATCATTTGTTGCAGTTACACTTTTCGCCCTAAGTGGGACAGGTATGCCCAGACGAGTGTCCCTTGCTCACTGTACCACTGGATTCAAGCTAGCCTGGCTGATGAAGGGTGACATACCCCAAAACCGGTCCCAGGATGCTTGTTTCAGGTCCAGGGAGGACCTGGCTTGGCAGTTCGGTCTGGACTGTGCCCATGAGGCACAGGGTCAAGACTGATTTGCATATGGCTGGGTCCAAACTGGTTTGGCGTAGTGGTCAAAAGAAGAATGGATTCAGCCCACATTTCTTGACTGGGGAGAATGTTTGAATCATTCAGCATTCCGTCCATCATTTGTTGCAGTTACACTTTTCGCCCTAAGCGGGACGGGTATGCCCAGACGTGGGTCCCTTGCTCAATATGCAACTGGATTCACGCTAGCCTGGCTGATGAAGGGTGTCATACCTCGAAACCGGTCTCAGGATGATTTTTTCCTGTCCAGGGAGGACCTGGCTTTTCCAGTTTGGTCTGGACTGTTCCAATGAGGCACAGGGTTAAGACTGATTTGCATATGGCTGGGTCTGAATGGGGTGGCGTAGTGGGCAGAAGAACGATGGATATAACCCAGGTCTCTTGACTGGGGGAGAAAGTTTGAATCATTCAGCATTCCGTCCATCATTTGTTGCAGTTACACTTTTCACCCTAAGTGGGACGGGTATGCCCAGAAGTAGGTCCCTTGCTCACTGTGCCACTGGATTCAAGCTAGCCTGGCTGATGAAGGGTGACATACCCCGAAACCAGTCCCAGGATGCTTGTTTCCGGTCCAGGGAGGACCTGGCTTGGCAGTTCGGTCTGGACTGTTCACATGAGGCACAGGGTCAAGACTGATTTGCACATGGTTGGGTCCAAACTGGGGTGGCGTAGTGGGCAAAAGAACGATGGATTTAACCCAGATCTCTTGACTGGGTGAGAATGTTTGAATCATTCAGCATTCTGTCCATCATTTGTTGCAGTTACACTTTTCGCCCTAAGTGGGACGGGTATGCCCAGATGTGGGTCCCTTGCTCACTGTGCCACTGGATTGAAGCTAGCCTGGCAGACGAAGGGGGACATACCCCGAAACCAGTCCCAGGATGCTTGTTTCCGGTCCAGGGAGGACCTGGCTTTGCAGTTCGGTCTGGACTGTTCCCATGAGGCACAGGGTCAAGACTGATTTGCATATGGCTGGGTCCAAACTGGTGTGGCGTAGTGGGCAATAGAACGATGGATTTAACCCAGATCCCTTGACTGGGGGAGAATGTTTGAATCATTGAGCATTCCGTCCATCATTTGTTGCAGTTACACTATCCGCCCTAAGTGGGACGGGTATGCCCAGACGTGGGTCCCTTGCTCACTGTGCCACTGGATTCACGCTAAACTGGCTGATGAAGGGTGTCATACCCCGAAACCAGTCCCAGGATGATTTTTTCTTGTCCAGGGAGGACCTGGCTTGGCAGTTCGGTCTGGACTATTCCCATGAGGCACAGGGTCAAGACTTATTTGCATATGGCTGGGGTGGCATAGTGGGCAAAAGAATGATGGATTTAACCCAGATCTGTTGACTGTGGGAGAAGGTTTGAATCATTCAGCATTCTGTCCATCATTTGTTGCAGTTACACTTTTCGCCCTAAGTGGGACGGGTATGCCCAGATGTGGGTCCCTTGCTCACTTTTCCACTTGATTCAAGCTAGCCTGGCTGATGAACGGTGACATTCCCCGAAACCGGTCCCAGGATGCTTGTTTCCGGTCCAGCGAGGACCTGGCTTGGCAGTTCGGTCTGGACTGTTCCCATAAGGCAGAGGGTCAAGACTGATTTGCATATGGCTGGGTCCAAACTGGGGTGGCATATTGGGCAAAAGAAGAATGAATTCAGCCCAGATTTCTTGACTGGGGAGAATGTTTGAATCATTCAGCATTCCGTCCATCATTTGTTGCAGTTACACTTTTCGCCCTAAGTGGGACGGGTATGACCAGACGTGGGTCCCTTGCTCACTGTGCCACTGGATTCACACTAGCCTGGCTGATGAAGGGTGTCATACCCCGAAACCGGTCCCAGGATGATTTTTTCCTGTCCAGGGAGGACCTGGCTTGGCAGTTCGGTCTGGACTGTTCCCATGAGGGACAGGGTCCAGACTGATTTGCATATGGCTGGGTCCAAACTGGGGTGGCATAGTGGGCAAAAGAGTGATGGATTTAACCCAGATCTCTTGACTGGGGGAGAATGTTTGAATCATTCAGCATTCCATCTATCATTCGTTGCAGTTACACTTTTTGCTCTAAGTGGGACGGCTATGCCCAGACGTGGGTCCCTTGCTCATTTTGCCACTCGATTCAAGCTAGCCTGGCTTATGAATGGTGATATACCCCGAAACCGGTCCCAGGATGCTTGTTTCCAGTCCAGGAAGGACCTGGATTGGCAGTTCGATCTGGACTGTTCCCATGAGGCAGAGTGTCAAGACTGATTTGCATATGGCTGGGTCCAAACTGGCGTGGCGTAGTGGGCAAGGGAACGATGGATTTAACCTAGAGCTCTTGACTGGGGGAGAATGTTTGAATCATTCAGCATTCCTTCCATCATTTGTTGCAGTTACACTTTTCACCATAAGTGGGACGGGTATGCCCAGACGTGGGTCCCTTGCTCACTTTCCCACTGGATTCAATCTAGCCTGGCTGATGAACAGTGACATACCCCGAAACCGGTCCCAGGATTCGTTTCCTGTCCAGGGAGGACCTGGCTTGGCATTTCGGTCTGGACTGTTCCCATGAGGCAGAGGGTCAAGACTGATTTGCATATGGCTGGGTCCAAACTGGGGTGGCGTAGTGGACAAAAGAACGATGGATTTAGCCCAGATCTCTTGACTGGGTGAGAATGTTTGAATCATTCAGCATTCTGTCCATCATTTGTTGCAGTTACACTTTTCGCCCTAAGAGGGACGTGTATGCCCAGACGTGGGTCCCTTGCTCACTGTGCCACTGAATTCAAGTTAGCCTGGCTGATGAAGGGTGACATACCCCGAAACCGGTCCCGGGATGCTTGTTTCCGGTCCAGGGAGGACCTGGCTTGGCAGTTCGGTATTGACTGTTCCCATAAGGCATAGGGTCAAGACTGATTTGCATATGGCTGGGTCCAAACTGGGGTGGCGTAGTGGGCAAAAGAAGATGGCTTTAACCCAGATCTCTTGACTGGGGGAGAATGTTTGAATCATTCAGAATTCCGTCCATCATTTGTTGCAGTTACACTTTTCGCCCTAAGTGGGACGGGTATGCCCAGACGTGGGTCCCTTGCTCACTTTGCCACTCGATTCAAGCTAGCCTGGCTGATGAACGGTGACATTCCCCGAAACCGGTCCCAGGATACTTGTTTCCGGTCCAGCGAGGACCTGGCTTGGCAGTTCGGTCTGGACTGTTCCCATAAGGCAGAGGGTCAAGACTGATTTGCATATGGCTGGGTCCAAACTGAGCTGGCGTAGTGGGCAAAAGAACAATGGATTTAACCTAGATCTCTTGACTGGGGGAGAATGTTTCAATCATTTAGCATTCCGTCCATCATTTGTTGCAGTTACACTTTTCGCCCTAAGTGGGACGGGTATGCTCAGACGTGGGTCCCTTGCTCACTGTGCCACTGGATTCAAGCTAGCCTGGCAGACGAAGGGGGACATTCCCCGAAACCAGTCCCAGGATGCTTGTTTCCGGTCCAGGGAGGACCTGGCTTTGCAGTTCGGTCTGGACTGTTCCCATGAGGCACAGGGTCAAGACTGATTTGCATATGGCTGGGTCCAAACTGGAGTGGCGTAGTGGGCAAAAGAACGATGGATTTAACCCAGATCACTTGACTGGGGGAGAATGTTTGAATCATTGAGCATTCCGTCCATCATTTGTTGCAGTTACACTATTAGCCCTAAGTGGGACGGGTATGGCCCAGACGTGGGTCCCTTGCTCACATTGCCACTCGATTCAAGCTAGCCTGGCTGATGAACGTTGACATACCCCGAAACCGGTCCCAGGATGCTTGTTTCCCGTCCAGGGAGGACCTGGCTTGGCATTTCGGTCTGGACTGTTCCCATGAGGCAGAGGGTCAAGACTGATTTGCATATGGCTGGGTCCAAACTGGGGTGACGTAGTGGACAAAAGAACAATGGATTTAACCTAGATCTCTTGACTGGGGGAGAATGTTTCAATCATTTAGCATTCCGTCCATCATTTGTTGCAGTTACACTTTTCGCCCTAAGTGGGACGGGTATGCCCAGACGTGGGTCCCTTGCTCACTTTGCCACTGGATTCAAGCTAGCCTGGCTGATGAACAGTGACATACCCCGAAACCGGAAAGGCATAGGGTCAAGACTGATTTGCATATGGCTGGGTCCAAACTGGGGTGGCGTAGTGGGCAAAAGAAGATGGCTTTAACCCAGATCTCTTGACTGGGGGAGAATGTTTGAATCATTCAGAATTCCGTCCATCATTTGTTGCAGTTACACTTTTCGCCCTAAGTGGGACGGGTATGCCCAGACGTGGGTCCCTTGCTCACTTTGCCACTCGATTCAAGCTAGCCTGGCTGATGAACGGTGACATACCCCGAAACCAGTCCCAGGATGCTTGTTTCCGGTCCAGGGAGGACCTGGCTTGGCAGTTCGGTCTGGACTGTTCACATGAGGCACAGGGTCAAGACTGATTTGCACATGGTTGGGTCCACACTGGGGTGGCGTAGTGGGCAAAAGAACGATGGATTTAACCCAGATCTCTTGACTGGGGGAGAATGTTTGAATCATTCAAAATTCCGTCCATTATTTGTTGCAGTTACACATTTCGCCCTAAGTGGGACAGGTATGCCCAGATGTGTGTCCCTTGCTCACTGTGCCTCTGGATTCAAGCTAGCCTGGCTGATGAAGGGTGACATACCCCGAAACCAGTTCCAGGATGCTTGATTCCGTTCCAGGGATGACCTGGCTTGGCAGTTTGGTCTGGACTGTGCCCATAAGGCACAGGGTCAAGACTGATTTGCATATGGCTTGGTCCAAACTGGGGTAGCGTAGTGGGCAAAAGAAGAATGGATTTAGCCCAGATTTCATGACTCAGGGAGAATGTTTGAATCATTCAGCATTCTGTCCATCATTTGTTGCAGTTACACTTTTCGCCCTAAGTGGGACAGGTATGCCCAGACAAGTGTCCCTTGCTCACTGTGCAACTGGATTCACGCTAGCCTGGCTGATGAAGGGTGTCATACCCCGAAACCGGTCCCAGGATGATTTTTTCCTGTCCAGGGATGACCTGGCTTTTCCAGTTTGGTCTGGACTGTTCCAATGAGGCACAGGGTTAAGACTGATTTGCATATGGCTGGGTCTGAATGGGGTGGCGTAGTGGGCAGAAGAACGATGGATTTAACCCAGATCTCTTGACTGGGGGAGAATGTTTGAATCATTCAGCATCCTGTCCATCATTTGTTGCAGTTACACTATTAGCCCTAAGTGGGACGGGTATGGCCCAGACGTGGGTCCCTTGCTCACATTGCCACTCGATTCAAGCTAGCCTGGCTGATGAACGTTGACATACCCCGAAACCGGTCCCAGGATGCTTGTTTGTGGTCCAGGGAGGACCTGGGTTGGCAGTTCGGTTTGGACTGTTCCCATGAGGCACAGGGTCAAGACTGATTTGCATATGGCTGGGTTCAAACTGGGGTGGTGTAGTGGGCAAGAGGACGATGGATTTAACCCAGATCTCTTGACTGTGGGAGAATGTTTGAATCATTCAGCATCCTGTCCATCATTTGCTGCAGTTACACTTTTCGCCCTAAGTGGAACGGGTATGACAAGACGTAGGTCCATTGCTCACTGTGCCATTGGATTCAAGCTAGCCTGGCTGATGAAGGGTGACATACCCCGAAACCAGTCGCAGGATGCTTGTTTCCGGTCCAGGGAGGACCTGGCTTGGCAGTTCGGTCTTGACTGTTCCCATAAGGCATAGGGTCAAGACTGATTTGCATATGGCTGGGTCCAAACTGGGGTGGCGTAGTGGGCAAAAGAAGATGGCTTTAACCCAGATCTCTTGACTGGGGGAGAATGTTTGAATCATTCAGAATTCCGTCCATCATTTGTTGCAGTTACACTTTTCGCCCTAAGTGGGACGGGTATGACCAGACGTGGGTCCCTTACTCACTGTGCCACTGGATTCAAGCTAGCCTGGCAGACGAAGGGGGACATACCCCGAAACCAGTCCCAGGATGCTTGTTTCCGGTCCAGGGAGGACCTGGCTTGGCAGTTCGGTCTGGACTATTCCCATGAGGCACAGGGTCAAGACTTATTTGCATATGGCTGGGTCCAAACTGGGGTGGCATAGTGGGCAAAAGAATGAAGGATTTAACCCAGATCTCTTGACTGTGGGAGAAGGTTTGAATCATTCAGCATTCTGTCCATCATTTGTTGCAGTTACACTTTTTGCCCTAAGTGGGACGGGTATGCCCAGACGTGGGTCCCTTGCTCACTTTGCCACTCGATTCAAGCTAGCCTGTCTGATGAACGGTGACATTCCCGAAACTGGTCCCAGGATGATTGTTTCCGGTCCAGCGAGGACCTGGCTTGGCAGTTCGGTCTGGACTGTTCCCATAAGGCAGAGGGTCAAGACTGATTTGCATATGCCTGGGTCCAAACTGGGGTGGCGTAGTGGGCAAAATAACAATGGATTTAACCTAGATCTCTTGACTGGGGGAGAATGTTTCAATCATTTAGCATTCCGTCCATCATTTGTTGCAGTTACAATTTTCGCCCTAAGTGGGACGGGTATTCCCAGACGTGGGTCCCTTTCTTACTGTGCCACTGGATTCAAGCTAGCCTGGCTGATGAAGGGGGACATACCCCGAAACCGGTCCCAGGATGCTTGTTTCCGGTCCAGGGAGGACCTGGCTTGGCAGTTCGGTCGGGACTGTGCCCATGAGGCACATGGTCAAGACTGATTTGCATATGGCTGGGTCCAAACTGGGGTGGCATATTGGGCAAAAGAAGAATGAATTCAGCCCAGATTTCTTGACTGGGGAGAATGTTTGAATCATTCAGCATTCCGTCCATCATTTGTTGCAGTTACACTTTTCGCCCTAAGTGGGACGGGTATGACCAGACGTGGGTCCCTTGCTCACTGTGCCACTGGATTCACGCTAGCCTGGCTGATGAAGGGTGTCATACCCCGAAACCGGTCCCAGGATGATTTTTTCCGGTCCAGGGAGGACCTGGCTTGGCAGTTCGGTCTGGACTGTTCCCATGAGGGACAGGGTCCAGACTGATTTGCATATGGCTGGGTCCAAACTGGGGTGGCGTAGTGGACAAAAGAACGTTGGATTTAACCTAGATCTCTTGACTTGGGGAGAATTTTTGAATCATTCAGCATTCCGTCCATCATTTGTTGCAGTTACACTTTTTGCCCTAAGTGGGACGGGTAGGCCCAGACGTGGGTCCCTTGCTGACTTTGCCACTGGATTCAAGCTAGCCTGGCTGAGGAACAGTGACATACCCTGAAACCGGTACCAGGATGCTTGTTTCCCGTCCAGGGAGGACCTGGCTTGGCAGTTCGTCTGGGCTGTTCCCATGAGGCAGAGGGTCAAGACTGATTTGCATATGGCTCGGTCCAAACTGGGGTGGGGGTAGTGGGCAAAGGAACGATGGATTTAACCTAGATCTCTTGACGGGGGAGAATGTTTGAATCATTCAGCATTCTGTCTGTCATTCATTGCAGTTACACTTTTCGCCCTAAGTGGGACGGCTATGCCCAGACGTGGGTCCCTTGCTCACTTTGCCACTCGATTCAAGCTAGCCTGGCTGATGAATGGTGACATACCCCAAAACCGGTCCCAGGATGCTAGTTTCCGGTCCAGGGAGGACCTGCCGTTGCAGTTCGGTCTGTACTGTTCCCATGAGGCACAGGGTCAAGACTGATTTGCGTGGCGTAGTGGGCAAAAGAACGATGGATTTAACCCAGATCTCTTGACTGGGGGAGAATGTTTGAATCATTCAGCATTCCGTCCATCATTTGTTGCAGTTACACTTTTCGCCCTAACTGGGACAGGTATGCCCAGATGTGGGTCCCTTGCTCACTGTGCCACTGGATTCAAGCGAGCCTGGGTGATGAAGGGTGACATACCCCAAAACCGGTCCCAGGATGCTTGTTTCCGGTCCAGGGAGGACCTGGCTTGGCAGTTCGGTCTGGACTGTGCCCATGAGGCCCAGGGTCAAGTCTGATTTGCATATGGCTGGGTCCAAACTGTGGTGGCGTAATGGGCAAAAGAAGAATGGATTCAGCCCAGATTTCCTGACTGGGGGATAATGTTTGAATCATGCAGCATTCCGTCCATCATTTGTTGCAGTTACACTTTTCTCCCTAAGCGGGACGGGTATGCCCAGACGTGGGTCCCTTGCTCACTGTGCCACTGGATTCACGCTAGCCTGGCTGATGAAGGGTGTCATACCCCGAAACCGGTCCCAGGATGCTTGTTTCCGGTCCATGGAGGACCTGGCTTGGCAGTTCGGTCTGGACTGTGCCCATGAGGCACAGGGTCAAGACTGATTTGCATATGGCTGGTTCGAAACTGGTTTGGCGTAGTGGTCAAAAGAAGAATGGATTCAGCCCACATTTCTTGACTGGGGGAGAATGTTTAAATCATTCAGCATTCCGTCCATCATTTGTTGCAGTTTCACTTTTTGCCCTAAGCGGGACGGGTATGCCCAGACGTGGGTCCCTTGCTCAATATGTCACTGGATTCACGCTAGCCTGGCTGATGAAGGGTGTCATACCTCGAAACCGGTCCCAGGATGATTTTTTCCTGTCCAGGGAGGACCTGGCTTTTCCAGTTTGGTCTGGACTGTTCCAATGAGGCACAGGGTTAAGACTGATTTGCATATGGCTGGGACCTAATGGGGTGGCGTAGTGGGCAAAAGAACGATGGATTTAACCCAGATCTCTTGACTGGGGGAGAAAGTTTGAATCATTCAGCATTTCGTCCATCATTTGTTGCAGTTACACTTTTCACCCTAAGTGGGACGGGTATGCCCAGACGTGGGTCCCTTGCTCACTGTGCCACTGGATTCAAGCTAGCCTGGCTGATGAAGGGTGTCATACCCCGAAACCGGTCCCAGGATGCTTGTTTGTGGTCCAGGGAGGACCTGGCTTGGCAGTTCTGTTTGGACTGTTCCCATGAGGCACAGGGTCAAGACTGATTTGCATATGGCTGGGTTCAAACTGGGGTGGCGTAGTGGGCAAAAGAAGATGGCTTTAACCCAGATCTCTTGACTGGGGGAGAATGTTTGAATCATTCAGAATTCCGTCCATCATTTGTTGCAGTTACACTTTTCGCCCTAAGTGGGACGGGTATGACCAGACGTGGGTCCCTTACTCACTGTGCCACTGGATTCAAGCTAGCCTGGCAGACGAAGGGGGACATACCCCGAAACCAGTCCCAGGATGCTTGTTTCCGGTCCAGGGAGGACCTGGCTTGGCAGTTCGGTCTGGACTATTCCCATGAGGCACAGGGTCAAGACTTATTTGCATATGGCTGGGTCCAAACTGGGGTGGCATAGTGGGCAAAAGAATGAAGGATTTAACCCAGATCTCTTGACTGTGGGAGAAGGTTTGAATCATTCAGCATTCTGTCCATCATTTGTTGCAGTTACACTTTTTGCCCTAAGTGGGACGGGTATGCCCAGACGTGGGTCCCTTGCTCACTTTGCCACTCGATTCAAGCTAGCCTGTCTGATGAACGGTGACATTCCCCGAAACTGGTCCCAGGATGATTGTTTCCGGTCCAGCGAGGACCTGGCTTGGCAGTTCGGTCTGGACTGTTCCCATAAGGCAGAGGGTCAAGACTGATTTGCATATGCCTGGGTCCAAACTGGGGTGGCGTAGTGGGCAAAATAACAATGGATTTAACCTAGATCTCTTGACTGGGGGAGAATGTTTCAATCATTTAGCATTCCGTCCATCATTTGTTGCAGTTACAATTTTCGCCCTAAGTGGGACGGGTATTCCCAGACGTGGGTCCCTTTCTTACTGTGCCACTGGATTCAAGCTAGCCTGGCTGATGAAGGGGGACATACCCCGAAACCGGTCCCAGGATGCTTGTTTCCGGTCCAGGGAGGACCTGGCTTGGCAGTTCGGTCTGGACTGTGCCCATGAGGCACATGGTCAAGACTGATTTGCATATGGCTGGGTCCAAACTGGGGTGGCATATTGGGCAAAAGAAGAATGAATTCAGCCCAGATTTCTTGACTGGGGAGAATGTTTGAATCATTCAGCATTCCGTCCATCATTTGTTGCAGTTACACTTTTCGCCCTAAGTGGGACGGGTATGACCAGACGTGGGTCCCTTGCTCACTGTGCCACTGGATTCACGCTAGCCTGGCTGATGAAGGGTGTCATACCCCGAAACCGGTCCCAGGATGATTTTTTCCGGTCCAGGGAGGACCTGGCTTGGCAGTTCGGTCTGGACTGTTCCCATGAGGGACAGGGTCCAGACTGATTTGCATATGGCTGGGTCCAAACTGGGGTGGCGTAGTGGACAAAAGAACGTTGGATTTAACCTAGATCTCTTGACTTGGGGAGAATTTTTGAATCATTCAGCATTCCGTCCATCATTTGTTGCAGTTACACTTTTTGCCCTAAGTGGGACGGGTAGGCCCAGACGTGGGTCCCTTGCTGACTTTGCCACTGGATTCAAGCTAGCCTGGCTGAGGAACAGTGACATACCCTGAAACCGGTACCAGGATGCTTGTTTCCCGTCCAGGGAGGACCTGGCTTGGCAGTTCGTCTGGGCTGTTCCCATGAGGCAGAGGGTCAAGACTGATTTGCATATGGCTCGGTCCAAACTGGGGTGGGGGTAGTGGGCAAAGGAACGATGGATTTAACCTAGATCTCTTGACGGGGGGAGAATGTTTGAATCATTCAGCATTCTGTCTGTCATTCATTGCAGTTACACTTTTCGCCCTAAGTGGGACGGCTATGCCCAGACGTGGGTCCCTTGCTCACTTTGCCACTCGATTCAAGCTAGCCTGGCTGATGAATGGTGACATACCCCAAAACCGGTCCCAGGATGCTAGTTTCCGGTCCAGGGAGGACCTGCCGTTGCAGTTCGGTCTGTACTGTTCCCATGAGGCACAGGGTCAAGACTGATTTGCGTGGCGTAGTGGGCAAAAGAACGATGGATTTAACCCAGATCTCTTGACTGGGGGAGAATGTTTGAATCATTCAGCATTCCGTCCATCATTTGTTGCAGTTACACTTTTCGCCCTAAGTGGGACAGGTATGCCCAGATGTGGGTCCCTTGCTCACTGTGCCACTGGATTCAAGCGAGCCTGGGTGATGAAGGGTGACATACCCCAAAACCGGTCCCAGGATGCTTGTTTCCGGTCCAGGGAGGACCTGGCTTGGCAGTTCGGTCTGGACTGTGCCCATGAGGCACAGGGTCAAGTCTGATTTGCATATGGCTGGGTCCAAACTGTGGTGGCGTAATGGGCAAAAGAAGAATGGATTCAGCCCAGATTTCTTGACTGGGGGATAATGTTTGAATCATGCAGCATTCCGTCCATCATTTGTTGCAGTTACACTTTTCTCCCTAAGCGGGACGGGTATGCCCAGACGTGGGTCCCTTGCTCACTGTGCCACTGGATTCACGCTAGCCTGGCTGATGAAGGGTGTCATACCCCGAAACCGGTCCCAGGATGCTTGTTTCCGGTCCATGGAGGACCTGGCTTGGCAGTTCGGTCTGGACTGTGCCCATGAGGCACAGGGTCAAGACTGATTTGCATATGGCTGGTTCGAAACTGGTTTGGCGTAGTGGTCAAAAGAAGAATGGATTCAGCCCACATTTCTTGACTGGGGGAGAATGTTTAAATCATTCAGCATTCCGTCCATCATTTGTTGCAGTTTCACTTTTTGCCCTAAGCGGGACGGGTATGCCCAGACGTGGGTCCCTTGCTCAATATGTCACTGGATTCACGCTAGCCTGGCTGATGAAGGGTGTCATACCTCGAAACCGGTCCCAGGATGATTTTTTCCTGTCCAGGGAGGACCTGGCTTTTCCAGTTTGGTCTGGACTGTTCCAATGAGGCACAGGGTTAAGACTGATTTGCATATGGCTGGGTCCTAATGGGGTGGCGTAGTGGGCAAAAGAACGATGGATTTAACCCAGATCTCTTGACTGGGGGAGAAAGTTTGAATCATTCAGCATTTCGTCCATCATTTGTTGCAGTTACACTTTTCACCCTAAGTGGGACGGGTATGCCCAGACGTGGGTCCCTTGCTCACTGTGCCACTGGATTCAAGCTAGCCTGGCTGATGAAGGGTGTCATACCCCGAAACCGGTCCCAGGATGCTTGTTTGTGGTCCAGGGAGGACCTGGCTTGGCAGTTCTGTTTGGACTGTTCCCATGAGGCACAGGGTCAAGACTGATTTGCATATGGCTGGGTTCAAACTGGGGTGGCGTAGTGGGCAAAAGAAGATGGCTTTAACCCAGATCTCTTGACTGGGGGAGAATGTTTGAATCATTCAGAATTCCGTCCATCATTTGTTGCAGTTACACTTTTCGCCCTAAGTGGGACGGGTATGACCAGACGTGGGTCCCTTACTCACTGTGCCACTGGATTCAAGCTAGCCTGGCAGACGAAGGGGGACATACCCCGAAACCAGTCCCAGGATGCTTGTTTCCGGTCCAGGGAGGACCTGGCTTGGCAGTTCGGTCTGGACTATTCCCATGAGGCACAGGGTCAAGACTTATTTGCATATGGCTGGGTCCAAACTGGGGTGGCATAGTGGGCAAAAGAATGAAGGATTTAACCCAGATCTCTTGACTGTGGGAGAAGGTTTGAATCATTCAGCATTCTGTCCATCATTTGTTGCAGTTACACTTTTTGCCCTAAGTGGGACGGGTATGCCCAGACGTGGGTCCCTTGCTCACTTTGCCACTCGATTCAAGCTAGCCTGTCTGATGAACGGTGACATTCCCCGAAACTGGTCCCAGGATGATTGTTTCCGGTCCAGCGAGGACCTGGCTTGGCAGTTCAGTCTGGACTGTTCCCATAAGGCAGAGGGTCAAGACTGATTTGCATATGCCTGGGTCCAAACTGGGGTGGCGTAGTGGGCAAAATAACAATGGATTTAACCTAGATCTCTTGACTGGGGGAGAATGTTTCAATCATTTAGCATTCCGTCCATCATTTGTTGCAGTTACAATTTTCGCCCTAAGTGGGACGGGTATTCCCAGACGTGGGTCCCTTTCTTACTGTGCCACTGGATTCAAGCTAGCCTGGCTGATGAAGGGGGACATACCCCGAAACCGGTCCCAGGATGCTTGTTTCCGGTCCAGGGAGGACCTGGCTTGGCAGTTCGGTCTGGACTGTGCCCATGAGGCACATGGTCAAGACTGATTTGCATATGGCTGGGTCCAAACTGGGGTGGCATATTGGGCAAAAGAAGAATGAATTCAGCCCAGATTTCTTGACTGGGGAGAATGTTTGAATCATTCAGCATTCCGTCCATCATTTGTTGCAGTTACACTTTTCGCCCTAAGTGGGACGGGTATGACCAGACGTGGGTCCCTTGCTCACTGTGCCACTGGATTCACGCTAGCCTGGCTGATGAAGGGTGTCATACCCCGAAACCGGTCCCAGGATGATTTTTTCCGGTCCAGGGAGGACCTGGCTTGGCAGTTCGGTCTGGACTGTTCCCATGAGGGACAGGGTCCAGACTGATTTGCATATGGCTGGGTCCAAACTGGGGTGGCGTAGTGGACAAAAGAACGTTGGATTTAACCTAGATCTCTTGACTTGGGGAGAATTTTTGAATCATTCAGCATTCCGTCCATCATTTGTTGCAGTTACACTTTTTGCCCTAAGTGGGACGGGTAGGCCCAGACGTGGGTCCCTTGCTGACTTTGCCACTGGATTCAAGCTAGCCTGGCTGAGGAACAGTGACATACCCTGAAACCGGTACCAGGATGCTTGTTTCCCGTCCAGGGAGGACCTGGCTTGGCAGTTCGTCTGGGCTGTTCCCATGAGGCAGAGGGTCAAGACTGATTTGCATATGGCTCGGTCCAAACTGGGGTGGGGGTAGTGGGCAAAGGAACGATGGATTTAACCTAGATCTCTTGACGGGGGAGAATGTTTGAATCATTCAGCATTCTGTCTGTCATTCATTGCAGTTACACTTTTCGCCCTAAGTGGGACGGCTATGCCCAGACGTGGGTCCCTTGCTCACTTTGCCACTCGATTCAAGCTAGCCTGGCTGATGAATGGTGACATACCCCAAAACCGGTCCCAGGATGCTAGTTTCCGGTCCAGGGAGGACCTGCCGTTGCAGTTCGGTCTGTACTGTTCCCATGAGGCACAGGGTCAAGACTGATTTGCGTGGCGTAGTGGGCAAAAGAACGATGGATTTAACCCAGATCTCTTGACTGGGGGAGAATGTTTGAATCATTCAGCATTCCGTCCATCATTTGTTGCAGTTACACTTTTCGCCCTAAGTGGGACAGGTATGCCCAGATGTGGGTCCCTTGCTCACTGTGCCACTGGATTCAAGCGAGCCTGGGTGATGAAGGGTGACATACCCCAAAACCGGTCCCAGGATGCTTGTTTCCGGTCCAGGGAGGACCTGGCTTGGCAGTTCGGTCTGGACTGTGCCCATGAGGCACAGGGTCAAGTCTGATTTGCATATGGCTGGGTCCAAACTGTGGTGGCGTAATGGGCAAAAGAAGAATGGATTCAGCCCAGATTTCTTGACTGGGGGATAATGTTTGAATCATGCAGCATTCCGTCCATCATTTGTTGCAGTTACACTTTTCTCCCTAAGCGGGACGGGTATGCCCAGACGTGGGTCCCTTGCTCACTGTGCCACTGGATTCACGCTAGCCTGGCTGATGAAGGGTGTCATACCCCGAAACCGGTCCCAGGATGCTTGTTTCCGGTCCATGGAGGACCTGGCTTGGCAGTTCGGTCTGGACTGTGCCCATGAGGCACAGGGTCAAGACTGATTTGCATATGGCTGGTTCGAAACTGGTTTGGCGTAGTGGTCAAAAGAAGAATGGATTCAGCCCACATTTCTTGACTGGGGGAGAATGTTTAAATCATTCAGCATTCCGTCCATCATTTGTTGCAGTTTCACTTTTTGCCCTAAGCGGGACGGGTATGCCCAGACGTGGGTCCCTTGCTCAATATGTCACTGGATTCACGCTAGCCTGGCTGATGAAGGGTGTCATACCTCGAAACCGGTCCCAGGATGATTTTTTCCTGTCCAGGGAGGACCTGGCTTTTCCAGTTTGGTCTGGACTGTTCCAATGAGGCACAGGGTTAAGACTGATTTGCATATGGCTGGGTCCTAATGGGGTGGCGTAGTGGGCAAAAGAACGATGGATTTAACCCAGATCTCTTGACTGGGGGAGAAAGTTTGAATCATTCAGCATTTCGTCCATCATTTGTTGCAGTTACACTTTTCACCCTAAGTGGGACGGGTATGCCCAGACGTGGGTCCCTTGCTCACTGTGCCACTGGATTCAAGCTAGCCTGGCTGATGAAGGGTGACATAGCCCGAAACCGGTCCCAGGATGCTTGTTTGTGGTCCAGGGAGGACCTGGCTTGGCAGTTCTGTTTGGACTGTTCCCATGAGGCACAGGGTCAAGACTGATTTGCATATGGCTGGGTTCAAACTGGGGTGGCGTAGTGGGCAAAAGGACGATGGATTTAACCCAGATCTCTTGACTGTGGGAGAATGTTTGAATCATTCAGCATCCTGTCCATCATTTGCTGCAGTTACACTTTTTGCCCTAAGTGTAACGGGTATGCCCAGACGTAGGTCCCTTGCTCCCTGTGCCACTGGATTCAAGCTAGCCTGGCTGATGAAGGGTGACATACCCCGAAACCAGTCCCAGGATGCTTGTTTCCGGTCCAGGGAGGACCTGGCTTGGCAGTTCGGTCTGGACTGTTCCCATGAGGCACAAGGTCAAGATTGATTTGCACATGGTTGGGTCCAAACTGGGGTGGCATAGTGGGCAAAAGAACGATGGATTTAACCCAGATCTCTTGACTGGTTGAGAATGTTTGTATCATTCAGAATTCCGTCCATCATTTGTTGCAGTTACACTTTTCGCCCTAAGTGGGTCGGGTATGCCCAGACGTGGGTCCCTTGCTCACTGTACCACTGGATTCAAGTTAGCCTGGCTGATGAAGGGTGACATACCCCGAAACCGGTCCCGGGATGCTTGTTTCCGGTCCAGGGAGGACCTGGCTTGGCAGTTCGGTCTTGACTGTTTCCATAAGGCATAGAGTCAAGACTGATTTGCATATGGCTGGGTCCAAACTGGGGTGGCGTAGTGGGCAAGGGAATGATGGATTTAACCTAGAGCTCTTGACTGGGGGAGAATGTTTGAATCATTCAGCATTCCTTCCATGATTTGTTGCAGTTACACTTTTCGCCCTAAGTGGGACGGGTATGCCCAGACGTGGGTCCCTTGCTCACTTTGCCACTGGATTCAATCTAGCCTGGCTGATGAACAGTGACTGTTAGACCTGGCATCCTTGGCATGGGTCTCCCTTCCATTTTTTTCATAATGCCTCCACTGTTGTCGATATGTTTTTGCTGGACTAGATGCTCATGGGCACTTTGCCACTGCTAATCAGTGCCAAAGTGCAAGTGCTCCCTATTGTAAATTGTGATGTGAATTAGTGACTCCATGTTTGGCTTATTTGAATTACTGTCAGACCCTAGTACAGTGCACTGAGTCTGCCCAGGGCTTGTAAATCAAATGCTGCTGGTGGGCTTGCAGCACTGGTTGTGCCACCCACAGAAGTAGCTTGTAAAGTGTGTCTCAGGCCTGCCATTGCAGAGCCTGTGTGCAGTCTGTGACTGCCATGTCGACTTGGTAAGTGCACCCACCTACCAGTCCCCAAACCTTCCCTTTTCTTCATATCAGACACCCCTATGGTAGGCCTATGGGCAGGGTGCATTGTAAGGATAAGGTGGGACATGCCTGGTGTGTGTGGCATGTCCTAATAGTGAATTACAGCCATTTTCGTTTTTCACTATTGCAAGGCTACCTGTTCCCCATAGGCCAGAATGGGCAGTTTGATTATAACATTTTATAATCCTAAACTGACTCAGGGAACTAGGTAGAAATTCGAGTTTAGTATGCCTGAACTCAGAATGATAAAATACATCTTTTAGTGAAGTTGGTTTTAACATTCTGTGTTTGAAAATACCACTTTTAGAAAGTGGGTATTTTCTTGCCTAACTATCCAGCCTGCCTCTGCCAGCTTGTATATTGTGTGTCTGGTTTGTGCGTGACAGGGGCTGGGGGTGGCCACAGGAGACAGGGTGAGGCAGCCCAGAGCTGAATAGAGAGATCTGCATCCAGAGTGGAGGGAGGAGTTGCATCTGGGTCTGAATAGGGCTGTGCCTGCCTGCCACAATGCTGGCTCCACCTCCTGCCGGGCGTCTGAGTACCCTGCCCCACATTGTGAAAGGAAAGAAGGAGTCATGTACACAGAGTGCTCCAAAGCTGCACAGAACTGGTTTAAGCTAGGCAAAGGCCTCTCTGCCTCCAGAGAACAAAGAGAATCAGGGTATAAGAGGGGCACCCAGACCCCAGGAAAATTAGATCACTTTTGAGAACAAGAAGAAACCTTTGCTGAGGAGCGGAACCAAGAAGAAACTGAGGAGAGACTATCCCTAAGCTGAAGTGCTGCTTGGGGGATTGGCCTGCAGTGGTTTGCCTGACTGCCAAAGAAAGGAGAAAGGAACTTTTGCTTTGCTGTGACTTTCATCAACTTGTGAAGGATCTCCATGGGCTTGGAAGAGAGCTTGCCCCCTGATCGAAGTCCCAGCACCATTGGACTTCACCCCCTTTGTGAATTGCTGCTGGAAACTCTGTTTTAGTGGCTACAGAGGTAGGGAGCTGTGACCGACTCTCCCGACCGGCTCGGTGTCCTGTTGGCACCGCATCGAGCAACGCCTGCATCTTGCAACGCACGGCCTAGGTCTCACCGACTCCGTCAACGAGCCGCTGCCTGCACCGTAACCTGTGAGCACCGCACCTTGCAACGCCTCGCTACACCGAATCCATCTGGTCCGACCGACACGGTCACTGTTGCTGAGTTCGAGTCCTGTGACCGCACTGGAGTTGGGCACCGCCTTGCAAGCTTCGCGACGCACCGCCCGACTCGCACCGCTGTCCGGACTGATCGACGCCAGCTCCTGAACCCGGCTCCGTCGCCGCACCGCAACCTGCCAGCACTGCATCGAAGCACCGTCTCGCCCTGCAACGCCCGGCCCTGGTCTCACCGACTCCGTCTCGACGACGTCAACGAGCCGCTGCCTGCACCGCATCGAGGGACAACGCGTCCTGCAACGCTTCCATTTTTGCATCGCGACCGCGACGAACAGCCATCCGGCTCGCACGCCCGTGCCTGCTGCTTCAAGTAAAAGGTACTGTGACCGAGTCTGTCTAAGCTGTGTTGGCCCGTCTCGACGCGGTCAGCTAGATTTGTTAGACTCTGTTTGTTCTTGACATCGCCGTAGCCGGAGGAGGCTACCGACTCGCACAGAACCTTGAATTAAGCCTTTTTGATCAGAACTAAGCATTCTTGACAGTACTGTGGATTATTTTTGTCGTTTATGGTCTTGTGATAAATCTATATAAAAGATACTTATTTTTATAAATATACAACCTGTGTGGTGTCCATTTGTAGTGTTGTCACTTGATTACTGTATGTGTTCACAAATGCTTTACACACTGCCTCTGAACTAAGCCTGTCTGCTCGTGCCAAGCTACCAAGAGCGTGAGCAGGGGTTATTTCAGGAGTGTACCTACTTTCCCTGACTAGACTCAAGGGTCCCTATTTGGACAAAGGTACCTACCTCTGCTAACTAGAGACCCCCAAATCTAACATTGGTGGTCAGCGGTGAGGATTCTGGACTTGCATTTGTGACTCATGTACAGTAATTGGTGAACACTACCTAGTGAGTGCAGACCAAGACGCAACCACATACTCTTTGATAGCATTTTTTCTGGGATTTCCAATTTTTGCAACTGCCAAGTTTAAATCACCATGGATAACGCACCATCTGTAGCATCTGTTGATTGTGATTGGGAGGAGGAGAAACTGGAGTGCTACACCCTCAAACAGCTCAAGCATTTCTGCAGGAAGTTTAAAGTCTCCATGACCGGGCTCACCAAGAAGGATGAGCACCAAAAGGCGCTGAGGGCCTGGGTTGAAGCAAGGAGCACCCCTAAACCTATGGAAGGGGATGAGAATGCAGATGGGCTATTGGGTCCAGGGGGAAGAAAGCAGTCTCCCCAGTAGGTAGCAGTGTTTCTGCCAGAGGACTGTCTCCAGAGGAGTTGGAGGACAGGAAAGAGAGTAGGATGCACGAAATGGAGCTGACCAAGCTCAAGCTAAATGGGCAGTTAGAATTTGAAATGCAAACTAGGAAATTAGCCCTAGAGGAAAAGAAAATGCAGTTTGAACATGAGAAAGTTTTGAGGGAGTTGGAATTGAAGGCCAAAAGCTTAGAGATTACTCCCTCTTGTGGCAGTGTACCGCCTGTGCCTGTTGAAGCTAGGGTGTATATTCCAAAAGATGTGGTTAAGGAATTTTTTTTAAATGATGACATTGGGCAGTGGTTCAAGGCCTATGAGGTAGCCATGTCTTCCCACCAGGTCCCTGAGAAGGATTGGGGAGCGGGGTTGTGGGGACGGTTCCTTAGTGAGGGGCGGGATACCTTGTTGGATTTGCCCTCTGAAGTCTATAATTCATATAGCCACATGAAAGATGCATTGATGACTAGATATGGTTTAACCCCTGAGCTTTATAGGCAGAGGTTCAGGAACTGTAAGAAGATTGAAGGCAGTACCTGGGTTGAATATGTGACCTTCTTTTGCAGAGCCTTGGATGGTTGGGTAAAGGGTAGCAAAGCGACTGATTTTCAGGCGCTCTTTGATTTGATTGCCTGGGAGCACTTGTCCAGTAATTGTTTTCCTGAGCTACGCCAGCACCTGATTGATAGTAAGCTGACTAACCCTAGGCAGCTTGCTGAGGAGGCGGACCGCTGGGTGAGTACCCGGGTCCACAAGGGTCACGTGGGAGACTCCGCCAAGGGTGGGCAGGGTCCCCAGCAGAAGAGTGGGGGGACAAGGGTAAACAGAGGGAGTTCCATAAAGGGCCCCAAAGTAGACCCCAAGAGAACCAAGGGAAAGGTTCCCAGCCTCCCCTGAGAAGAAGCCAGTGGCCCTGACAGGCCCCCTGTTCACCAGGGACCACTGGTATGTTACAAATGTGGTGCCCCTGGCCACAAGGCAAACGATCCTCGTTGCCCTTTGCATGGAAAACCAGCACCCACTGGTGCAGTCCCCCGGCAGTTGGCTAGTGTAGCCCTGGGGGAGGAGTTGGGTGCCCAAGGTGGGGGGGATCCCACAGTGTTTTCCCTTGTCTCATTAGGAGACTCTGAGATGGTCCCTAGGACCCAGCTGCCTGATAACACTAAAAAATACAGGCAGTGGGTGACCATCAATGGCCATAGGGTGGAGGCTCTGAGAGACACAGGAGCCAGTGTGACAGCTGTCAAGTGTCACCTGGTGTCTAAAGAGCAGGTTATCCCTGATGCATTCTATCCAGTTGTTGCCGCTGACAACACAGAGAGTCACTGCAAGGTGGCTCAGGTTCCCTTTGAGTGGGGGGTCTCGGGTACTCTTCAAGTAGCTGTGAGGCCAGCCATGCCTGTTGACTGTTTGTTAGGGAACGATTTGGAGAGCTCACCTTGGGCTAAGGTGGAGCGGAGTGCGCATTTAGAAATGTTGGGCTTGCCTGATTGGGCATGTGTGACCACCCGGTCAATGGCAGCTAAAGGTGTTCAAGAGGACCTGGAGCCTGAGAGGGAGGCCCAGGTGCCTGCCTGAGAGAGAAAAGGCAGGGGGCGCGGGAAACCGGCCCCCGAAGTTCCCACGGTCCAGGAGGAGGCAGACCCTGAGGGGGATGCCCTGGAGCCTACAGGGGAACAGGTAGCTGAACTGGGGGACCTACCTGAGCTGACCCATTGGCAGCAAGAAGGAGGACCCTCCAGGGAAGAGTTCTGCGAGGAGCAGAACACATGCCCTTCTCTCGTGGGTCTGAGGCAACAGGCCACAGACCAGGCAGCAGGTGATCAGTCTGGATCACATTGGATTTACTGGGAGAATGGTCTCCTGTATTCAGAGCCTAAGGTTGCTGAGCCTGGGTCAGCCCGTGTGCTGGTGGTACCCTAGCGCTTCAGAGCCTTCCTACTGGGGTTGGCTCATGATGTACCGTTAGCAGGACATCTGGGGCAGGACAAGACCTTTGAAAGGCTTGTCACCCATTTCTATTGGCCCCAGATGCGCAGGAGTGCCGCCACTCACTGCAGGACATGCCAGACTTGCCAGGCAAGTGGAAAGAGTGGGAGGAAGCAGAAGGCTCCTCTCCAGCCATTCCCTGTGGTCAGCACCCCCTTTGAACGGGTGGGTATTGACATTGTGGGGCCACTGGACCCCAAGACAGCCATGGGCAACAGGTTTATCCTGGTCTTGGTGGACCATGCCACCCGGTATCCTGAAGCCATCCCTCTGAGGACAGTGACGCCCCCGTGGTGGGACGGGCACTGATGGGAATTTTCTCACGTGTGGGATTCCCTCAAGAGGTGGTGTCTGACAGAGGTACCAACTTCGTGTCCAAGTACATGAAGTCCCTGTGGCAGGAGTGCGGTGTAACTTACAAGTTCACCACTCCTTATCACCCTCAAGGAAATGGGCTGGTTGAGCGATTCAACCGGACCCTCAAGGGCATGATTATGGGTCTGGAAGAACCCATGAGGCGTAAATGGGACGTCCTCTTACCTTGCCTGTTGTTTGCATACCGGGAGGTGCCACAGAAGTCTCTAGGGTTCAGCCCCTTTGAGCTCCTCTATGGACACCCGGTGTGAGGACCTCTGAGTTTGGTCAAGGAAGGCTGGGAGCAATCTCCCAGGAAACCTCCCCAGGATGTATACAGTTACATTCTGGCCTTCAGGAACCAGACTAGGCGTTTCAGAGAACTTGCTGAGGCAAATCTGGAAGCCAGCCAGGAGGAGATGAAGCGGTGGTACGACCAGAATGCCACTCTGGTCGAGCTTCAGCCTGGTCAGAAAGTGTGGGTCATGGCCCCTGTGGAGCCTTGTGCGCTCCAGGACAGGTGGACCGGCCCTTTCACGGTGGTGGAGCCCAAGAGTCCAGTTACCTACTTGGTGGACTTGCAGTCTCCCAGGAACCCCTTGCGGGTCCTGCATGTGAACCGCCTAAAGCCCCACTTGGAGAGGTCCCAAGTGGGCATGCTCTTAGCTACAGATGATGGGATGTAGGAGGAGACCGAGCCTCTTCCTGACCTCCTGTCAGCCCGAGAGCAAGATGGATCAGTGGAGGGAGTAAACCTCTCTACCTCCCTCACACCTGAGCAGCAGGGTGACTGTCGCCAGCTGTTGGGACAGTTCCCTGACCTGTTCTCCCTGGTTCCCAGTGTCACTCATTGGTGCGTCCATGATGTGGACACTGGGGACAGTCTTCCTGTGAAGCACAAGGCTTACTGGGTGACTGACAGGGTCAGAGCCTGCATCAAGGAGGAGTTCTCCAAGATGTTTGCGCTAGGGGTGATTGAGTCCTCTAACAGCCCTTGGGCCAGCCCAGTGGTCTTGGTTCCAAAGGCTGCCGCGCCTGGTGCCACACCAGAACTCCGGTTCTGTGTGGACTACAGGGGACTCAATTCCGTCACCAGGACTGACGCCCACCCCATCCCCAGAGCTGATGAGCTCATAGATCGGTTAGGGGCTGCGCGGTACCTCAGCACGTTTGACTTAACGTCTGGGTACTGGCAGATCGCCTTGACTGATGGGGCAAAGAGAGGTCAGCATTCTCCACACCAGACGGGCACTACCAGTTCCGGGTGATGCCCTTTGGGATGAAGAATGCCCCTGCCACCTTTCAGAGGTTGGTCAACCAGGTGTTGGTTGGAATGGAGGATTTCAGTGCCGCCTACCTGGATGACATCGCAGTGTTCAGTGCCAGTTGGGAAGAACATCTGCGCCACCTCTGGGAAGTGTTGATGGCGCTGCGGAGGGCAGGCCTCACAATCAAGGCAAGTAAGTGCCAGATTGGGCAGGGTTCTGTGGTATACTTGGGACACCATGTTGGGAGCGGCCAGGTGGCGCCCCTCCAACCGAAAATTGATACCATTCTGGCTTGGGAGCCCCCCAAGACCCAGACAGAGGTGAGAGCCTTCCTAGGACTCACCGGGTATTACAGGAGATTCGTCAAGGGGTATGGCAGCATTGTTGCCCCCTTGACAGAGCTGACTTCCAAGAAGCAGCCCAGGAAAGTGATTTGGACTGACGCCTGTCAAAAAGCTTTTGACACCTTGAAGACTGCCATGTGCACGGCGCCTGTGCTCCAGGCACCCAACTTCTCCAATGAGTTCATTGTTCAGACGGACGCTTCAGAGCATGGGGTAGGGGCTGTTCTATCACAGATCAATGAGGAGGGCCTAGACCAACCTGTAGCCTTCATCAGTAGGAGGTTACTTCCCCGGGAACAGAGATGGAGTGCTATTGAGCGTGAGGCATTTGCTGTGGTCTGGGCACTGAAGAAGCTGAGACCATACCTGTTTGGGACTCACTTCCGGGTTCAGACAGACCACAGGCCCCTCAGATGGTTGATGCAGATGAGGGGTGAGAATCCAAAGCTGTTGAGGTGGTCCATTTCCCTACAGGGAATGGACTTTACGGTGGAACACCGCCCTGGTACAGAACACGCCAATGCTGATGGTCTGTCCAGATTTTTCCGCCTTAGTGATGAAAACTCCCTAGGGGTAGGATAGTTCTCCCCACATTTCAGCTGGAGGGGACACGTGTTAGACCTGGCATCCTTGGCATGGGTCTCCCTTCCATTTTTTTCATAATGCCTCCACTGTTGTCAATATGTTTTTGCTGGACTAGATGCTCATGGGCACTTTGCCACTGCTAATCATATGGCTGGGTCCAAACTGGGGTGGCGTAGTGGGCAAGGGAACAATGGATTTAACCTAGAGCTCTTGTCTGGGGGAGAATGTTTGAATCATTCAGCATTCCTTCCATCATTTGTTGCAGTTACACTTTTCGCCCTAAGTGGGACGGGTATGCCCAGACGTGGGTCCCTTGCTCACTTTGCCACTGGATTCAATCTAGCCTGGCTGATGAACAGTGACTGTTAGACCTGGCATCCTTGGCATGGGTCTCCCTTCCATTTTTTTCATAATGCCTCCACTGTTGTCGATATGTTTTTGCTGGACTAGATGCTCATGGGCACTTTGCTACTGCTAATCAGTGCCAAAGTGCAAGTGCTCCCTATTGTAAATTGTGATGTGAATTAGTGACTCCATGTTTGGCTTATTTGAATTACTGTCAGACCCTAGTACAGTGCACTGAGTGTGCCCAGGGCTTGTAAATCAAATGCTGCTGGTGGGCTTGCAGCACTGGTTGTGCCACCCACAGAAGTAGCTTGTAAAGTGTGTCTCAGGCCTGCCATTGCAGAGCCTGTGTGCAGTCTGTGACTGCCATGTCGACTTGGTAAGTGCACCCACCTACCAGTCCCCAAACCTTCCCTTTTCTTCATATCAGACACCCCTATGGTAGGCCTATGGGCAGGGTGCATTGTAAGGATAAGGTGGGACATGCCTGGTGTGTGTGGCATGTCCTAATAGTGAATTACAGCCATTTTCGTTTTTCACTATTGCGAGGCTGCCTGTTCCCCATAGGCCAGAATGGGCAGTTTGATTATAACATTTTATAATCCTAAACTGACTCAGGGAACTAGGTAGAAATTCGAGTTTAGTATGCCTGAACTCAGAATGATAAAATACATCTTTTAGTGAAGTTGGTTTTAACATTCTGTGTTTGAAAATACCACTTTTAGAAAGTGGGTATTTTCTTGCCTAACTATCCAGCCTGCCTCTTCCAGCTTGTGTATTGTGTGTCTGGTTTGTGCGTGACAGGGGCTGGGGGTGGCCACAGGAGACAGGGTGAGGCAGCCCAGGGCTGAATAGAGAGATCTGCATCGAGAGTGGAGGGAGGAGTTGCATCTGGGTCTGAATAGGGCTGTGCCTGCCTGCCACAATGCTGGCTCCACCCCCTGCCGGGCGTCTGAGTACCCTGCCCCACATTGTGAAAGGAAAGAAGGAGTCATGTACACAGAGTGCTCCAAAGCTGCACAGAACTGGTTTAAGCTAGGCAAAGGCCTCTCTGCCTCCAGAGAACAAAGAGAATCAGGGTATAAGAGGGGCACCCAGACCCCAGGAAAATTAGATCACTTTTGGGAACAAGAAGAAACCTTTGCTGAGGAGCGGAACCAAGAAGAAACTGAGGAGAGACTATCCCTAAGCTGAAGTGCTGCTTGGGGGATTGGCCTGCAGTGGTTTGCCTGACTGCCAAAGAAAGGAGAAAGGAACTTTTGCTTTGCTGTGACTTTCATCAACTTGTGAAGGATCTCCAAGGGCTTGGAAGAGAGCTTGCCCCTGATCGAAGTCCCAGGACCATTGGACTTCACTCCCTTTGTGAATTGCTGCTGGAAACTCTGTTTTAGTGGCTACAGAGGTAGGGAGCTGTGACCGACTCTCCCGACCGGCTCGGTGTCCTGTTGGCACCGCATCGAGCAACGCCTGCATCTTGCAACGCACGGCCTTGGTCTCACCGACTCCGTCAACGAGCCGCTGCCTGCACCGTAACCTGTGAGCACCGCACCTTGCAACGCCTCGCTACACCGAATCCATCTGGTCCGACCGACACGGTCACTGTTACTGAGTTCGAGTCCTGTGACCGCACTGGAGTTGGGCACCGCCTCGCAAGCTTCGCGACGCACCGCCCGACTCGCAGCGCTGTCCGGACTGATCGACGCCAGCTCCTGAACCCGGCTCCGTCGCTGCACCGCAACCTGCCAGCACCGCATCGAAGCACCGTCTCGCCCTGCAACGCCCGGCCCTGGTCTCACCGACTCCGTCTCGACGACGTCAACGAGCCGCTGCCTGCACCGCATCGAGGGACAACGCGTCCTGCAACGCTTCCATTTTTGCATCGTGACCGCGACGAACAGCCATCCGGCTCGCACGCCCGTGCCTGCTGCTTCAAGTAAAAGGTACTGTGACCGAGTCTGTTTACGCTGTGTTGGCCCGTCTCGACGCGGTCAGCTAGATTTGTTAGACTCTGTTTGTTCTTGACATCGCCGTAGCCGGAGGAGGCTACCGACTCGCACAGAACTTTGAATTAAGCCTTTTTGATCAGAACTAAGCATTCTTGACAGTACTGTGGATTATTTTTGTCGTTTATGGTCTTGTGATAAATCTATATAAAAGATACTTTTTTTTATAAATATACAACCTGTGTTTTGTCCATTTGTAGTGTTGTCACTTGATTACTGTATGTGTTCACAAATGCTTTACACACTGCCTCTGAACTAAGCCTGTCTGCTCGTGCCAAGCTACCAAGAGGGTGAGCAGGGGTTATTTCAGGAGTGTACCTACTTTCCCTGACTAGACTCAAGGGTCCCTATTTGGACAAAGGTACCTACCTCTGCCAACTAGAGACCCCCAAATCTAACAGTGACATACCCCGAAACCGGTCCCAGAATGCTTGTTTCCCGTCCAGGGAGGACCTGGCTTGGCATTTCGCTCTGGACTGTTCCCATGAGGCAGAGGGTCAAGACTGATTTGCATATGGCTGGGTCCAAACTGGGGTGGCGTAGTGGACAAAAGAACGTTGGATTTAAGCTAGATCTCTTGACTTGGGGAGAATTTTTGAATCATTCTGCATTCCGCACATCATTTGTTGCAGTTACACTTTTTGCCCTAAGTGGGACGGGTAGGCCCAGACGAGTGTCCCTTGCTCACTGTGCCACTGGATTCAAGCTAGCCTGGCTGATGAAGGGTGACATACCCCGAAACCGGTCCCAGGATGCTTGTTTCCGGTCCAGGGATGACCTGGCTTGGCAGTTCGGTCTGGACTGTGCCCATGAGGCACAGGGTCCAGTCTGATTTGCATATGGCTGGTTCCAAACTGTGGTGGCGTAATGGGCAAAAGAAGAATGGATTCAGCCTAGATTTCTTGACTGGGGGATAATGATTGAATCATGCAGCATTCCGTTCATCATTTGTTGCAGTTACACTTTTTGCCCTAAGTGGGACGGGTAGGCCCAGACGTGGGTCCCTTGCTCACTTTCCCACTGGATTCAAGCTAGCCTGGCTGAGGAACGGTGACATACCCCGAAACCGGTCCCAGGAAGCTTGATTCCCGTCCAGGGAGGACCTGGCTTGGCAGTTCGTCTGGGCTGTTCCCATGAGGCAGAGGGTCAAGACTGATTTGCATATGGCTGGGTCCAAACTGGGGTGGGGGTAGTGGGCAAAAGAACGATGGATTTAACCTAGATCTCTTGACGGGGGAGAATGTTTGAATCATTCAGCATTCTGTCTGTCATTCATTGCAGTTACACTTTTCGCCCTAAGTGGGACGGCTATGCCCAGACGTGGGTCCCTTGCTCACTTTGCCACTCGATTCAAGCTAGCCTGGCTGATGAATGGTCATACCCCAAAACCGGTCCCAGGATGCTTGTTTCCGGTCCAGGGAGGACCTGCCTTTGCAGTTTGGTCTGTACTGTTCCCATGAGGCACAGGGTCAAGACTGATTTGCATATGGCTGGGTCCAAATTGGAGTGGCGTAGTGGGCAAAAGAACGATGGATTTAACCCAGATCTCTTGACTGGGGGAGAATGTTTGAATCATTCAGCATTCCGTCCATAATTTGTTGCAGTTACACTTTTCGCCCTAAGTGGGACAGGTATGCCCAGATGTGGGTCCCTTGCTCACTGAGCCACTGGATTCAAATGAGCCTGGCTGATGAAGGGTGACATACCCCAAAACCGGTCCCAGGATGCTTGTTTCCGGGCCAGGGAGGACCTGCCTTTGCAGTTCGGTCTGTACTGTTCCCATGAGGCACAGGGTCAAGACTGATTTGCATATGGCTGGGTTCAAACTGGAGTGGCGTAGTGGGCAAAAGAACGATGGATTTAACCCAGATCTCTTGACTGGGGGAGAATGTTTGAATCATTCAGCATTCCGTCCATCATTTGTTGCAGTTACACTTTTCGCCCTAAGTGGGACAGGTATGCCCAGATGTGGGTCCCTTGCTCACTGTGCCACTGGATTCAAGTGAGCCTGGCTGATGAAGGGTGACATACCCCAAAACCGGTCCCAGGATGCTTGTTTCTGGTCCAGGGAGGACCTGGCTTGGCAGTTCGGTCTGGACTGTGCCCATGAGGCACAGGGTCAAGTCTGATTTGCATATGGCTGGGTCCAAACTGTGGTGGCGTAATGGGCAAAAGAAGAATGGAATCAGCCCAGATTTCTTGACTGGGGGATAATGTTTGAATCATGCAGCATTCCGTCCATCATTTGTTGCAGTTACACTTTTCACCCTAAGCGTGACGGGTATGCCCAGACGTGGGTCCCTTGCTCACTGTGCCACTGGATTCACGCTAGCCTGGCTGATGAAGGGTGTCATACTCCTAAACCCATCCCAGGATGCTTGTTTCCGGTCCAGGGAGGACCTGGCTTGGCAGTTCGGTCTGGACTGTGCCCATGAGGTACAGGGTAAAGACTGATTTGCATATGGCTGGGTCCAAACTGGTTTGGTGTAGTGGTCAAAAGAAGAATGGATTCAGCCCACATTTTTTGACTGGGGGAGAATGTTTAAATCATTCAGCATTCCGTCCATCATTTGTTGCAGTTACACTTTTCGCCCTAAGCGGGACGGGTATGCCCAGACGTGGGTCCCTTGCTCAATATGTCACTGGATTCACGCTAGCCTGGCTGATGAAGGGTGTCATACCTCGAAACCAGTCCCAGGATGCTTGTTTCCGGTCCAGCGAGGACCTGGCTTGGCAGTTCGGTCTGGACTGTTCCCATAAGGCAGAGGGTTAAGACTGATTTGCATATGGCTGGGTCCTAATGGGGTGGCGTAGTGGGCAAAAGAACGATGGATTTAACCCAGATCTCTTGACTGGGGGAGAATGTTTGAATCATTCAGCATCCTGTCCATCATTTGCTGCAGTTACACTTTTCGCCCTTAGTGGAACGGGTATGCCCAGACGTAGGTCCCTTGCTCACTGTGCCACTGGATTCAAGCTAGCCTGGCTGATGAAGGGTGTCATACCCCGAAACCAGTCCCAGGATGCTTGTTTCCGGTCCAGCGAGGACCTGGCTTGGCAGTTCGGTCTGGACTGTTCCCATAAGGCAGAGGGTCAATACTGATTTGCATATGGCTGGGTCCAAACTGGGGTGGCGTAGTGGGCAAAAGAAGATGGCTTTAACCCAGATCTCTTGACTGGGGGAGAATGTTTGAATCATTCAAAATTCCGTCCATTATTTGTTGCAGTTACACATTTCGCCCTAAGTGGGACAGGTATGCCCAGATGTGTGTCCCTTGCTCACTGTGCCTCTGGATTCAAGCTAGCCTGGCTGATGAAGGGTGACATACCCCGAAACCAGTTCCAGGATGCTTGATTCCGGTCCAGGGATGACCTGGCTTGGCAGTTTGGTCTGGACTGTGCCCATAAGGCACAGGGTCAAGACTGATTTGCATATGGCTGGGTCCAAACTGGGGTAGCGTAGTGGGCAAAGGAAGAATGGATTTACCCCAGATTTCTTGACTCAGGGAGAATGTTTGAATCATTCAGCATTCCGTCCATCATTTGTTGCAGTTACACTTTTCGCCCTAAGTGGGACAGGTATGCCCAGACGAGTGTCCCTTGCTCACTGTGCCACTGGATTCAAGCTAGCCTGGCTGATGAAGGGTGACATACCCCGAAACCGGTCCCAGGATGCTTGTTTCCGGTCCAGGGATGACCTGGCTTGGCAGTTCGGTCTGGACTGTGCCCATGAGGCACAGGGTCCAGTCTGATTTGCATATGGCTGGTTCCAAACTGTGGTGGCGTAATGGGCAAAAGAAGAATGGATTCAGCCTAGATTTCTTGACTGGGGGATAATGATTGAATCATGCAGCATTCCGTCCATCATTTGTTGCAGTTACACTTTTCGCCCTAAGCGGGACGGGTATGCCCAGACGTGGGTCCCTTGCTCACTTTGCCACTGGATTCAAGCTAGCCTGGCTGATGAACAGTGACATACCCCGAAACCTGTCCCAGGATGCTTGTTTCCCGTCCAGGGAGGACCTTGCTTGGCATTTTGGTCTGGACTGTTCCCATGAGGCAGAGGGTCAAGACTGATTTGCATATGGCTGGGTCCAAACTGGGGTGGCGTAGTGGACAAAAGAACGTTGGATTTAACCTAGATCTCTTGACTTGGGGAGAATTTTTGAATCATTCAGCATTCCGTCCATCATTTGTTGCAGTTACACTTTTTGCCCTAAGTGGGAAGGGTAGGCCCAGACGTGGGTCCCTTGCTCACTTTGCCACTCGATTCAAGCTAGCCTGGCTGATGAATGGTGATATACCCCGAAACCGGTCCCAGGATGCTTGTTTCCAGTCGAGGAAGGACCTGGATTGGCAGTTCGATCTGGACTGTTCCCATGAGGCAGAGTGTCAAGACTGATTTGCATATGGCTGGGTCCAAACTGGGGTGGCGTAGTGGGCAAGGGAACAATGGATTTAACCTAGAGCTCTTGACTGGGGGAGAATGTTTGAATCATTCAGCATTCCTTCCATCATTTGTTACAGTTACACTTTTCGCCCTAAGTGGGATGGGTATGCCCAGACGTGGGTCCCTTGCTCACTTTGCCACTGGATTCAAGCTAGCCTGGGTGATGAACAGTGACATAACCCAAAACCGGTCCCAGGATGCTTGTTTCCCGTCCAGGGAGGACCTGGCTAGGCATTTCGGTCTGGACTGTTCCCATGAGGCAGAGGGTCAAGACTGATTTGCATATGGCTGGGTCCAAACTGGGGTGGCGTAGTGGACAAAAGAAAGTTGGATTTAACCTAGATCTCTTGACTTTTTGAGAATTTTTGAATCATTCAGCATTCCGTCCATCATTTGTTGCAGTTACACTTTTTGCCCTAAGTGGGACGGGTAGGCCCAGACGTGGGTCCCTTGCTCACTTTGCCACTGGATTCAAGCTAGCCTGGCTGAGGAACGGTGACATACCCCGAAACCGGTCCCAGGAAGCTTGTTTCCCGTCCAGGGAGGACCTGGCTTGGCAGTTCGTCTGGGCTGTTCCCATGAGGCAGAGGGTCAAGACTGATTTGCATATGGCTGGGTCCAAACTGGGGTGGGGGTAGTGGGCAAAAGAACGATGGATTTAACCTAGATCTCTTGACGGGGGGAGAATGTTTGAATCATTCAGCATTCTGTCTGTCATTCATTGCAGTTACACTTTTCGCCCTAAGTGGGACGGCTATGCCCAGACGTGGGTCCCTTGCTCACTTTGCCACTCGATTCAAGCTATCCTGGCTGATGAATGGTCATACCCCAAAACCGGTCCCAGGATGCTTGTTTCCGGTCCAGGGGGGACCTGCCTTTGCAGTTCGGTCTGTACTGTTCCCATGAGGCACAGGGTCAAGAGTGATTTGCATATGGCTGGGTCCAAATTGGAGTGGCGTAGTGGGCAAAAGAACGATGGATTTAACCCAGATCTCTTGACTGGGGGAGAAAGTTTGAATCATTCAGCATTCCGTCCATCATTTGTTGCAGTTACACTTTTCGCCCTAAGCGGGACGGGTATGCCCAGACGTGGGTCCCTTGCTCAATATGCCACTGGATTCACGCTAGCCTGGCTGATGAAGGATGTCATACCCCGAAACCGGTCCCAGGATGATTTTTTCCTTTCCAGGGAGGACCTGGCTTTTCCAGTTTGGTCTGGACTGTTCCAATGAGGCACAGGGTTAAGACTGATTTGCATATGGCTGGGTCTGAATGGGGTGGCGTAGTGGGCAGAAGAACGATGGATTTAACCCAGATCTCTTGACTGGGGGAGAAAGTTTGAATCATTCAGCATTCCGTCCATCATTTGTTGCAGTTACACTTTTCACCCTAAGTGGGATGGGTATGCCCAGACGTGGGTCCCTTGCTCACTGTGCCACTGGATTCAAGCTAGCCTGGCTGATGAAGGGTGACATACCCCGAAACCAGTCCCAGGATGCTTGTTTCCGGTCCAGGGAGGACCTGGCTTGGCAGTTCGGTCTTGACTGTTCCCATAAGGCACAGGGTCAAGACTGATTTGCATATGGCTGGGTTCAAACTGGGGTGGTGTAGTGGGCAAAAGGACGATGGATTTAACCCAGATCTCTTGACTGTGGGAGAATGTTTGAATCATTCAGCATCCTGTCCATCATTTGCTGCAGTTACACTTTTCGCCCTTAGTGGAACGGGTATGCCCAGACGTAGGTCCCTTGCTCACTGTGCCACTGGATTCAAGCTAGCCTGGCTGATGAAGGGTGACATACCCCGAAACCAGTCCCAGGATGCTTGTTTCCGGTCCAGGGAGGACCTGGCTTGGCAGTTCGGTCTTGACTGTTCCCATAAGGCATAGGGTCAAGACTGATTTGCATATGGCTGGGTCCAACTGGGGTGGCGTAGTGGGCAAAAGAAGATGGCTTTAACCCAGATCTCTTGACTGGGGGAGAATGTTTGAATCATTCAGAATTCCGTCCATCATTTGTTGCAGTTACACTTTTTGCCCTAAGTGGGACGGGTATGCCCAGATGTGGGTCACTTGCTCACTTTCCCACTCGATTCAAGCTAGCCTGGCTGATGAACGGTGACATTCCCCGAAACCTGTCCCAGGATGCTTGTTTCCGGTCCAGCGAGGACCTGGCTTGGCAGTTCGGTCTGGACTGTTCCCATAAGGCAGAGGGTCAATACTGATTTGCATATGGCTGGGTCCAAACTGGGGTGGCGTAGTGGGCAAAAGAAGATGGCTTTAACCCAGATCTCTTGACTGGGGGAGAATGTTTGAATCATTCAAACTTCCGTCCATTATTTGTTGCAGTTACACATTTCGCCCTAAGTGGGACAGGTATGCCCAGATGTGTGTCCCTTGCTCACTGTGCCTCTGGATTCAAGCTAGCCTGGCTGATGAAGGGTGACATACCCCGAAACCAGTTCCAGGATGCTTGTTTCCGGTCCAGGGAGGACCTGGCTTTTCCAGTTTGGTCTGGACTGTGCCCATGAGGCACAGGGTTAAGACTGATTTGCATATGGCTGGGTCCAAACTGGGGTGGCGTAGTGGGCAGAAGAACGATGGATTTAACCCAGATCTCTTGACTGGGGGAGAAAGTTTGAATCATTCAGCATTCCGTCCATCATTTGTTGCAGTTACACTTTTCGCCCTAAGCGGGACGGGTATGCCCAGACGTGGGTCCCTTGCTCAATATGCCACTGGATTCACGCTAGCCTGGCTGATGAAGGATGTCATACCCCGAAACCGGTCCCAGGATGATTTTTTCCTGTCCAGGGAGGACCTGGCTTTTCCAGTTTGGTCTGGACTGTTCCAATGAGGCACAGGGTTAAGACTGATTTGCATATGGCTGGGTCTGAATGGGGTGGCGTAGTGGGCAGAAGAACGATGGATTTAACCCAGATCTCTTGACTGGGGGAGAAAGTTTGAATCATTCAGCATTCCATCCATCATTTGTTGCAGTTACACTTTTCACCCTAAGTGGGATGGGTATGCCCAGACGTGGGTCCCTTGCTCACTGTGCCACTGGATTCAAGCTAGCCTGGCTGATGAAGGGTGACATACCCCGAAACCGGTCCCAGGATGCTTGTTTGTGGTCCAGGGAGGACCTGGCTTGGCAGTTCGGTTTGGACTGTTCCCATGAGGCACAGGGTCAAGACTGATTTGCATATGGCTGGGTTCAAACTTGGGTGGTGTAGTGGGCAAAAGGACGATGGATTATAAACCAGATCTCTTGACTGTGGGAGAATGTTTGAATCCTTCAGCATCCTGTCCATCATTTGCTGCAGTTACACTTTTCGCCCTTAGTGGAACGGGTATGCCCAGACGTAGGTCCCTTGCTCACTGTGCCACTGGATTCAAGCTAGCCTGGCTGATGAAGGGTGACATACCCCGAAACCAGTCCCAGGATGCTTGTTTCCGGTCCAGGGAGGACCTGGCTTGGCAGTTCGGTCTTGACTGTTCCCATTTGGCATAGGGTCAAGACTGATTTGCATATGGCTGGGTCCAAACTGGGGTGGCGTAGTGGGCAAAAGAAGATGGCTTTAACCCAGATCTCTTGACTGGGGGAGAATGTTTCAATCATTTAGCATTCCGTCCATCATTTGTTGCAGTTACACTACTCGCCCTAAGTGGGACGGGTATGCCCAGACGTGGGTCCCTTGCTCACTGTGCCACTGGATTCACGCTAACCTGGCTGATGAAGGGTGTCATACCCCGAAACCGGTCCCAGGATGATTTTTTCCTGTCCAGGGAGGACCTGGCTTGGCAGTTCGGTCTGGACTATTCCCATGAGGCACAGGGTCAAGACTTATTTGCATATGGCTGGGTCCAAACTGGGGTGGCGTAGTGGGCAAAAGAATGATGGATTTAACCCAGATCTCTTGACTGTGGGAGAAGGTTTGAATCATTCAGCATTCTGTCCATCATTTGTTGCAGTTACACTTTTTGCACTAAGTGGGACGGGTATGCCCAGACGTGGGTCCCTTGCTCACTTTGCCACTCGATTCAAGCTGCCTGGCTGATGAACGGTGACATTCCCCGAAACCGGTCCCAGGATGCTTGTTTCCGGTCCAGCGAGGACCTGGCTTGGCAGTTCGGTCTGGACTGTTCCCATAAGGCAGAGGGTCAAGACTGATTTGCATATGGCTGGGTACAAACTGGGGTGGCGTAGTGCGCAAAAGAACAGTGGATTTAACCTAGTTCTCTTGACTGGGGGAGAATGTTTCAATCATTTAGCATTCCGTCCATCATTTGTTGCAGTTACACTTTTCGCCCTAAGTGGGACGGGTATGCCCAGACGTGGGTCCCTTTCTCACTGTGCCACTGGATTCAAGCTAGCCTGGCTGAAGAAGGGGGACATACCCCGTAACCGGTCCCAGGATGCTTGTTTCCGGTCCAGGGAGGACCTGGCTTGGCAGTTCAGTCTGGACTGTGCCCATGAGGTACATGGTCAAGACTGATTTGCAAATGGCTGGGTCCAAACTGGGGTGGCATATTGGGCAAAATAAGAATGAATTCAGCCCAGATTTCTTGACTGTGGAGAATGTTTGAATCATTCAGCATTCCGTCCATCATTTGTTGCAGTTACACTTTTCGCCCTAAGTGGGACGGGTATGACCAGACGTGGGTCCCTTGCTCACTGTGCCACTGGATTCACACTAGCCTGGCTGATGAAGGGTGTCATACCCCGAAACAGGTCCCAGGATGATTTTTTCCTGTCCAGGGAGGACCTGGCTTGGCAGTTCGGTCTGGACTGTTCCCATGAGGGACAGGGTCCACACTGATTTGCATATGGCTGGGTCCAAACTGGGGTGGCATAGTGGGCAAAAGAATGATTGATTTAACCCAGATCTCTTGACTGGGGGAGAATGTTGGAATCATTCAGCATTCCATCTATCATTCGTTGCAGTTACACTTTTTGCCCTAAGTGGGACGGCTATGCCCAGATGTGGGTCCCTTGCTCACTTTGCCACTCGATTCAAGCTAGCCTGGCTGATGAATGGTGATATACCCCGAAACCGGTCCCAGGATGCTTGTTTCCAGTCCAGGAAGGACCTGGATTGGCAGTTCGATCTGGACTGTTCCCATGAGGCAGAGTGTCAAGACTGATTTGCATATGGCTGGGTCCAAACTGGGGTGCCGTAGTGGGCAAGGCAACGATGGATTTAACCTAGAGCTCTTGACTGGGGGAGAATGTTTGAATCATTCAGCATTCCTTCCATCATTTGTTGCAGTTACACTTTTCGCCCTAAGTGGGACGGGTATGCCCAGACGTGGGTCCCTTGCTCACTTTGCCACTGGATTCAAGCTAGCCTGGCTGATGAACAGTGACATACCCCGAAACAGGTCCCAGGATGCTTGTTTCCCGTCCAGGGAGGACCTGGCTTGGCATTTCGGTCTGGACTGTTCCCATGAGGCAGAGGGTCAAGACTGATTTGCATATGGCTGGGTCCAAACTGGGGTGGCGTAGTGGACAAAAGAACGTTGGATTTAACCTAGATCTCTTGACTTGGGAAGAATTTTTGAATCATTCAGCATTCCGTCCATCATTTGTTGCAGTTACACTTTTTGGCCTAAGTGGGACGGGTAGGCCCAGACGTGGGTCCCTTGCTCCCTTTGCCACTGGATTCAAGCTAGCCTGGCTGAGGAACGGTGACATACCCCGAAACAGGTCCCAGGATGCTTGTTTCCCGTCCAGGGAGGACCTGGCTTGGCAGTTCGTCTGGGCTGTTCCCATGAGGCAAAGGGTCAAGACTGATTTGCATATGGCTGGGTCCAAACTGGGGTGGGGGTAGTGGGCAAAAGAACGATGGATTTAACCTAGATCTCTTGACGGGGGAGAATGTTTGAATCATTCAGCATTCTGTCTGTCATTCATTGCAGTTACACTTCTCGCCCTAAGTGGGACGGCTATGCCCAGACGTGGGTCCCTTGCTCACTTTGCCACTCGATTCAAGCTAGCCTGGCTGATGAATGGTGACATACCCCAAAACCGGTCCCAGGATGCTTGTTTCCGGTCCAGGGAGGACCTGCCTTTGCAGTTCGGTCTGTACTGTTCCCATGAGGCACAGGGTCAAGACTGATTTGCATATGGCTGGGGCCAAACTGGAGTGGCGTAGTGGGCAAAAGAACGATGGATTTAACCCAGATCTCTTGACTGGGGGAGAATGTTTGAATCATTCAGCATTCCGTCCATCATTTGTTGACGTTACACTTTTCGCCCTAAGTGGGACAGGTATGCCCAGATGTGGGTCCCTTGCTCACTGTGCCACTGGATTCAAGCGAGCCTGGCTGATGAAGGGTGACATACCCCAAAACCGGTCCCAGGATGCTTGTTTCCGGTGCAGGGAGGACCTGGCTTGGCAGTTCGGTCTGGACTGTGCCCATGAGGCACAGGGACAAGTCCGATTTGCATATGGCTGGGTCCAAACTGTGGTGGCGTAATGGGCAAAAGAAGAATGGATTCAGCCCAGATTTCTTGACTGGGGGATAATGTTTGAATCATGCAGCATTCCGTCCATCATTTGTTGCAGTTACACTTTTCGCCCTAAGCGGGACGGGTATGCCCAGACGTGGGTCCTTTGCTCACTGTGCCACTGGATTCACGCCAGCCTGGCTGATGAAGGGTGTCATTCCCCGAAACCGGTCCCAGGATGCTTTTTTCTGGTCCAGGGAGGACCTGGCTTGGCAGTTCGGTCTGGACTGTGCCCATGAGGCACAGGGTCAAGACTTATTTGCATATGGCTGGGTCCAAACTGGTTTGGTGTAGTGGTCAAAAGAAGAATGGATTCAGCCCACATTTCTTGACTGGGGGAGAATGTTTAAATCATTCAGCATTCCGTGCATCATTTGTTGCAGTTACACTTTTCGCCCTAAGCGGGACGGGTATGCCCAGACGTGGGTCCCTTGCTCAATATGTCACTGGATTCACGCTAGCCTGGCTGATGAAGGGTGTCATACCTCGAAACCGGTCCCAGGATGATTTTTTCCTGTCCAGGGAGGACCTGGCTTTTCCAGTTTGGTCTGGACTGTTCCAATGAGGCACAGGGTTAAGACTGATTTGCATATGGCTGGGTTCTAATGGGGTGGCGTAGTGGGCAAAAGAACGATGGATTTAACCCAGATCTCTTGACTGGGGGAGAAAGTTTGAATCATTCAGCATTCCGTCCATCATTTGTTGCAGTTACACTTTTCACCCTAAGTGGGACGGGTATGCCCAGACGTGGGTCCCTTGCTCACTGTGCCACTGGATTCAAGCTAGCCTGGCTGATGAAGGGTGACATAGCCCGAAACCGGTCCCAGGATGCTTGTTTGTGGTCCAGGGAGGACCTGGCTTGGCAGTTCGGTTTGGACTGTTCCCATGAGGCACAGGGTCAAGACTGATTTGCATTAGGCTGGGTTCAAACTGGGGTGGCGTAGTGGGCAAAAGGACGATGGATTTAACCCAGATCTCTTGACTGTGGGAGAATGTTTGAATCATTCAGCATCCTGACCATCATTTGCTGCAGTTACACTTTTCGCCCTAAGTGGAACGGGTATGCCCAGACGTAGGTCCCTTGCTCACTGTGCCACTGGATTCAAGCTAGCCTGGCTGATGAAGGGTGACATACCCCGAAACCAGTCCCAGGATGCTTGTTTCCGGTCCAGGGAGGACCTGGCTTGGCAGTTCGGTCTGGACTGCTCACATGAGGCACAAGGTCAAAACTGATTTGCACATGGTTGGGTCCAAATTGGGGTGGCGTAGTGGGCGAAAGAATGATGGATTTAACCCAGATCCCTTGACTGGGTGAGAATGTTTGAATCATTCAGCATTCCGTCCATCATTTGTTGCAGTTACACTTTTTGCCCTAAGTGGGACGGGTATGCCCAGACGTGGGTCCCTTGCTCACTTTGCCACTGGATTCAATCTAGCCTGGCTGATGAACAGTGACATACCCCGAAACCGGTCCCAGAATGCTTGTTTTCCATCCAGGGAGGACCTGGCTTGGCATTTCGGTCTTGACTGTTTCCATAAGGCATAGAGTCAAGACTGATTTGCATATGGCTGGGTCCAAACTGGGGTGGCGTAGTGGGCAAGGGAACGATGGATTTAACCTAGAGCTCTTGACTGGGGGAGAATGTTTGAATCATTCAGCATTCCTTCCATCATTTGTTGCAGTTACACTTTTCGCCCTAAGTGAGACGGGTATGCCCAGACGTGGGTCCCTTGCTCACTTTGCCACTGGAATCAATCTAGCCTGGCTGATGAACAGTGACATACCCCGAAACCGGTCCCAGGATGCTTGTTTCCCATCCAGGGAGGACCTGGCTTGGCATTTCGGTTTGGACTGTTCCCATGAGGCAGAGGGTCAAGACTGATTTGCATATGGCTGGGTCCAAACTGGGGTGGCGTAGTGGACAAAAGAACGTTGGATTTAACCTAGATCTCTTGACTTGGGGAGAATTTTTGAATCATTCAGCATTCCGTCCATCATTTGTTGCAGTTACACTTTTTGCCCTAAGTGGGACGGGTAGGCCCAGACGTGGGTCCCTTGCTCACTTTGCCACTGGATTCAAGCTAGCCTGGCTGAGGAACGGTGACATACCCCAAAACATGTCCCAGGATGCTTGTTTCCGGTCCAGGGAGGACCTGGCTTGGCAGTTCGGTCTGGACTGTGCCCATGAGGCACAGGGTCAAGTCTGATTTGCATATGGCTGGTTCCAAACTGTGGTGGCGTAATGGGCAAAAGAAGAATGGATTCAGCACAGATTTCTTGACTGGGGGATAATGTTTGAATCATGCAGCTTTCCGTCCATCATTTGTTGCAGTTACACTTTTCGCCCTAAGCGGGACGGGTATGCCCAGACGTGGGTCCCTTGCTCACTGTGACACTGGATTCACGCTAGCCTGGCTGATGAAGGGTGTCATACCCCAAAACCGGTCCCAGGATGCTTGTTTCCGGTCCAGGGAGGACCTGGCTTGGCAGTTCGGTCTGGACTGTGCCCATGAGGCACAGGGTCAAGACTGATTTGCATATGGCTGGGTCCAAACTGGTTTGGCGTAGTGGTCAAAAGAAGAATGGATTCAGCCCACATTTCTTGACTGGGGGAGAATGTTTAAATCATTCAGCATTCCGTCCATCATTTGTTGCAGTTACACTTTTCGCCCTAAGCAGGACGGGTATGCCCAGACCTGGGTCCCTTGCTCACTTTGCCACTGGATTCAAGCTAGCCTGGCTGATGAACAGTGACATACCCCGAAACCGGTCCCAGGATGCTTGTTTCCCGTCCAGGGAGGACCTGGCTTGGCATTTCGGTCTGGACTGTTCCCATGTGGCAGAGGGTCAAGACTGATTTGCATATGGCTGGGTCCAAACTGGGGTGGCGTAGTGGACAAAAGAACGTTGGATTTAACCTAGATCTCTTGACTTGGTGAGAATTTTTGAATCATTCAGCATTCCGTCCATCATTTGTTGCAGTTACACTTTTTGTCCTAAGTGGGACGGGTAGGCCCAGACGTGGGTCCCTTGCTCACTTTGCCACTGGATTCAAGCTAGCCTGGCTGAGGAACGGTGACATACCCCGAAACCGGTCCCAGGATGCTTGTTTCCCGTCCAGGGAGCACCTGTCTTGGCAGTTCGTCTGGGCTGTTCCCATGAGGCAGAGGGTCAAGACTGATTTGCATATGGCTGGGTCCAAACTGGGGTGGGGGTAGTGGGCAAAAGAACGATGGATTTAACCTAGATCTCTTGACGGGGGGAGAATGTTTGAATCATTCAGCATTCTGTCCATCATTCATTGCAGTTACACTTTTCGCCCTAAGTGGGACGGCTATGCCCAGACGTGGGTCCCTTGCTCACTTTGCCACTCGATTCAAGCTAGCCTGGCTGATGAATGGTGACATACCCCAAAACTGGTCCCAGGATGATTTTTTCCTGTCCAGGGAGGACCTGGCTTGGCAGTTCGGTCTGGACTATTCCCATGAGGCACAGGGTCAAGACTGATTTGCATATGGCTGGGTCCAAACTGGGGTGGCATAGTGGGCAAAAGAATGATGGATTTAACCCAGATCTCTTGACTGTGGGAGAATGTTTGAATCATTCAGCATTCTGTCCATCATTTGTTGCAGTTACACTTTTCGCCCTAAGTGGGACGGGTATGCCCAGACGTGGGTCCCTTGCTCACTGTGCCACTGGATTCAAGCTAGCCTGGCTGATGAAGGGTGACATACCCCGAAACCGGTCCCAGGATGCTTGTTTCGGGTCCAGGGAGGACTTGGCTTGGCAGTTCGGTCTGGACTGTTCCCATGAGGCACAAGGTCAAGACTGATTTGCATATGGCTGGGTCCAAACTGGGGTGGCGTAGTGGGCAAAAGAAGAATGGATTTAGCTCAGATTTCTTGACTCTGGGAGAAGGTTTGAATCATTCAGCATTCCGTCCATCATTTGTTGCAGTTACACTTTTCGCCCTAAGTGGGACGGGTATGCCCAGACGTGGGTCCCTTGCTCACTGTGCCACTGGATTCTAGCTAGCCTGGCTGATGAAGGGTGTCATACCCCGAAACCGGTCCCAAGATGCTTGTTTCCTGTCCAGGGAGAACCTGGCTTGGTAGTTCGGTCTGGACTGTTCACATAAGGCACAGGGTCAAGACTGATTTGAATATGGCTGGGTCCAAACTGATTCAAGCTAGCCTGGCGATTGTTAGAAATGGGATTTCTGGTTGGCTAGGGCTTGCGCCTAAGCCAGGCAGAAACCACCACTCTAGTCAGGGCAAGGGAGTTACACGCTGAAGATAACCCCTGCTCACCCCCTTGGTAGCTTGGCACGAGCAGTCAGGCTTATCCCAGAGGCAATGTGTGAAGCGTTTGCCCAACACATACAGAGCAGCAACACACTAGGCACACCACAAAAGAAACTCCACACAAGGTTATATATAAAAATAGCCTTTGTATTATCCAAAACATATTAGAATAGTAATCACACAATATACACTGTGCCAACTGGCACTAGGCAATATTTACAGGGGAATTATATACACAGGACAGGGCCAATTGGGCCACTGTCAAAACCATCACAAAGCACAAATAGTAAAGGTAGAACACAACCAGTAATTACTGGCAAAATACTGTACTCAGCATTATATCCTGCAACATAAACCACATTATTCAATCAGCATCACCTTAGGCGTAAAACACATTATGCGCCAACCTCATAAGTATAAACCACATTAGGCAATAAGCATCACCAGCATCAACACAGTATGCAATAACCTCAGAAGCATAAATCACATTAGAGGCATAAATCATGGGGCACAAATCACATTTATCATAGGCACCACATAAATCACATTAGGGCCTGGCGCCCTACCAACCTAACACTGACCCCCTGGCCAACTGGCCTTCTCTCTGGGGCTCAAATGCCCTATGTCCAAAATGTCAGGGCTTGGCTGCCAATGCAGCAACATCACAGGGCGCCCACTGCGCTGGGGCAGGGCAGGAGTGTATCTCACTTCTTTCTTCTCAAAACGAAATGCCTCCAAGGAAAAGATAGCGCTGGCACCACTGTGCCTCCTGGGTCCCCACTGGGACTCCTAAAAATTATCTGGCCTAAACGTTGCAGCTGCCACTAACTGCGGTGCAGCTGTGAAAATAACTGTAGGCACTGGCACTCACTGTGCCTCATGAGCCCCACTCTGGGACTCTGTAAAACAAATGGCCCCAGACGTTGCAGTTGCCCGCTACGGCGGCGCAACTGAGGAAATAAATGTAGGCACTGACTGTGCCCTCTGGACCCCTACTTCGCCGGGGCTCCTTTGCTGGGCTTAAACTCAGCCCCAAAAGAAATCAGCGCGGGTACCACTGGGGCCGGAGGAATCCTGACCCCAAGGGGGAAGGCACCGACAATGTGCCTCGACCAACTCTCCCCCGACAGCTCACGTCTCCGCCCCCACTCACCGGGGTTCTTTGGAGCTGTCCTTGGCCTCCTCTGGACTCCTCTGGTGCCGCTCCTGGCACCTCACAACGCCTTGTGGAGCCCGCGAGGCTCTGGACGATCGAGGCTGCACGCAGGGCTCTCCTCACCAACACGGGAGCCCTGCCTGCGTCGCGCTGCCTCTCTCCCTGCCGGTCGTCCGCGTCGGGTTCCCGGCCCCGCCCACAATCAGGCACGGCCGCCTGGCTTCTGGGTCGGGCCGTGGCGGTCTGTCTTCGGGATGCGAAGTGCAGGGTGGGCTCCCGCCGAAAAGCTCGCCGATGCGGGGTGGGCACCCGCTGTTAACATATTCATAAAGCGGGGTGGGCACCCGCTATCGGCACCATAATGCGGGGTAGGCTCCCGCTAAAGGCATAAAACAGCAGGGTGGGCTCCCGCTACCGTAGATGCAAAAACGCGGGGTGGGCACCCGCTCTTCACGCTGTGTAGGGGAACCTCCAGGTCAGCCCCCAGGGCTGCAAGTTAAAAATAGAAGCGCTACACGAGGTGCTAGGTCCCAAGTCCAAGGTTCAGGGGACAAAGCTGGGACAAGAAGGCCAGCACACAGGGCCCTCCAGCAGGGAGGCAGTCCCTTGTGGCGGTTCCTCCTGGAGCCCAGCAGCAGCAAGCCCCCAGCACAAGAACAAGCACAACATTTCATAGGGTCACAGCCCCTATATTTATATCACCTCTGGGCTTTGTCTGCCCTGGCACAGGGCTTGGGGGAACCAGCAAAAACTGGTTCAGGGGGGAATTGGAGCACTTTGTGTACCAGGCTCCTCTTCCCCTTTGTCAGGTGGGGGCTCGTCATCAGACACACCACAGGGGGGCGGAGCCAGCATTGTACAGGCTAGGGACAGACCTATTAAGTGACCAGGGACTTCTCCCCCCACTACTCCAAATGCAGATGTCCCATTCAGCCTAGTGCTGACTCACCCTGCCCCTCCTGGAGCCACACACACCTCACCAGCCCCTGTCACTCAAAAGCCAGACATGCAATTCACATCAGGCAGGCAGACACATAGCACACAGTGATGGAGCAGGGTAAATAAAATAATTTGTACCCCCCTTGGAAAATTAATGAACTTTTAATAAATTAACAATACTAATTGTTTGAAGGAGCATGAAATAACCAACAAATGCACTTTTAGTAAACACTATATAAGGGTAACCCGCAAATTTGTGCAAAATCTAATTTATTTACAATTGTGAAGTTGATGAACCCTAATATTGTGATTTGCGTACTAATTAGAGTAAAATCGCATGATTTATCCTATGTAGTAGATTTGTATTGTGGCAAAGAATGCAGATGGTAAGTAAAATGTCTTTAAATGTCGCTTCTGCTAGGTAACACCTAACACGGGTTTTTAGAATGGCGGGGGTAAACAGAAAGGCTTATTTTCTTTGTTTTAATTTTGGTTGTGTTTGTTCTTATGATAGTTCGTTCGGGCCTGTTAGGCCATGCTGCGAAAATGGCTGCCGAAACAGATGAGGTCACGTGAAAAGCCAAAGATGGCCTCTAGGCGGAAAAAATAGAGAAACTAAATCACGTGGATGCGGCCTGTGCACGGAGTAAGAGATGTCAAGGTCGTACTGACCTACCATAAGGATGGTGCCAAGAAAGACTCAGCACGTATTCGTGGGAATGGACGAGAAAAGCACTGAGCAACAATGGACTAACTAAATTGTGACCATCGAGATTGCAACAAAATGAATGGACAAATTGGACTGCTTTTAACCCAGAGGTCATGAGACTCATTGTATGTTTAACTGTCCCCAAAACCAGTTTGAACAAGGAGGGCGATGAGGTGATCATCACCACCCCTCAAATGGACCAATTAGCGTGATTCTTGCCCATAAGGATTGCAACTTTTTGTGTAGTAAGCTAGAAAGTAGGGTATAAGAGGGTCTACTCTTATGTGAGGTTGTTGCTCCTTTTGCTGCTGCTGTGGCCGCTACTATTGATGCTACTGCTGCCGTTGGTGTTTTCTTGCCATACCATTTTTCCATTTTCCATTTTTTCCACCTCAATATTACGAAAGGACTCTGTCATTTTTGGACTTCGAACTTTACTGGGGAAGGAACCAGATCGTTGCGGGAAATCTGTACGGGAGGTCCGATCGAGGAGGCATTTAGTGGGACAGTCAGTCAGTTTGGGAGTTCTATTCTGTGATCTGCGGTTTATCTTCTTTTTGGTGAACCATTCCTATCCGCATCCAAATGGGTAAATGCATAATTTTCTATTCTTTATTAGACTTTTCACATAAATGTTATTAATGTATTAAAAGTGATTAATAAACAAAGAATCTCACCCGTGCAATTGAGAAATTAGATAAAATTTCATTCTAACTTAAAATGAGTCTGTGGTTCTTTAGTTCATTAATAAGTTTAAAGGTTAACAGGTTTTAAGAGTGATTGAGCTGGTCTTAATCACCATCAACTTATTCTACTAGTTGGTCCATCGACCAAAGAGCGGAATACCTTGATGTTTAGAACTGACAGGATCAAAGTGATGTATATGATGTCTGAGGTATTATTCTGTCAAATTTAACAAGGTATCCCGTTCCTCCAGCAACACATTTCTCCTTGGTGTGTAATCCAGTGAACGAATGAATGTATGATATGCGGTGTCATGGGCCCCACCAACATATGGTTTAATAGACGTGAATGTTTTACCTGGATTCGTGTCCTAAGGAGAAATTTATATTAGCCGCGCTGGATCAGATTTCTTGGTAGCAGAGTTATTATTACTATAGATTAGTTTGGTGATTATTGATTATTGATTTATTGATTTTTCATGTCTAACACTTTGTGTTGAACTGTATTATGTTATGTGTAAGTCAAAATTTTGAAGCTTCCGGGAAGTAGGAAGTGGACACGTGTGGCAAGAGAAGTCACACGGAATTGTGCATTGTCTGATTTTCAAATTGGTGATAACACAGGATTGTGTTATGTTAGGGACATTTCTTGTATGAAAATGCATGAGTGAAATAGCAACAGGTTTTCTTGTGAAACTCTGGCCTTAATTCTCAGGAGCAGTGTAGTCTCCAGGGGCATATTAGCAAGAACAGCGTCAAAATTATCGCCGCTTTAGCGGCAGGAAACTGCCGCTAAAGCGGCGATAATGGGCTTGATAATATGCCCTTGAGAATACCAATAGAAGCCCATGTTCTGCTGTGATCCTGGGCTTCTATTGGAATTCTCAAGGGCATATTATCAAGCCCATTATCGCCGCTTTAGCGGCAGTTTCCTGCCGCTAAAGCAGCGATAATTTTAACGCCGTTCTTGCTAATATGCCCCCACATGTGTTTTATCCCCAGAGAAATGGGTTTACCCCTTGCTTGAGAGAAGGGTAAGGTAGAGAGAAGTGCTACACTTATCGAACGAAACAGTATTCTTGCAAGATAGAGCAAACTATTTCTTTTGTTTAGCAAAACAGACAATGGTAATTTGTTTTACGTTGTAACTAATAACATTTTGTCGAGAAGAGAAGGTAAGAAAACTGCTGATAATTTCTGTAAAGGAGGGGTCAGAAAAGACAGGAGTAGAACTGACGTCAACAAAGACCGCGCTGGTATTGGCCAGTTGTGGGAGAGCGAAGAGCTTCTTGATTGGTGCGTTAGTGTGAAGACGCGCTGGTATTGGCTAGTTGAGAGTGACGTAGAGCTTTTGGATTGGTGCGTTGGTGTGAGACGCGCTGGGATAGGTCTGAATAGCCAAACAGTAGAAAGAACAGAGTAGTGAAGAATTCTCGTGTGTTTGTTTGAGAGAAAAAACAGTGCAGTATGGCTTATTATGAGTATGGTAGAGAGAAACCGTCATGGATGGCGAAGATTAAAAACTTTTTCAAGAAGGACAAAAAGGTAGTGACTAGGGAAGGAGAAGTACTTCCTCCGCCGAAAACGCCAGCATCTCATATGATGTTGAAATATGGCTATCATACTTGCATTTGGTTGGAAAATTGGGCAATATATACCCAAAGCGATGGAGTATTGGCGCTTCCAGAAAATGGTTCGTTTAGCACAGCTGTACTTCGAAAATTAAGAGAGAAAATGATGAAACTTGAACCGAGACCTAGACCAACACAGTTCGAAGCGTTAGGTGAATGGGAAGATGAGATGTATGAAAGAGAAAGACACAGAGGTGCAAAGAATTATAGTTTAGTCCATGGAAGAGTATGGGGAGTGAATCATGAAGACAGGATGAGACGATGGAGGTACGCTAATATGACGGATGGGTTGTTTCCTGTCAGAACAGTTGAAGAAGTTACAGGGAGAAAGTGTACGGAGAAAAAGAAACATGCAGTAACAGAGAGGTACGGGTATGGAGGTAGCGACACAGAGGATGAGTTGCTGGAAGACATTTTAAATAGAAAACCCCCTCCATATCAACAGAATTCTGCGGTGGTGACCACAAATGCACCACCAATGGAAACTGTAAGAAGTCAAAGCCCTGAACGAAATTATGAAATAAATAGGTCTTATGAAAAATTAGAAACTCCACAGAATGCGAAGCCTGATAGTGGTAATACAGCTGAGTTAGCCAGAACCACAAGAGAATTGACTGAAAAGATAAGAGAATTAACCCAGAACATGGAAGCTGTGACTGTGCCAGTGACAATAGGGCCAGGAATACCGGTATTTGAAAACCAAAGAATAGATGAGCATTCCTTGACAATTCCAATGAACTTGAGTATGCAAAGAGTGAGAGAAGGGATAATTCCAGAAACTAGAGAGACAAGAGATTTAGTTGGCTCATATAGATCAAGTCCACCTATAAATTTGACGATTAATGAGAGTCAGATAAATAGGATTCCTATGGGAACCGAGTCAGCAACTGAGACCCCAGAGAGAAGTACAAATTGGGTAGAGATAAATAATACCCCTGTGGGTCCGACTCCAGAAGAATTAAATGAGTGGATGAGGAATTTACAGAAGAAAGATGCTAAACCACAACCATTGGATGTAATCAGACTAAAAATAGATATGGAAGAGTTAATTTTAGGGACTATTGGTACAGCTAGATTGAAAACCTACCAAGATGATGAGCTCATGTTCATGTGTAAGAGTGTTACTTGGAGAGCTAGGAATTTGCATGAAAAACTGGAAGAAACAGCGAATGAACTAGGAGTAGAATTTGGAAAAATCAGAGGATTACAGAAACCGTACAGGGTAGACTTTAGTGAAAAGGATATAGAAAATCTGAACACATCAGGACGATTAACACAGATAAAGGAACTGATTGTGTTATTGAGAAAATGGGGAGATGTGGACAGATGGAGAAGCAGGTGGATAAGAAGAAAGGAGGGAACGACCGATAAAGCATCATTGGCTTTTCCGGTGAAGGAAAGGGAACCAATAGTACTGGAATATCCAATGAGGGAAACTCCAGGAGGTAGCTATGTACATGTTCCATGGTCCAGACAAGATATATTGTCATTCACAAATGACTTCCCAAGATTGAGAGAGAAACCCGTAGAATGGTATAGATAGGTAGAAAGATTTGTAAAGGTTTCAAAGGTGTTATGGGAAGATCTGGATGGATTGTTTGAAATTGTAGTACCAGCAGATTTATGGACAGAATGTAAGATTACAATTGACTGGCCGAAGGAAGAATATCCTAGAGATGCAAAAACTGGAGCCCCAGGTCTAGAAGTAATGAGAAAGTATGAACAAGCCATCACGTTTTTGAAAAATAAGATTCCACCGAAAGAGACAGATTGGGTAAAGATTGATAGACCAACTCAGGAAAGTAAGGAATCTGTACATGCCTACTATGAGAGATTGCTTTTGGTTTTTAAACAGTATAGTGGTTATGAGACTTTGAGTGAAAAGGACATGAGTCATTTTGTATATAGATTTGTATATGGATTGAAACCTGAAATAAGTGAAATGATTAAGCAGCATATGTTGTGTTGGCAGAATAGCACTGTAGATGAGGTATTAAGGTATGCAAAATATTGTAGTGATGATATCGAGTGTAGACAGCGCAAACTGAAAGAAAAGGCAATGTGGGCACAAGTAAAGGTTGCAGAAAAACAGGAAGCTCAGATAAATAATCAGTCTAGTGATGCAGGACAGACTAAATCCAAACCGAATATAGGTAAGGGAAAAGGTCAAATGAGTATAGAAGAGGCTAAAAAGAAATGGCCGTGTCACAATTGTGGAAAATTAGGGCATTGGAGAAACAAGTGTAAATTTCCTCCAAAAGCTAATACGGAAAATCAACCATTAAATCCACAGGTGCAGAATGAGGTGAGTTACCAACAGCTGCAACAACCGCAGGTAGTTACTCAACAGAGTCAGGTGCCACAACCACCTCTTCCAAAGAGTGTAAACCCCCAGAGATACAGTGCAGAGGCAGGATTCTACGGAGGAGAGCAGGTAACAAAATTGCCGCACGCAGCTGCAGTGTCGCAGTATTGGTTACGGCAGGATGGAAATGAATCGGATGAAAGTTTATGATGGTGCCTAGGAGAGGAAGAAGAGTGCGTGCTTGGCACAACTCTAGAGGTAGATCAGTCAGGTCCATTTGTGGACGGAGAAGTGAATTGGGTAAATGTTACATTCCTTGTGGACACTGGAGCTACCCGTTCTACTGTTAGATCAGTGGAAATTCCAAACCTTCCTCTCTCAGGAGAATATATCCAAGTTGTAGGTGTTTCAAACAGACAGATTAAAGCGCCTCTTACCAAACCAGTAGAGGTGAAAGTTGGACCATTCAAAGAGATGCATCGGTTTGTGGTATGTGATTGCAGTCCTGTAAATTTGTTAGGACGCGATTTGCTTTGTAAAATGAATTGCACCATCTATTGTACCCCAGATGGTATTGCTTTCCAGATACCAGATGAGGATGTCCTGTATAAAATGACAATGGCAGAACTAGAACCAGGAGTGAATGACATGTTTCCTGTGTTAGATGCAGAGAAAATCCCAAATGAATTGAAAGGAATAGTCAGATCTGATGTATGGGATTTCACAGGCGAAGACATTGGGCTAGTAGTGAGAGGAGTAGACCCTGTAAAAATTAATGTAAGGGAAGGAACAAATTACCCAAATACTCCACAGTACAAATTAACACCAGAAATTATTGAAGGAATAACACCTGTAGTTAATAAGATGATTGAACAAGGAATTCTGAGAGAAATAATGAGTAGCCCATGTAATTCACCTATAATGGGATTGAAAAAGCTGAATGGGACATATAGGATAGTACAGGACTTGAGAAAGGTAAATAAGATCGTTATCCCTTGTTGTCCAATTGTGCCAAACCCCGCTGTAATACTGTATCAGATTCCACATGATGCAGAATGGTACACAGTTATTGATTTGTGCCATGCATTCTTTTCTATTCCATTGCACCCAGACAGCCAGCCATTATTTGCGTTCCGGTTCGGAGAGCGTATTTTGGCATGGTGCCGAATTCCTCAAGGGTATACAGAAAGCCCCTCAATCTTTAATCAGATCCTAAAGAAATCATTAGAAGATTTAAAAATGCCTGAAAAATCTGTGATGGTCCAATATATTGATGACCTATTAGTGGCATTAAAGACCAAAGAAGCATGTGTTACAGACACAATTGCTTTACTAAATCATTTGGCAGAAGGAGGGCACAAAGTGTCCCCGTCAAAACTGCAATTTTTTCAACAGAAGGTACAGTATCTAGGCCATAAGATTGAGAAAGGGATGCGAAAGGTGACGACAGAAAGAATAAGGATTATCTAAGGAATGAGAGCCCCGATGACACAGAGAGAGGTGAGAATGTTTCTTGGGATGGTTGGTTATTGTCGACAGTGGATAAGTGGATTCTCATTAATTGCAAAACCTTTACAGCGATTGACAAAAAGGGATGTCAGAGATCTGATTGAGTTGAATGAGGAGGAAATGAAGGCTTTCAAGGAACTGAAAACAAAGTTGTGTGAGGCATCAGCATTGGGAATGCCTGATTATGAAAAAGAATTTGAGCTGTATTGTAGTGAGAGAGATGGATGTGCACTTTCAGTGTTAGTGCAAAGGCATGGAAAAATGAAAAGACCCATCGCTTATTTTTCAGCTGTCTTAGATACAGTAGCAAAGGCATTGCCTGGATGTCTGAAAGCAGTAGCTGCTACTTGTGTGAGTCTGGAACAGAGTGAAGGCATTGTGATGGGATATCCTCTGAGAGTATATGTCCCACACTCTGTTGAAATCCTTCTGACAAGAACCAAAACCCAATTCATGACACATAGTCGGCTGACTAGGTACGAAAAAGTGATTTTGAGTGCAGATAATGTAACCATTGATAGATGCACAAGTGTGAATCCTTCAAATTCACTGCCAGATGAAGTAAATGTAGGAGTCAAAGATGATGTTGATCATACGTGTTTGGATGTGCTTGAATTTTGCACAAAGCCTCGCCCAGATATTAAAGATGAGCCCTTAAAAGAATCAGATTATGTGATGTTTGTGGACGGGTCATGCCTGAGAACAAGTGAAGGAGTTTTAAGTGCTGCGTATGCAGTGTGTACAGTGGCAACCATAATGGAAGCATCCTGTTTGAGAGGGATACGTTCAGCCCAAGTGGCTGAGCTGATTTCTCTGATTCGAGCGTGCAAACTGGGAAAGAACTTCCGAATTACGGTGATCACAGATAGCCAGTATGGCTTCGGAGTGGTCCACGACTTCGGACAGATCTGGTCCCAGAGGGGTTTCCTGACTTCTGCAGGAACTCCTATTAGGAACGGTGAGTTTGTGAAAAAATTGCTTGAGGCGATACAGCTACCTAAACAGATTGCAGTGGTGAAATGCGCTGCACACAAAAATGGAACTGATTATATTACAGTGGGAAACCAATTCGCAGATGAAATAGCTCAATACTGTGCCAGAAATATGGTCTCACTGATTTGGAGAAGAGAAAAAGAGAATGTTTCATGTCCCTTGCTGTTTACTAACACGGTTGAAACCTGGGATGAGGTAAGGTAATTGCAGGAAGAAGCAGATGAAGAGGAGAAAGATGGTTGGATAAAAGCAGGCTGCAGACAAAGAGAGGAAGATGAAGTTTGGGTTCATAGAGATGAAAGACCAGTTATGCCTGATAGCATGATCTCTAATATGGCGCGGATGTACCATGGACAAGCACACTTTGGTAGGGATGCCATGATCAGACTTTTCAGACAGACTTGGTACAACCTGAAATTTAGGGCTATAGCTGAAAGTCTCTGTCAAAGATGTCTTACATGCCAACAGATAAATCCAGGAAGGAAAACAGTAGTGAGTTTGGGAACAATAGGACGTGAAGGAGGTCCTTTTACCAGAATGCAACTAGATTTTATTGAAATGCCCCCGAGCAATAGATTGAAATATGTCCTTGTGGTCGTTTGTTTGTTTTCTCGTTGGGTGGAAGCCTATCCGACAAGAAGGAATGATGGAGTTACTGTGGCTAAGCTCCTACTGAGAGAATTCATTCCAAGATATGGCTTTCCAGTAACGATCGAAACAGATAGAGGAACACATTTCCAAAATGAACTAATCCAATTGATATGTGAAGCACTTGACATTCAACAGAAATTGCACTGTGCCTACAGACCAGAGGCTTCTGGAGTGGTAGAACAAGTAAATGGAACAATAAAGAATAGGTTAGGGAAAATGTGTCAAGCCACAGGACTCAAATGGCCCGATGCCCTGCCATTGGTGCTGATGACCATCAGAAGCATACCTGACAGAAAAACAGGTCTGAGTCCTCATGAAATAATCATGGGACGAGCAATGAGACTAGCACATGTACCTGTCAACAAACTGCTGACTATAGCTGATGATCTCGTATTGGACTATTGCAAAGGATTGGCTGATGTGGTACATTCTGTGTTTCATCAGGTTGGACCGGATGCGACCACTCTTGAAAGAAAACCAGCTCATGATTTGAGTCCAGGAGACTGGGTCCGCATTAAAGTCCACAGAAGAAGAAACTGTTTGGTTCCTCGCTGGGATAAGCCACGTCAAGTGATCCTGGTGACAACAACTGCTGTAAAGTGTGCAGGTGTGAAAAATTGGGTTCATGCCAGTCATACCATCAGAGTTCCAGATCCTGAAGCTCGACCTGTAAGTCGACATCTGGAGATATCGGATACCAGCTCAGCATCCGAAGCAGAAGCTGAAACAAGCAAAGTTCCAGATCCTGAAGCTCGACCTGTAAGTCGACATCTGGAAGAATTAGGTACAAGTCTAACAACTGAAAAAGAAACTGAAACGAACAGAGTTCCAGATCTTGAAGCTCGACCTGTAAGTCGACATCTGGAAATATCGGATACCAGTTCGACATCTGAAACAGACCAACCTAAATCTGGTGAAAGACAAAAGAGAAAAACAGGAAACAAAAGAACTGATATTATAAACGAAGAAACCGAACAAAGAGACAGTGACAGCGAACAGCCAAGTACAAGTTATGGAAAATTCCTCCAGAGATAGTTGAGGTAACTTTAGGAAACTTAGATTCAGACAGAGAGATAGGGGAAAAAGCGGAAGAAACCCAAGGAGTAGTAGGGTCAGAACCACAAATAGAAGAAACACAGAGAAATTTAGATTCAGATAGAAAGATTAATATAAATGCGGAAGACAAACGAGGAGGGAAAGAATCAAATGTCCCAACAGAAGAGTCACAAGAAGGTTCAGATTCAGACAAAGAAACTGAGATCATAAGGTTCAAAGTTAGAGGAAGTGAAGTAAGGTCTGAGACAGAATCAGAAGAAAGTGAAGAAGAAAGAAAGCAAAGAATAGGACCAAGAAAGAGAACTTGGAGAGCCGAACGAGAGGAAAAGGAAAACGAACTAAAAAGGCCAAGAAAAGGAGACAATTGGCCCCACGAAGTTAAAAGACTGAGGGGCATATTAGCAAGACCCACGTTAAAATTATCGCCGTTTTAGCGGCAGGAAACTGCCGCTAAAACGGCGATAATGGGCTTGCTAATATGCGTTATAGAATTCCAATAGAAGCCCAGGTTAGATGTGCAGGACATCTAACCTGGGCTTCGATTGGAATTCTATAACGCATATTATCAAGCCCATTATCGCCGTTTTAGCGGCAGTTTCCTGCCGCTAAAACGGCGATAATTTTATCGCCGGTCTTGCTAATATGCCCCTGAGATATAAGATAATAAATTTGAACAAAGATAATGCGGAACAAGTAAATGAAATAACCAGTCAAAAAGGACAAGGAAAACAAAGTGAAAGACAATTACAGAAATCAAAAAGAGTGAAGAGACCTAACTTGAAATATAAGTCACCTGAATGGCTATACATCGCATTGACCGACATTAAAGAAGAAGATAACAGTCACGAAAGCCCAGACGAAGGCTGTAAACAAATGGGTGAAAGTGAATTGCACCAAATCTGAAAAGACAAAGAAAGAAACCCGGACTGGACACCAAAACCGAATAAGACGAGAAAGAGTTCTGAAAAGAGCTGAAGAAAGCACCAAAAAGAGATAAAATAAAGGGTAGAGTGGCTGAAAGGTCATTCTGAGGTGTGGTGACACATTTTCTGTATATATATATAAATATATATATTATCTACTGGCGGTCGCCAGTAGATAGTTATAGTTACAACCTATGCTCCATAGGAAATCCGCGACATTCTATTTGAAATAACTCTCTTGCCGGTTGACGTATCTTCGCAAAATTTTCAAACTTTGTGGGGCGCTCCGGTCCGCTCCTACCCCGAAAGTCTCGGGGGGATTCGTCAAGCGGGGGCCGAGAAAAAAGGGGGTCCCAAAACGCGTTTTCCCCATGCAATTTTCCATAGGAAACTTTAGACACGGCTACAGCCCGAACTGCTGAACGGAATTACACCAAATTTGGCAAAGAGGTAGTTCTTGGTTCAGAAAGAACCCTTTTTGTTAAATGGTGTAAATCCGTTCAGTAGTTGCTGAGAAAATCAAAAGTAAAAAGATAGATATATCTAGGGCCGCGGATCCTCCCGAGCACGAGCTTTATGTTAATTGGCTGTCAACACTCCAAATCAGGAAGTGTTGGCAGCCATTTTATCCCTCGGTAGAACCGAGGGACAGAAACAAGTGCGCAAAGCGCACAAAGGGGGCAGGGTAGAAACACCCTGACCCCCTAGGTCTGCTCAGGGGGCCAAAAAATTATTATTATTTTTTTTAAATCGGCAGGATGCGCTCAGGGAGCGCGAATCCTGCCGGAAAAAAAAAAATCGAAGCGCGGTCTCCCGCGCTTCGATGTTAATTGGCCCCCGGGTGGGCCAAGTCCCGGGGGCATGCTGGGGGGGTTAATTTTATGTGTGGGGGCCTCTAAGGGCCCCCAAGCCCGGGGACCACCACCCCCGGGGCTTTATGTATAATGGTGCGGGAGGGCTCTGAGCCCTCCCGCAGCCCCAGGGACCACCACCTCCCCGGGGCTTCTTTTTTAAATTAAAAACCTGTGTGGGGGCTCCAGCCCCCACACGCCCGGAGACCACCACCTCCCGGGGCACTAAGAAAAATTAAAATGGGGGTCCGTTTTGGACCCCAAGCCCCGGGGACCACCACCTCCCCGGGGCTTTCAAAATGTAGGGAGGGGGCCGCGCGGCCCCCCTCCTGGAGCCTGTGGTGGCCCTGGGCCCTGGGGCCCTGGGGACCGCCACCCCCCAGGGCCGGCTCCTGCAGTGTCCCGGGGTGCCTACCCCCGGGACACTGCTGTTTGCAATGACAGGACGGGAGCCTCGCGGCTCCCGTCCTGTCATTGCAAACTTGCTTTGGATATTGGAAGAGAGAGCAGGGAAACCTGCTCTCTCTTCCAATATCCAAAGCCGATTGCTTTTCCACATGGGGAGCAGCATGTTAGCTGCTCCCCATGTGTAAAAGCAATGCCGGCTCCCGTAGGACACGGGGAGCCGGCGGGACTGTGGGGGGTTTGGGGACCCCCCCACAGTCCCCAATGAGAGGCCAGGCCCCGGGGGATGGGGTCCCCGGGGCCATAAGTGGCCACGGAGGGGGGCCACGCAGCCCCCCTCCCCAAAGTAAAAAAATGGATTTTTTTTTTTTTTAAAGTGCAAGGCCGGCCCGGGGGATGGGGTCCCCGGGGCCTTAAATGGCCTGAGGAGGGGGGCCACGCAGCCCCCCTCCAAATAAAAAAAAAAGAGGCCATGCCCCGGGGGATGGGGTCCCCGGGGCCAATACAGGACCAGGGAAAGGGGGCCACGCGGCCCCCTTCCCGTTTTTTTTATTTTATTTTAATTTTAAAAAAAGGGGTAAGGCCCTGGGGGATGGGGTCCCCAGGGCCTAAAAATAGGAAAAAGGAAGGGGGGCCACACAGCCCCCCTTCAGGGGGGGGGAAACGATCTGGCCCGTAGGCCCCGCCCCCTTCCTTCACCACTCTGCAAACGCGCCCCCTGGTGCGTTTGCAGAGGGGAACGAATTCCCCTTGAATACTGGGGTCCCTGGGGGCCAACTAGCCCACCAGGAACCTCCAGTATGCGCCAGGGGCTGCCTTGCAGAGAGGTGTACAGAGGCCACGCCCCTTTTACACCTCTCTGCAACGCAGCTCTATGGCGCTTTTGGAGGTATATGGTGGGCTAGTTGCACCCCAGGGACCCTCAGGATTCAAGGGAGTTAATCCCCCGACTTAAAACGCGCCACGGGGCGCGTTTGCACAGTGGTGAAGGGGAGGGCGGGGCTTCAGGTGACATGTGTGCAAACAGGCCCCGTGGCGCGTTTTAAGATGGGGAATTAAATCCTCTTCAATCCTGAGGGTCCCTGGGGGCCAACTAGCCCAACAGGTACGTCCAGAAAGCGCCACAGAGCTGCGTTGCAGAGAGGTGTAAAAGGGGTGTGGCCTCTGTACATGTCTCTGCAACGCAGCCCCTGGCGCATACTGGAGGTTCCTGGTGGGCTAGTTGGCCCGTAGGGACCCTCATTATTCAAGGGGACTTAATCCCCCAACTTAAAACGCGCCACGGGGCGCGTTTGCACAGATGTCACCTCAGGCCCCGCCCCCTCCCTTCACCATTGTGCAAATATTCCTCTAAAATCAGCCGAAATACGAATTCTGATTTACTCACCTGTTATCAGGAGAGACCTCAGTGCTGCATCTTTCAGCCCAGTACTAATCCTGAAAAGTAATTTTAACCGTACTTACCAGTAACTTGAATTTCCTTCCATAGGCTAACATTGACTGGTTTCACTTGGAAATTCTTCTAAGTGTGGAGTTTTGGAACATTAAAATATTCCTCTAAAATCAGCCGAAATACGAATTCCGATTTACTCACCTGTTATCAGGAGAGACCTCAGTGCTGCATCTTTCAGCCCAGTACTGATCCTCAAAAGTAATTTTAACCGTACTTACCAGTAACTTGAATTTCCTTCCATAGGATATCATTGACTGCTTTTTGCTGAAAAAGTTTCTAAGTGTTGATTTTTGAAACATACAAATATTCCTCTAAAATCAGCCGAAATCCGAATTCTGATTTACTCACCTGTTATCAGGAGAGACCTCAGTGCTGCATCTTTCAGCCCAGTACTGGTCCTGAAAAGTAATTTTAACCGTACTTACCAGTAACTTGAATTTCCTTACATAGGCTAACATTGACTGGTTTCACTTGGAAATTCTTCTAAGTGTGGAGTTTTGGAACTTTAAAATATTCCTCTAAAATCAGCCGAAATACGAATTCCGATTTACTCACCTGTTATCAGGAGAGACCTCAGTGCTGCATCTTTCAGCCCAGTACTGATCCTCAAAAGTAATTTTAACCGTACTTACCGGTAACTTGAATTTCCTTCATAGGCTAACATTGACTGGTTTCACTTGGAAATTCTTCTAAGTGTGGAGTTTTGGAACTTTAAAATATTCCTCTAAAATCAGCCGAAATACGAATTCCGATTTACTCACCTGCTATCAGGAGAGACCTCAGTGCTGCATCTTTCAGCCCAGTACTGGTCCTGAAAAGTAATTTTAACCGTACTTACCGGTAACTTGAATTTCCTTCATAGGCTAACATTGACTGGTTTCACTTGGAAATTCTTCTAAGTGTGGAGTTTTGGAACTTTAAAATATTCCTCTAAAATCAGCCGAAATACGAATTCTGATTTACTCACCTGTTATCAGGAGAGACCTCAGTGCTGCATCTTTCAGCCCAGTACTGGTCCTGAAAAGTAATTTTAACCGTACTTACCAGTAACTTGAATTTCCTTCCATAGGCTAACATTGACTGGTTTCACTTGGAAATTCTTCTAAGTGTGGAGTTTTGGAACTTTAAAATATTCATCTAAAATCAGCCAAAATACAAATTCCGATTTACTCATCTGTTATCAGGAGAGACCTCAGTGCTGCATCTTTCAGCCCAGTACTGATCCTCAAAAGTAATTTTAACCGTACTTACCAGTAACTTGAATTTCCTTCCATAGGATATCATTGCCTGCTTTTTGCTGAAAAAGTTTCTAAGTGTTGATTTTTGAAACATACAAATATTCCTCTAAAATCAGCCGAAATACGAATTCCGATTTACTCACCTGTTATAAGGAGAGACCTCAGTGCTGTATCTTTCAGCCCAGTACTGGTCCTGAAAAGTAATTTTAACCGTACTTACCAGTAACTTATATTTTCTTCCATAGGAATCCATTGTCTGGGTTTCAGCAGAAAAGTTTCAAAGTGTCGATTTTCACAAACTACAAATATTCCTTAAAAATCGCCTGTATGACTTAAACGCATTCTTTCAACTGTTTACAGGAGATGCACCAGTGCTGGATCCAGGATCCAACACTGAGTAAGAAAAAGTAACGATAACAGTTTTTACCTGCTAAGTTTTTACCTGCTAAGTGAATTTCCTTCCATTGGTGATTCTATGAGAAAAAGTTTCTAAGTGTCAACTTTTAAAATACAATAATATTCCTTAAAAATCACGACTGTAACCAAAACGCTTTTACTCAACTGTTTAAGGAGATGTACCAGGACTGAATCTAGGATCCAGTCCTGTGGTTAGAAAAGTAATCCATAAAGTAACTAATTGCATTTAACTAGAAATTCACATTGAGCTGAATGTTGCATTGTGTTTGAAAATGTGTTGCCCATTGCAACAACTGTAACTACTGTACTTAAAAGTCTATTGCCTATGTGCAAAGTATTTAAACTAAAGTAATTCATTCTGAGAAAGTATTTTTTGTAATGTAATGTATAATGTAATTACAATGTAATTTAAAAAATAAAATATGTAAAAGAAATTGTTTCTAAAAATGTAGTAAATTAGTATGAAAAAAATTAATATAAAAATTAATACATTTAAAAATTGTCATTTAAAAAACCTTTGAAATTCACTGAAAAAAACGTAGGTTTCAGGCACGTTATAGTTACAAATTAGCATTTTAAAAACCTTTGAAATTCACTGAAAAAACCATAGGTTTCAGACACGTTATAGTTAGAAATTAGCATTTAAAAAACCTTTGAAATTCACTGAAAAAACCATAGGTTTTAGGGACAGTTATAGTTAGTTGGACATTGCACTCGTACAAAACCCGTGAAATTCCCCCATTATAGTTAGTTCAGCTAACTATAACTCGCGCCCCGCAATGCACTGCTGATGACGTCACATATTACATCACTCATGACATGGTCAGTGACATCACTGATGACATCACTGATGACATCTCAAATGACATCACTGATGACATCATCCACGTGATAATCTGATGCAGCTCCTCACACCCTAATATAACCTTTGATACACCCAATCTAAATTACAGAGTGCCATTCGCAAAACCATAGACACTCCAACACCAATAACTACATACCCACTCACTGATTCTTAGGTCTACACACACACATCCACTCACTCACCCGTACAGTCACTCATACTTATGGTCACTCAGTACAGGACTATCATATGCACTCTTACTCCTATATAGACACTCAAACACCGCCACTCATCCATAGAGGTACTCACACACCTAGTCAGTCATGCAAATAATTAAACACACTGCCATTTACTCACCTATACAGTTATACACACACCAGCTCACTTAATCATACAAATACTAGCACATTGTTACGCTCTTATACAATCACTGATACAAGCACACACTCATCCATACAGCCACTATCACAATCACTCACTCTCGCTTATAGCTATTTATATACTCCAATACACATATATACTGCCTTTCACATATGTAGTTACTCACACATGTACCACTGGGACATACATTCACTCACTAACACACTCTTACACACACTTACCCACCCATACAGTCTATCACAGATGCACTCTTGAAACCATCCACCCAGTGAATCACCCACTCACACATCTATGCACAGTCTCACACACCCCATCCACACAAACACTCAGGCACCCATACAGATACTCATAGAACCAATCAATAACCCATATAGACACTCATGTAGCTATTCGCAAATCCATGCATCCACTTACACACCAACAGACGGATACAGACATTCACACAGTTTAGTCACTAACCCATGCATTCAGTAAGATACGTTTAATCACTCACTTGTAGAGTCAGTCACGCACGTACTAAATCATCCATTCAGACACTTATACACCCACTCATTCTTCAATACGCCTTTCCCTATATATATTAAACATATTTAAACTTTACAGAAACACACAGTCACTGGATGATGTCATCAGTGATGTCATTTGAGATGTCATCAGTGATGTCATCAGTGATGTCACTGACCATGTCATGAGTGATGTAATATGTGACGTCATCAGCAGTGCATTGCAGGGCGCAAGTTATAGTTAGCTGAACTAACTATAACGGGGGAATTTCACGGGTTTTGTACGAGTGCAATGTCCAACTAACTATAACTGTCCCTAAAACCTATGGTTTTTTCAGTGAATTTCAAAGGTTTTTAAATGCTAATTTCTAACTATAACGTGTCTGAAACCTATGGTTTTTTCAGTGAATTTCAAAGGTTTTTAAAATGCTAATTTGTAACTTTAACGTGCCTGAAACCTACGGTTTTTTCAGTGAATATATATATAGCTAGATAATAGTACAACATGGTAGACATTGAGAATAGAAGATCTAGATGTGAGTTTTAACGTAGGTGGTGTAGAATGTGTTTCTATTGTACAGGTTCGCTAATGCTTATCTGGTTTATTTTAGCAATAATAATTCCACTTAGGTTAGTTGTAGAAAATACATCCGTAATAGTGAATGACACGAATAATGACAAAGAAGCTATCATAAAGAACACTGCAGCATTAGTAGATAGTACTGATTTACATAGGGATAAGTCCATAACTGATTTCTCCAAAAATTTCTTCACGAAACTATTGTATGAATATGTGGAGACAATGGATGTGAGAGATTGTTATGTCGGTATGCAGTTACCTGCGTCTGTTACAGAAGGTGTGACCTATCATCACCTTCCTTTGATGTATGGGATAACTTGTTCCGTTCTAGCTAGTTTATTTTACAAAACAGGTAGATTAGAATATTATTACACTGATATAGACACTGTTTTTGCTAAAGTTCCCGTAATCCCTGAATTAAATAAGGTGAAAGTCGCAAAATTGTTTGGAAAATTTTTCTTAGAAAATAAAGATTTAACGTTAGAGTATATAGTTAGACACAATCTTACCAGTGAACTAAAGAAAGAGGAAAAGATTTTCTTGGACATGGTAGAAAACAGAAGAGTTAAGTTTCAAAGAAAGGTAGCAGAAGAAAAGATAAAAACACCACTTTGGGCATTTGAAGAGAAAAATTATGACAAAGGAGAAACAAATGCAGCTATGGTTCTGTCTTGGCCCCAACAGGGAAAATTGTGTATTAGTAGAAGTAACACTATGTATGATAACTATTTCGTGGGTTCTAGTGAGTGCCGAGATACATATAAAATTCTAGGGGGATGGGGATTTAAAGGAGGAAAAGATCCAGTATTTCCAGGGATCTATTATATTTGCGGAAATAGAGCTTATTATAGGTTGCCGGACCATTGATACGGAACATGCTATCTAGGCGCCTGGTCTTTCCAAAGATTTTTCACGTGGAGAGAGGAACGAAAGGAATACACGAGATAGATAAAACATTAACACGTAGGAGAAGGGAAAGCTTCTCAGAAATAGTAGGTGACAATTTTGGAGCACTGATACCAGCAGTGGGTATATCTTTGAATGCATACAAGATTCGGAAATTGTCTACAGTAGTAGATCGTTTATCAACAAATACTGCTGGAGGGTTCTTGATGGTAAACACCGAAATGGTTGCCATGAGAGCTATGGTAATACAAAATCGACTTGCCCTTGACATTCTTTTGGCAAAGAGGGTGGAGTCTGTGGAATGCTGAAAGTCCAACATTGTTGCACTTACATTCCAGACAAAAGTGAGAATATACAGAAGTATATAAAGAATATTACTGATTTGCACAAAGAAATTGCCCCACTGGAGGTTGAAGGTGTTTGGGAGAGACTTGGTAAGAGTTTTTCCTCAATGCAGAGATGGTTCACAGAAATAGGTAGTTCTCTTATTGGGAAGATACTAATATCAGGAACAGTGATAATTTTAATAATATTATTAGTGAGATTAGCATATGTGTGTATTAAAAGAAGAAAAAGACAAAATAGAGTAAAAAGAGAAAATGAGAAAAATAAAGAAAGAGAACGGGAGATGGAGAGATAGAATTAGAAGAGTTAAAAGAGAACATGTACAAAAGGTCTAAAAGACAAGATGAGAAAAACACAGTTGTATGAACTAACAAGAAAGCAAGTGGACAAGAAACATTTATCTGATAAATTGTAGAATAGATTTTTGTGGTGATATTAAATATCACCAAAGGGGAAATTGATGGAGCAGGGTAAATAAAATAATTTGTACCCCCTTGGAAAATTAATGAACTTTTAATAAATTAACAATACTAATTGTTTGAAGGAGCATGAAATAACCAACAAATGCACTTTTAGTAAACACTATATAAGGGTAACCCGCAAATTTGTGCAAAATCTAATTTATTTACAATTGTGAAGTTGATTAACCCTAATATTGTGATTTGCGTACTAATTAGAGTAAAATCGCATGATTTATGCTATGTAGTAGATTTGTATTGTGGCAAAGAATGCAGATGGTAAGTAAAATGGCTTTAAATGTCGCTTCTGCTAGGTAACACCTAACACGGGTCTTTAGAATGGCGGGGGTAAACAGAAAGGCTTATTTTCTTTGTTTTAATTTTGGTTGTGTTTGTTCTTATGATAGTTCGTTCGGGCCTGTTAGGCCATGCTGCGAAAATGGCTGCCAAAACAGATGAGGTCACGTGAAAAGCCAAAGATGGCCTCTAGGCGGAAGAAATAGAGAAACTAAATCACGTGGGTGCGGCCTGTGCACGGAGTAAGAGATGTCAAGGTCGTACTGACCTACCATAAGGAGGGTGCCAAGAAAGACTCAGCACGTATTTGTGGGAATGGAAGAGAAAAGCACTGAGCAACAATGGACTAACTAAATTGTAACCATCGAGATTGCAACAAAATGAATGGACAAATTGGACTGCTTTTAACCCAGAGGTCATGAGACTCATTGTATGTTTAACTGTCCCCAAAACCAGTTTGAACAAGGAGGGCGATGAGGTGATCATCACCACCCCTCAAATGGACCAATTAGCCTGATTCTTGCCCATAAGGATTGCAACTTTTTGTGTAGTAAGCTAGAAAGTAGGGTATAAGAGTGTCTACTCTTAAGTGAGGTTGTTGCTCCTTTTGCTGCTGCTGTGGCCGCTGCTATTGATGCTACTGCTGCCGTTGGTGTTTTCTTGCCATACCATTTTTCCATTTTCCATTTCTTCCACCTCAATATTACGAAAGGACTCTGTCATTTTTGGATTTTGAACTTAACTGGGGAAGGAACCAGATCGTTGCGGGAAATCTGTACGGGAGGTCCGATCGAGGAGGCATTTAGCGGGACAGTCAGTCAGTTTGGGAGCTCTATTCTGTGATCTGCGGTTTATCTTCTTTTTGGTGAACCATTCCTATCCGCATCCAAATGGGTAAATGCATAATTTTCTATTCTTTATTAGACTTTTCACATAAATGTTATTAATGTATTAAAAGTGATTAATAAACAAAGAATCTCACCCGTGCAATTGAGAAATTAGATAAAATTTCATTCTAACTTAAAATGAGTCTGTGGTTCTTTAGTTCATTAATAAGTTTAAAGGTTAACAGGTTTTAAGAGTGATTGAGCTGGTCTTAATCACCATCAACTTATTCTACTAGTTGGTCCATCGACCAAAGAGCGGAATACCTTGATGTTTAGAACTGACAGGATCAAAGTGATGTATATGGTGTCTGAGGTATTATTCTGTCAAATTTAACAAGGTATGCCGTTCCTCCAGCAACACATTTCTCCTTGGTGTGTAATCCAGTGAACGAATGAATGTATGATATGCGGTGTCATGGGCCCCACCGACATATGGTTTAATAGACGTGAATGTTTTACCTGGATTCGTGTCCTAAGGAGAAATTTATATTAGCCGCGCTGGATCAGCACACAGAAATGACAACTTCTAAAAGTGGCATTTCTAAAATAGTTATAATAAATCTGCGCACACCATTGCGTAGCATTTATTATCACTATTCCAAATATACCAAACTTGACCACGCTGCTCCTCTCATATCAGGAATTACCACTGAAACACTTATCAGGGAATCCACAATGCATTCCTATGGGAGGGCAGCCCCACAGTAGTGAGAAACCAAAATGGCTGTTTGTCACTACCAGGACATGTCACACACTTAAGGTACATGTCCTATCTTTTACCTACAATGCACCCTGCCCATAGGGCTAGCTAGGGCCTACCTTAGGGGTGACTGACATGTAGTAAAAGGGGGGTCACAGACATGTCACACACTTTAGGTGCCACGTCACAGCGGCAGTAACACTGCGCGCACAGGCCCTGCAATGGCAGAGGCCTGAGACAGGTTTGAAAGGCTACTTTGGTGGGTGGCGCAATCAGCGCTGCACGCCCACCAGTAGCATTTAATCTACCAGGCCTGGGTATATGAGATACCACTTTACAAGGGACTGACAGGTAAACTAAATAGGCCAAACAGGTGTAGACCAATCTTACCATATTTGACAAAAGAGCACATGCACTTTACACTGGACAGCAGTGCTAAAGTGCCCAGAGTCCTAAAACCACCAACACCATGTCAGAAAAAAGGCTAGGAGAAAGGCAAAAGTTTAGGGATGACCCTGCAAAAAGGGCCAAGTCCAACACTGATGAACGGTGACATTCTTCGAAACCGGTCCCAGGATGCTTGTTTCCGGTCCAGCAAGGGCCTGGCTTGGCAGTTCGGTCTGGACTGTTCCCATGAGGCACAGGGTCAAGACTGATTTGCATATGGCTGGGTCCAAACTGGGATGGCATAGTGGGCAAAAGAATGATGGATTTAACCCAGATCTCTTGACTGGGGGAGAATGTTTGAATCATTTAGCATTCCGTCCATCATTTGTTGCAGTTACACTTTTCGCCCTAAGTGGGATGGGCATGCCCAGACGTGGTTCCCTTGCTCATTGTGCCTCTGGATTCACGCTAGCCTAGACGATGAAGGGTGTCAAACCCCGAAACCGGTCCCAGGATGATTTTTTCCTGTCCAGGCAGGACCTGGCTTGGCAGTTCGGTCTGGACTGTTCCCATGAGGCACAGGGTCAAGACTGATTTGCATATGGCTGGGTCCAAACTGGGGTGGCATAGTGGGCAAAAGAATGATGGATTTAACCCAGATCTCTTGACTGGGGGAGAATGTTTGAATCATTCAGCATTCCGTCCATCATTTGTTGCAGTTACACCTTTTGCCCTAAGTGGGACGGGTATGCCCAGACGTGGGTCCCTTGCTCACTGTGCCACTGGATTCAAGCTAGCCTGACTGATGAAGGGCGACATACCCCGAAACTGATCCCAGGATGCTTGTTTCTCTTCCAGGGAGGACCTGGCTTCGCAGTTCAGTCTGGACTGTTCCCATGAGGCACAGGGTCAAGACTGATTTGCATATGGCTGGGTCCAAACTTAGGGTGGCACAGTTTGCAAAAGAACAATGGATTTAACCCAGATCTCTTGACTGGGGGAGAATGTTTGAATCATTCAGCATTCCGTCCATCATTTGTTGCAGTTACACTTTTTACCCTAAGTGGGATGGGTATGCCCAGATTTGGGTCCCTTGCTCACTGTGCCACTGGATTCAAGCTAACCTGGCTGATGAAGGGTGACATACCCCGAAACCGGTCCCAGGATGCTTGTTTCTGGTCCAGGGAGGACCTGGCATGGCAGTTCGGTTTGGACTGTTCCCATGAGGCACAGGGTCAAGACTGATTTGCATATGGCTGGGTTAAAACTGGGGTGGCGTAGTGGGCAAAAGAACGATGGATTTAACCCAGATCTCTTGACTGTGGGAGAATGTTTGAATGATTCAGCATTCTGTCCATCATTTGCTGCAGTTACACTTTTCGCCCTAAGTGGGACGGGTATGCCCAGACGTGGGTCCCTTCCTCACTGTGCCATTGGATTCAAGCTAGCCTGGCTGATGAAGGGTGACATACCCCGAAACCGGTCCCAGGATGCTTGTTTCCGGTCCAGGGAGGACCTGGCTTGGCAGTTCGGTCTGGACTGTTCCCATGAGGCACAGGGTCAAGACTGATTTGCATATGGCTGGGTCCAAACTGGGGTGGCGTAGTGCGCAAAAGAACGATGGATTTAACCCAAATCTCTTGACTGGGGGAGAATGTTTGAATCATTCAGCATTCCGTCCATTATTTGTTGCAGTTACACTTTTTGCCCTAAGTGGGACAGGTATGCCCAGATGTGTGTCCCTTGCTCACTGTTCCACTGGATTCAAGCTAGCATGGCTGATGAAGGGTGACATACCCCGAAACCAGTCTCAGGATGCTTGTGCCCGGTCCAGGGAGGACCTGGCTTGGCAGTTCGGTCTGGACTCTGCCGATGAGGCACAGGGTCAAGACTGATTTGCATATGGCTGCGTCCAAACTGGGGTAGCGTAGTGTGCAAAAGAAGACTGGATTTAGCCCAGATTTCTTGACTCGGGTAGAATGTTTGAATCATTCAGCATTCCGTCCATCATTTGTTGCAGTTACACTTTTCGCCCTAAGTGGGACGGGTATGCCCAGACTTGTGTCCCTTGCTCACTGTGCCACTGGATTCACGCTAGCCTGGCTGATGAAGGGTGTCATACCCCGAAACCGGTCCCAGGATTATTTTTTCCTGTTTAAGGAGGACCTGGCTTGGCAGTTCGGTCTGGCCTGTTCCCATGAGGCACAGGGTCAAGACTGATTTGCATATGGCTGGGTCCAAACTGGGGTGGCGTAGTGGGCAAAAGAATGATGGATTTAACCCAGATCTCTTGACTAGGGGAGAATGTTTGATTCATTCAGCATTCTGTCCATCATTTGTTGCAGTTACACTTTTCGCCCTAAGTGGGACGGGTATGCCCAGACGTGGGTCCCTTGCTCACTGTGCCACTGGATTCAAGCTAGCTTGGCTGATGAAGGGTGACATACCCCGAAACCGTTCCCCGGATGCTTGTTTCCGGTCCAGGGAGGACCTGGCTTGACAGTTCGGTCTGGACTGTTCCCATGAGGCACAGGGTCAAGACTGATTTGCATATGGCTGGGTCCAAACTGGGGTGGCGTAGTGGGCAAAAGAACAATGGATTTAACCCAAATCTCTTGACTGGGGGAGAATGTTTGAATCATTCAGCATTCCGTCCATTATTTGTTGCAGTTACACTTTTCGCCCTAAGTGGGACAGGTATGCCCAGATGTGTGTCCCTTGCTCACTGTGCCACTGGATTCAAGCTAGCATGGCTGATGAAGGGTGACATACCCCGAAACCAGTCCCAGGATGCTTGTGCCCAGTCCAGGGAGGACCTGGCTTGGCAGTTCGGTCTGGACTCTGCCCATGAGGCACAGGGTCAAGACTGATTTGCATATGGCTTGGTCCAAACTGGAGTGGCGTATTGGGCAAAGGAACGATGGATTTAACCCAGATCTCTTGACTGGGGGAGAATGTTTGAATCATTCAGCATTCCGTCCATCATTTGTTGCAGTTACACTTTTTGCCCTAAGTAGGATGGGTATGCCCAGACTTGGGTCCCTTGCTCACTGTGCCACTGGATTCCAGCTAGCCTGGCTGATGAAGGGTGATATACCCCAAAACCGGTCCCAGGATGCTTGTTTCTGGTCCACGGAGGACCTGGCTTGGCAGTTCGGTCCGGACTGTTCCCATGAGGCACAGGGTCAAGACTGATGTGCATATGGCTGGGTCCAAACTTAGGGTGGCACAGTTTGCAAAAGAACAATGGATTTAACCCAGATCTCTTGACTGGGGGAGAATGTTTGAATCATTCAGCATTCCGTCCATCATTTGTTGCAGTTACACATAGTTCATACTAAGCACCGTGTCCATGTCTCTGTGCACCCACACTCCCAAGTATTTGACTTGCGCTGTTGACCAGGCGAGTGGGTACTCCAAGGCAATTTCTTGTGTGCATTCACTTAGTGGAAAGACCGTGGACTTAGCCCAATTTATTCCCAGCCCAGAGTGTCTCTCAAATAGGAGGTACTCACGCAATATGGATGCCAGATGTGTGGCTGGCTCCCAAACGTATAACATGATGTCATCTGCATACAGTGAAATGACAAGCAGGCACTGCCGAAATCCCAGAGCGGCATTAGCATGCCCCTGTCGAATCTTGCATGCCAGCGGTTCGAGCATCAACAAGAAAAGCATCGGGGATAGGGGGCACGATACCAACCCATTAACACGAATCCTGGTGACCGAGTTTGCGTACACAAGACGCACCCACTGCAGGAAAAACGGTGGGATCTCCATTCTCCGTAAAACCATGAACATGTACGACCATTGAAGTGAAACAAAAGCTTTCGCCGCATCCAGGAGCACCGCTATGGCCAGTAGCTCAGGATCTAACTGATGCAGCACAGCGAAAATGGTACGTAAGTTGTGCACGGTTGAGCGCTTGGGCACAAAACCCGACTGGTCCGGGAGGATCAGCGTGGGGAGTAGGGGCTGAAGCCTATTAGCAATCATTTTCACCAATATCTTGGTGCCGATATTTATAAGGGACAATGGCCTACACGACTCGCACCTATTAGCTTCTTTGTCTGACTTCAACAGGGATACGATAAGCACCTCCCTCAGGGTGTGGGAGCAAAGCAACAGTTTCGTAGACTTTTGCGAAGACCTCCAGCAGCCTGGGAGCCAGAGCCTCAGCAAATGTTTTGTAAAACTCGCTAGGCAACCCATCTAAGCCAGACGCCTTGCAGGACGGCAGTGCCGATATAGCTCCTCTAACATCCTCAACCGTGAAAGGCTGCGTTAAATATTCCCGCTGACCTAGAGACAGCCACCCCAGCGCAATATCACCCAAGTAGCCGGAAATCTCACTTTCACTAGCCGATGGCCTCTTCCCATATGGGTCTGAGAAGAAGTCAAGGAATACCTTGCCAATCTCGGGGGTGGTGTATTGAGAAATGGAGTCTCTATCTAACATTTCGACAATATGCTCCTGCCCCTGTGGAAGAGCTAGTTTATGCGCCAGAGAGTGGCCAGGCCTGCCTCCCTCCCCGTGGGAGCGCGCCTGCCACCTCCTGGACCCATGCAGTGTCTCCTGTTCTGCAACCTGATTATGTTCCGAAACCAATTCTCTAATATGAGCTAAGAGTGGTGTTGAGGGTCTTTTTTCATACCAACGCTCCAACGTACTTATCTCATCCACCAGGCGCTGCAGCCTATTTCGAAGGGCTTTTAATACATCTGCCTGCGCCCCAATACATTCTCCGCTAATGGTAACCTTAAAGGCCTCCCAAAGTGTGCCTGCACCGTCAACCAAGTCATCATTTTCAAGGAAAAAGTTTGTGATCGCAGCACCAATCGTGGCCCGGAACACGGGGTCCAATAAGGACGATAGCTGCAGCCGTCACTGAAACGGCGGCCTGGCCAGAGCAAGCACAGCCAACTCAAGGAGCACAAGAGCATGGTCGGACAGCGTCTTAGCCAGGTGCTTAACTGTACCTGTCAATGGACACACCTCCCTGGAAACCAACCAGTAATCCAACCTGGACCACGATCCGTACACCGTGGATACAAAAGTGCCCTCTCTCCCTGCAGGATTCGTGCTACGCCAGATATCCATGAGGCCCTCAGACTCCATCAGCTCGGCTAGCACATGTGCGGCCTGTTTCCCCTGCCGCATCGTATCAGCAGACCGATCTATCCGGGAATCCAGGAACACATTGAGGTCCCCGCACCAAATCACTACAGAGGGGGGAAGGACTGCATGCGCCTCCAAACATCATTGTAGAAGGCTGGGTCTTCGACATTGGGCCCATAAGTGTTGATAAATAGAACAGTCGTGCCACCCAGATTTCCCTGCACCAGGAGCACCAGGAGCACCCGCCCCTGCTCATCCGCCTCAGTCTTAAGTAAAGTGAACAGGGTTCCCCTTTTAACCAACACTAGTACTCCCCTAGAATACGAAGAATATGAAGCTGCCACTCTCACCACAGCCCAGCGAGCCCCCACATTTTGTCCCGAAGGCTTGGTAAGATTCGTCTCCTGCAGAAACGCCACTTGGATGTCGTTCCTGTCTAGAAAGGCTAACACATTACGGATCTTTTTGGGGTTGTTAAGACCGCGTACATTCCATGTTATCAATTTAACAGTGCCACCAAGACCTGCTTCTCAGAATCGTAAAATCACACATTGAAGACCTCCCGGAGAAACCAAGTGTGTTTGGAAATATACCATGTACCTATTGCTCTGCACCTGCAACAAATCAACCCCGCCCCACAATCCAACCACCCACTTCAGCACCCCTAACATGCTAAAGACCTCTCATGGAAGAAAGAAAAAATCCCCCCCAGAAAACAACTCCCTGAGAAATAAGAAGGGTACACCCATTGGGAAACACTAGAGTACAGGCAGCCTCCCACTGAACAGGGAGGTGGCCGAACATGTCCATCGAGTCAACGTGGCAGTCCAGTAAGAGTCCATAGCCCATGTGGCATCACACAACCAGTGCCCCTGCGGTACTCACACATCAGCCAAAGTGTGCGCCCCAGAGACCGGCGCACCAAGGCAGGATACTTGACCTGTTGTTGTCTTCTACCAGAGAGGGACCCCCTCAATCCATGGCCTCCAGCGCATTAATATGGCAGCAGCATACCCAAACCAACCCATCATGGAAATGCGGCTACAGAGAGTTACTCACTGCTCCTCTTTGTGAGGCTCAGCAGCAGTGTCATGTCGTTTTTTCAAGGCTTTAGCATAGTCCATGGTGGCCTTGGGGTTAATGTAGATCTTGGTAGCCCCCTCCGAACCAATTCTCACGCGGGCCAGGTAGAGCATAGCATACGGGATGCTTTCCACCATCAGCAGCTTCTTGACAGGGGCAAATTCCCTCCTTGCAGCCTGGACAGCTACGGTGAAGTCCGGATAAAAGGCCAACTCGTTTCCCTGGTAGTGGATAGAGCCTTTCTCTTGCGCCAGCCGGAGGATCAAGTCCCGACCTCATAATCCAGCACATGCGTGATGATCGTGCGTGGCTGGGCCCCAGGGACCAGGCAAACCGCCAGCGAGCGATGCGCTTGCTCCACAACCATCATAGTCAGCAGGTTCTCAGCCCCAAAAATTTCTTTAAGCATCTTCTCGATATAGTTCTCCAGCTTACCAGTGTTTGTCGACTCCGGCAGGCCTGTTATTCTTAGATTATTCCGCCCCGACCTGGCCTCCAAATCTTCATTCTTCACCTGGATGACAGCCAAGACTTTTTCTATGTTCAGAGCTTTATTAGACACACTTTGATGGTCATCCTCAGCAGAGGAAACTCGCTTCTCCACCTCGCCGAGCCTAGCGCCCTGTTTGTCCAGCTTCCAAGACATATGATCCATACGCAAATTGAGCACGTCAATCTTGCCATCAATCGACTGCAGACTATGCTGCATCGCCAGCAGCGTTGTCTCCAGCGTAGGGGTGGCCTCTGTAGGGGAATCGATTTCGGAGTTCGAGTTCCGCCTCTGCTGCGACCTCCCAGGTTTACGCCCTTCAAACATTAGACGGGCCTGCATCTTATCTGTCTTGCCCATTGTGGCCGGTACCCTTGGTGTAACAGCTATGCCCACCTAGAGCAACTCTGGAGTTATGTGCTCACACCACAGAGGAGCGGATTCAATTCGGCGGTGTAGAAGGCGAATCCTTAACCCATCCAGCACACAAGGACATGCCAGCAGCAACGTGCCGGGACAGCAACTGGCAGCCAAAGTCACAAGCAGCAGCAGCGCGACCCCGCCACCGGGGCCCAACACCTCCCTGGCAGCAGTCCCAGGCACAAGAGCAGTGCCTATCCCAGTGCCCCAGCGAGTCAAGACGTCCACACCAGGACACCCAGTCGGCAGCTGCAGCATCCACAAGCAGAGGCAGGTCCCAGGCACTAGTCAGTGCTCGCAGCCGCCAGGCAGATAACAACTGTAGGCCCGGCGGAACAACTCACTGTGCGCTCAAGGTAGGCCGCTCCTGCAGGCCCGAAGTGCGCTGCCTCCCACAGAGCGGGGTGTTCAATGATCCTTGGCGCCCACTGTGCTCCAATCCGAGGGGGTAACTCACACAATCGAGGGCGGCACATACAGCAAGACCGCCGCTTTCACGGGGGAGCGACCGGCCGCCACAGGCCTCAATCCCACGTTCGCTCCTCACCTCATTGGCAGGCCTTGCTTCGGTGTCCGGGGGATGAGTGTCTGCGACTCCTCACACAGCGCACCACAGCTCCGCAGACAGCTGGCCGCACGCCAGTACATTAGGCCCCTGCGCCTCACACGCTAGGCAGAGGCGGCCCGGCCAAGGAAGGCCACAAACAGCAGTCGGGCTGCGCGGGGCAGTAGTCACCCACAGCACGCGCACTTACAGTAGATTCTTAGCGCCAGGGCCCCGCAGCAACAGCAAGCTTCAGACGGTCCCGTCCGCGGCCACAGATCCGCCAGCTGCGGCCAGGGGAGTATGCGATTTTCAGCTGCGCACAGCAGCTGCCATGTCATCTCAGCCGCCACGTCGCACCAGGCAAATATCTCCGCACTACTTCAGCTTTCCGGTGACAGGACTAGTCTGAAACCGCCTGGTTGCATTCACAATGCTGTTCAGCAGTCTATAAGGCTGGATGCCACGCTATAACGCAGGATAATCGGCGGATTTAAGGTTCAGCCGGCAGAGCTGCATTAAGGCGCAGCCATCTTGCCACGTGCCCTCTAGCGCCCCTCCAGTATATAGGATTTAAAGGCACATCAATGCTAAACTTTACGAAATTCAATCATAACATAACCTCGTGTAACACCTACTTTTCTTGCCAATGTCAGTGCTCACTTTTATACATTCTAATATTGCTAACCGTTTTCTAACACATGAAGCATTTTATTCTCACATAGAAGTTTTCTGTTTTATCGTTTATTTATCACGTTTATCTAAGCATAAGAACACATGCCACTAAAATATCATATTTCACATCTACTTAGTGACTGTTATGTATTATCAGGAATCCACTTCTAACATTTTGCATGCTTTTACGATGCAGTATCTAAATCAGAACTTCATTGCATGTGGTTTTGAAACGTGAAGCCTAATACACAGTTTGTCATTTTCATGTAAAATTGTGTCACAAACCATTTCCATGTAAAATTGTCATAAATAGATGAAAGATAACATCTCTGCTCTATCACAGCCATAGTAAATTGGGACGATGGGAGCACCTCACACTTCGACCAGTTGATTTTGCAACCTGATAACAAAGAGAAATCCTCGATGATGGACATCGTTGCATCTATCAATGCATGGGGATCTGACAAGAGGAGCAAAATATTGCCTGTGTAAAGGAGGGCTTTGACCTCTCCCAAGTCAATGGGGATGCCCTTCACCTCTTGTGCCTGATGAAGCACCACTACAAAGGTTCTAAGGCCAGCAAGAAGAGGAGCACCCCTGCTGAGTGCCACGCCCAACTCTGAACGGTTCTGACAGGAAGCCTCCACATTAAACTTCGGACATGGGCGTATCATATAGGATACAAACCTTGTGTATGAAGTCCTCTCCCAACCCATGTGAGACATGACTTGAAAGAGGTAGTGCCAGTCCGTGCAGTCAAATTCCTTCTCAACGTCTAACTTAAACAGTAGAATTTTGGATGGGTCATCCATCGATTGCTATAAAAGATGTCACAGTGTTCCTAGGTGGTCGCAGGATTACCTTACATCCACTCCAGTGCACCTTTGTTGTTGGGAAAACCCACATGCTGAGGGGTTTCCCAGAGACTGGCATCTCTACCAGGACTTGCGCTGCACAGAGAGGGTGCGCACTGCACGGATGGTGAGCACTGCATGGATGGTGTGCGCTGAGTCCTCCAAGGCACCTCCTGACATCAGCGCTGGATCGGAGAGAAGTTATTTTTTGTAGTCTGCAGCGGCCTATTTTTGGACAAATTGTTCAAGGCTGGTAATGAGTTCTGAAGCAGCAAGGACTCCTCTGCAATGAGGCACCCTACTTCATTAAAGATGCATGTATTCATCTTTTCCTAGGTCTTCTGTTGATTCACCAGCTTTGTATGAAGCGTGCACTGCTGCTGCTCAGCTGTACCAGTCCTGTATGTGAAGCTTGTGCAGCTGATGTACTGATGTGCGTGGGGAGAGATTAAAGCTTGCAATGCAGATCACCGCTTCGTTGGTTACGCGTGGAGCTTGCAGTATCTCAGTTTGCTGTACCAGTTTTGTTGGGGAGGAGCTATCACTGCTCTTTGGAAACCAACCACTTTTAAGTGCTAGAATATGCAGGGGAAAAACCAATATCGAAAGTAAGATGCTTTTGACCAAAAATAACCACTCCAATCGAGACAGGCTCCTTTCATGGAAGTTTTAGATAATTGGAAAATAAACACTCTCCGCTGCTTTACTTCTGCCTTTGCTCCTAACCATACTTGTCTGTCAGCACTGCACTCCTTCAGTGTCATGATGTACATTTTTTTGGGTGATATTAACCTTTTTGAACAAAGGGAATGTTAATGAAGACTCGCTGCACCATTAATGGGCTATCATTTTTTCTTGTTAGAAAAGCGGCTTGATTTCCTTAACATTTTTGTGTTTTTTCCCTCGCAGCTAATTGCCAAGACAATGTAGTTTTCCACTGCCACTGATTAATCCTTTTAGGTTTTAGACTATACAAAAAATACAGGTGCCTTTGGCGAGCAGAGGGGGGGTGAAAGGCGTTTCCCTCGTTTTTGCTGCTTTCAGTAACGTTAAGGTAACCATGTTGTTCCTGCTTACAATTCACATGCTTTACTTAATCTTGCATTCTCTATGAGTGTTTGCTTTTTCCAGGATGTTGTTACTTTTTTTTTTTCTAGTCAGCATATTACTCTTGTCTCCCCTCCCTCATAACCTATTTCCTATTTTCTGGTTTTCCAGCGCCACAAGGTCATAGCACTATGCAAATATCATCACTCCACCACATACAAAAAAACAAAAGAAAAAAACATGCATTTTCAACGCCAAGAGCTTTTTTTTATGTCACGCCCATTAAAAAGGACATCATTCCCAACATGCCTTTCACAGGGCTAATAACTGCAGGTCGCCATTTATTGAACCTTGCAGATCTGCTTTAACGCTGCTATCGAAGACAGGCTGCAGTGCTCAAGGGCTTTCACGTTCTCTTCCCCGCCTGTATTTTGTGGCGGAGTGACCGCTTTTGCTAGAGTGACGTTCATGCACATTGAGTGCATACCATCTCCTTTACACAGGAGCAGGGGGAGTTATGCAATCAGGCCTCATAGCCTCAGTTTTGTTCAGGTACTACAAACATTTAGGCATGCTCTAAATAAAGCATTGTTCCCCTAAACCTGCCAATCTTTTGTTCCTCATATAGATTTTAAATCAAACCCTTGTAAAGACAGCTGGGAAATAAAGGATACAGAATAAATCAGCTTGGTGTCAGTGAGGATAGTTTTCTGTGAGTATATAATAATAAGACTCTGGGTAAGCTGGATTATGACCAGAAAAATGTGCAAACTTCTGTGCACTGTGGTGGTGTAGGGCAGTGTTCCCAGTGTGTGTAATTAAATACTGCTCAGGGAGTACTTACCTTATGCAGAAAATGGTGACCATAATAGTGAAAACAAAACATTTCATCATAATTAGCCGTGCTATCACACATTTCATTGTTGTTAAAAATTGTTGAATGCTGCAGATCATCTAGCATTTCATGCACTCTATTAATGTCCCAATGATCAGAGATAGTACTAGGAGTGATAATAACATGCAAAGAAATTTTGAACACATATGGAATTTGAATTAATTCAGTAGGTCCAAATATATAATGGGATACCCATCAGAATCATCCCATCAGGAACCAGAACAGCAGAAATGTTCACAAGGGTAAGGTCTTTTCACACTTTGTGTTATGAAGAATGATGCGTCAAAACCAAGTTCACCAGTTCAACAGCAGAGCGTTCTGGGAGATAGTGTCCTTCAGAATCAGGAAAAAGACTGCCACAAAAGCAATCCAGATGAACAGGAAAATGAATGATATAGTAATCCAAATGTATATTCATAAAAAAATAAAGTATGTCTTTTTCAGCCAAATGTAGAATTCATGCAGTCTACCTCGGGTGGTAGTGGTGGTGGGTCAGATGAATCAGAAGAGAAGTCATCAAAGTTGATGAAGTGGCTGCTCTGGAGGCAGCTCTGGAGACTGTGTAGAACTGGGAGTTGATTCGATTAGTGGTACATTTGTGTAGATACCATCTTTGTTTGTAACAGGGTGAAGTGATTCTTCAGAGTTAGCTGTCCCCAGCCGGGGAGAAGAAGCCTCATCGTTGATCAAAGCTTTCATCAGGACTTTCTGTAGGGTAGTGAGAGGAGTAAGGTAACTACCCAGGAGCCCTCTTGGCCTACTGTGTTGAACTGGCCATATAATGTGGTTTGATGAGATCTATAGACACAAATCTCTTGTTCTTGCAGCCAGCAAGGGGCAGTAGAAGTACAGTTCTGGTACCTTCAACTGTCAGGACAGGTACAGGTTGGATGGCCAAAATTCATATCTGTCCAGTATCTTCTCCCGGACGAGATCCCCATCTTTGGAATCCAACTAGGAGTTGCTGGTGCGTCCTTCTCTTTTCCAGTGGAGTTACATTTTTGCTGGATGTTGCTCTGAGCTTTTCCAAAGTTGTTCACATCCTGTAAAACATCCAAACATTTATTGATGTCAAATGGTGCTTCTGCCGCCACTGAACACAATCAATCAATCAAACAGGGGTTTGTCAGCGCACTACTCACCCGTGAGGGTCTCAAGGCGCTGGGGGGGGGGTTCCGCAGATCTGCTTAGCCGAAGAGCCAGGTCTTGAGGGTCTTTCTGAAGGTGCTCAGGGAGGGGGTGCGTCTGATGTCTGCCGTGAGCTCGTTCCAGGTCTTGGCCGCAATGTGAGAGAAGGATCTTCCGCCTGTCCTGGCTCTGTGGATGCGCAGGGTTTCGGCTAGTGCAAGGTTGGAGGATCGGAGGTTTCTTTTGGGTACGTGGAAGTTGATTCTGTCGTTGAGGTATTTGGGTCCGATGTTGTGTAGGCATTTGTAGGCGTGGATGAGGATTTTGAAAGTGACTCTTTTCTCCACGGGGAGCCAGTGGAGCCTTCGTAGGTGTTTGCTGATGTGTTCGTACCGGGGGATGCCGAGGACGAGTCTGGCGGCGGTGTTCTGTATCGTCTGGAGTTTGCAGAGTAGGAATTTGCTTATGCCGGCATATAGTGCGTTTCCATAGTCCAGTCTGCTGGTGATGAGTGCGTGGGTGACCGTCTTTCTTGACTCGGGGGGGATCCATTTGAAGGTCTTGCAGAGGATGCGGAGGGTGTTGAAGCAGCTGGAGGTGACGGCGTTGACCTGTCAGTTCATGGTGAGAGCTGAGTCGAGTACGATGCCGAGGTTTCTGGCGTTGTCCGAGGGGGTCGGTGGGCTTCCGAGGGCGTTCGGCCACCAGGTGTTGTCCCATGCTGAAGGGTTGATTCTGAGGACGAGGACTTCTGTCTTCTCTGCATTGAGCTTTAGGCAGCTGTTGGTCATCCAGACTGCGACGTACTGCATTCCTTTCTGGAAGTTGAGTTTGGCAGTGGTGGGGTATTTGGTGAGGGAGAGGATGAGCTGGGTGTCGTCAGCGTAGGATACGATGTTGAGGCCGTGTTGTCGGATGATGGCGGCGAGGGGGGCCATGTAGATGTTGAAGAGGGTCGGGCTTAGTGATGACCCCTGTGGGACTGTTGAGGTCAGGAACCCACATCTTAACCCCAAACAGGATCTCATAGGGAGTCCGACCACCCAGGGAATTTCTAGACAGATTATTTAGGGCTCGCTGGACCCCATACAAGTGAAGGACCCAACTGCAACCTGAATCTAATCTAATCATAGTGGTTAAAGACTGCTTTAAGTCCAGGTTCTTCCTCTCCACTACCGCATTTAGTAAACAAAAGCGAGAGGCTTGTTTGATATCAATAGAGGTGTCTGTGGTGGACGTGCTACGGTGGAAACATTCATCTGCTGGCAGATGTCGCATTTAAGGACAAAATCCTTAGTCTGTTTGTATAGACCTGGCCACCAATAGCATTGCTGCAATAATGAAACTGTAGCTGTCACCCCTGCGTGAGCATATGCTAGACCCTCATGAACTGCTAGGAATAACCTGAATCTGCGATCTGAATTGGAAATCACTTGATCCCCCACTCTGGGAATCTCAGCAAATGGAATGTTTTGTGCACATAACTGATATGAGTATTTTGTTGGTAAGCCTTTCGGCAAGTGGGTACCATCACACTCAGTGTTGACAGCCACCATGATGTCTCGATCTGTCCTCATTCTTGAACGAGTAATTGCGGCAACTGAAGCAGTCTGAACTGTTGCTTTTGGGGCTTCATCAGCCATGGAATTCCCTACAGCATGTATTGCTACACACTGATGACTCCATGTGTGTATGAAATGAGTCTGCGGCAAGCACTCTTAGGGGCATATTCACAAGGAGCTATCGCCGAATTAACGGCACTTTATCGCAGCCAAAGTCGTGATAAATTTACCCCCCATTCACAAGCCAGTGCAAACAGCCCACAGCACCAGTTTACCCGCGATAGCAGCCGCAAAAAACATCGCCACAGAGGACCCCCGCAAATATCGCTAATGAGATGCAGAGTAGGCGTTCCCGTGACAAAAGCCGAGACAACAGCACACCTCAACATTCACAACGACCAGCCACATCCGCGATAAAAACACAAAACAGGCGATAAGGCGAGTTAGCACCAGGAAATCTACACCTGCTCTGACCTGGTGTAAAGTCGGACGGCAGCCAGCAACACAAAAGGGAGCACAGCCCAGGGCCACATCCAAAGGGCAACAGATGCCTTGGAGCCACCCATCATGCGGCCCGGACACCCAAGAGGGCCACAACACCCACCTCCACCACCCCAGGACCCCAACCCACACCCGGAACACCCCCCCCCCCCGGACCACCACAGACGCAGTGCAGACAAAGACAGCTGAACCCCAGGAAACGTACCAGCCGCACAGACCCAACATCTGACAATGTCACCGTCCACTACAGGCTGAAAGGGACAACCAACCTACGCATCCTGACCATCATCGCCTAACAGGCCTACGGCAACAACACAGCGGACAACCAACATCCCACCCCACACACAGCTGATGGCGTGGCTGCACCTGTTGGCCCCTGGGACCCCCCATCCAACACCCGCCAGAGTCGGAGGAGTATCAGAGCCAGCCACATCCAAGTCCCCCACACCTCTCCTGGACATCACCATCACCCTGGTACCCCAGTCCCCCAGTCCCCATACGTACAACACAATGCGCAGGATCCGCTGGAGACCAAGCAAGGACCATACGCCATAGCAGGATGCACGCACGTGTTGGGGGCAATACACAGCACACATGTACTACCTGTGCCCCCTGGTGACACAGCACACAATCACCGTAACAGGAAGCACACGTCTCACACCAATGTGCAGGCAACAACAGAACACCGTGGAACACCCAACAATGTCACCTTCAAATACACAGCCAGTGTGCATGATACCTTCATCCTCCGACAGTCCATCATCAACCAGCGTTACCAGGATGGCAACAAGGCAAATGCACAGCCCCTTGGCAATATACAAATGAACACCCCACACACCTCAACTCCACAACCATGCAACTCACAACGCTGGCAATGCACACGTCACAAAATCACATACAACAGGCACAACATTATGCCCACCCACCAGACACGACAGAACAACTTACAATGTTCACATGGGCAAGCCCTGAACATGAGCCAGCAACGGCATGGCACCTCAACCACATAATAGCCGAATGTGGGGAGAGGTGGCAACCAGGCATGTGTGAAGGATGCAGTAGAACCATGATTGGGAAAGTACACAATGCCAAGAGTGCCGGAGATGTGCTGGACACCTCGCAGTATGCAGAACACACCCATATCCATGGCGACATACACCGCTTGCGTATGGAGTCTAAAGGACAGTGGACGCCACCATGTCACCCCAGCCAGTGGGGGACCTCGCGGAACTGTTGCCTGTTACGCCCCCCCCTAAGCGTCAGCAGAGTGGGATGGCCCGGTGTACGCCACGCCAGCGTAGGGGTGTGAATAAAAAGCACGTAGGCCTGGGCGTGGTCCTCTTCCGGAAAGACCCATGTCTCTGCCAGGGCGGTGCCTCCCACCTCGCCACGAGGCCGACGCCATTGTCGTGAGCGGAGTTGCCTGCGATGCCGTGCGCCTGCCGGACTACGAACCCCTCAGGCCAGCCCCTGCGCAGCCAGGCCACACTGATCACCTTCCGACACCGGCGTGTGTCAAGGAGGGCCCACCACGTGCCGGCGCAAGCCCCAAGCCCGAGGCCCGAGACCTTGGCAGCCACCTCAGACCATCACGGCCTCCACGACACAGGCCCGCTTTATTCTTTTTTCGTTGACGTACTCCACTGCCGCCCCCGGCCTACTCTTCAGACCAGTAGGTCCCATATGTGAAACTGTGTCCTGAGTCATGAATGGCAGTGACCCCAAATCCGGGCCAGCGGCCACAGCACCAGACCCCCGATCAGTGAGGCATAGTTCCATATGGGCATCTTGCGATACGTGGTACCACTAACCCTGTTCAACGTCAGCCTGCTACACGTGGTGCTACTAACCCTGTTCAACGCCAGCCGGCTACACGTGGTGCCACTAATCCTGTCAATGCCAGCCTGCTACACGTGGTGCCACTAACCCTGTTCAACGCCAGCCAGCTACACGTGGTGCCACTAACCCTGTTCAACGCCAGCCTGCTACACGTGGTGCCACTAACCCTGTTCAACGCCAGCCGGCTACACGTGGATGAGGGACCAGGACTACCCTGCTGACCAGTAGGTCACACATCCAGCACCTAGTCGCAAAGCACGAATGGCGGAGTCCACACCAGTGGTCGCACGGAGAGGTGTAAGAGGAAGATGCAGCTCAGTCCGGACGAATGCCGGGTCACATACACGGAGGTGACCTTAACTCGTGGTGCCACTGAACCTGAACTACGCAGGCCACTGGGGCCATCCAACCTATGCCGGAGACACTCGGTGAATGGGCCGTGCTGACCGCTGCCTCAGGCCTACACCACGGTCAGGTAGGTCACACATTTGGAACTGAGTCTTGATTACACCATGGCAGTGAACATTATTTAAGGCAGAGAACAATTCACAATACACCCTCCGATGTGGTGGCAACAAGTATGTGCATGGCATCACAACCACACGTGTCTGTGGGCCTACGCGTACCACTGCCCTCGGCCTACGCTGCGCACGAGTGGGATCACAGATTTGGAACTGAACATCGGTAATTCAAAAGGCAGAATACATTTCTTCGCACGCACGGAGGGGCGTAAGAGGATGACACGTTGCAGTCCGGAGGGAACAGGATCAGCGTCACGGAGGTGATTGAACACTACCGACAACTGCCACTGTGTCACTAACTCTGTGCCTCGCGAGCCAACGACCCGTGGCTGTGGGCCACTGCTGACCACTGCCTCCGGCCTACACTGCGGTCCAGTAGGTCACAGAGCCTTGATTTGGCATTCTTGGAGTTCACATATGTGTACCGGCAGCATCGCAGACTGCATCCCCTCACAGCACCTGTGCCACTAAGTTTGTTCCCCGACATTCATGGACACTGACTGGTCGTACATTGGTGGCGTTTGAGTCTATGGACTAGGGGCTAGTTTTCATCCTCATGTAGCTGATCCCGAATTGTTGGTGCAAACGAGGGTTGCGCTTTCCACTCCTCCATTTGCTGCTTCCAGATAACATCAGACCTTCCGCATCATGCCCTGGAGGACACCTTCCACTGTTCCCCGAAACCCTCCGCAACATACACCTCGGACATTGATAGGGACCCGCTCAGGTCGCATGGCCCATCTGACTGCACCGCAAGTCACCGTCCCGTGGCTGGGTGCCTGTGCCGGCCGCAGTGCATCCGGGGCCACTAACTCTGTGCTGCCTGGGACGCCTTCTTCTGAGACATTGAATGGCCTCTGTAGCGATGGTCTTGGGGTCATCAACGCCATGTGTCTGTGGCCCTGTGCTGTCCGCCTCCTCCGGCCCCAACTGCGGGCCACCAGGGCCCATACATGGCATCGAGTCTTGACCGGCCCGGACGTCGCATCACCGCAGGAGGCACACGCCACCACCGCAAGGACCACCTCCAGCCGCCAACTGCCAGAGTCGAAAGGGTGGTCCTGACAGACCTACGGAGTTGCTCAGACCTGTCGTGGATGCCATCATCGACCTGATACCCTGCTCAGCACTCCAGGTGCCAGTGACTCAGTGCACCGCAAGCCATTGTCCGTTACTGATTGAGTTTTGTGCTGTTGTGAGATTGCGCAGCAATGTCACCTCATGCAGTGGGGAAGACCTGGAACCATGAGGAGGAGGATGTGTCAAGTGTGCGGACGGGAGAAGGCACAGACAATGGGAGGGCAGGTGGCAACAGCCCCTAGGCAGGAATGCAGACTGGTGGTAGTAGTCAAGCTACACACCCGGATCTAATACTGGGTATTGCGCTGTGGACTGCGGACGCAACTGTCACCTCAGGCAGTGTGGGAGACCTGGGACGTTGATGAGGAAGTTGATGCAGGTGTAACACACCCCACTGCATCTGCATCAGGACTAACCCGAAGGGACACAATCATAGCAATTTCTTCACATGAGTGCGCTCTTCTCTAGTGCCCCTACCTCAGTGCACTGCAACTCACGGAACCTCCTGACTGAATATTGGGTGACCTCTGTCCTTACTCCGGATCCCTCCATGTTGCTCTGCATTTGACTCTGTTATGCTGGTGTTTTCTGTTTCCATTACACTGGTGTCCACTGTTCAGGTTGTTGGCAGCACCAAGCACTCTCTGCGGGCTGGCTTATACTCACCCCACACACATCCAGCACAGGTGTCACTGTACATGTGGCCCTGCCAATAAAGGGGCCGGGCGCACGTGCCCGTAGCCAGTTCAACATGATATGTGCATGTGTCTCTGTGGAGGTGTGGGTCTCCTTTGTGGGGTGTAGGTGGTCCCTGAAGAGTATTGGACACCCACGTCTGTGTTCTAGTTCGCATTCCATGGGTTCGGCAACACCCTCACCTGTTGGGCCACCTCCTTTTGGCGTTCTACCACCTTGCATTGGGGTGCCATGTGTGGGTGGGTGAAGTGTTGTGAGGCAGCCGTGATTGCGGGTGCTTCATGCTGTGTGGTCTGTTGCAGGGGCTGGGTTCTCCTCTGAGTAGCTTGTCTGCCCTGGTCCTGGTGGTGGGTTGTGTGGGATGTCCATGAGCTGTTGTAGGACGTCGGTGTCGGGGGTGTGGTGTTCGTCTCGGGCATCACTGATGGGTTGTCTGTTCTGACCTGCTGGAGGTGTTGTTTGTCCCTCTGCATTGTGAAGGGGAGGTGCATGTTGGCATTGTGTAGGCGCCTTGTTCTTGTCGACATGCAGACTGTGTGACAATGTACATTGTGACTGTTTGGGCGGTGGTGGCTATTTGAGTTGGGACAGTGTACATTTGGCCTACATAGCTGATGTGGGGTTGTAGGGGTAGATGTGCATCTCACAGTTCCCTGCTCTGTCCAATGTGACTGTTCTGTTTCTGCGCCTGGGTGGACCCAGTTGTGTCCCCTGTTCTGCAGTGTGGGTGTTGCACTTTGTGCCACATTATCATGGTATGTGATGTGATTGCTATGTGTGTGTGCTGCAGTGTGCCAGGGGGATGGGGCACATGTACCTGGGCAATTGTGGGTGTGCAGTGTGTTACACCTCATTGTGCATGTGTGGCATTGTGCCCATCACCCCCCGTCCCCCCAGTCCCTGTTGGATCCTCACCCTGTTGTTGTTGTGTCAGGTCCTGTCGAGCTGTGTCCGTACTCCCTACTCCTTGCACCGTCTCCACACTGATGACTGTGGCCTGGGTTTCCTCCAGCTCCTCCTGTGGCGCTGGACTGCCACCTCCGGTTGCCGTTGCTGCCTTCCTGTTGGCAGCGGGTTTGTACCTGATTTAGGTTGTCACGTCCTGCCGGCCCCTCTTGGCCTCCTGGATTGGCCTCCTGGGCACTCCGACTGCATTCCAGGTGGTCTGCTTGTGGGTCAGTTGCTGGTAGTGTTCTGTCGCCTCCGTGGCCTTGGTCTTGTTTTCCTGTGGTCTGCACCCCGTCTTCCTCTCCCTTTTCTCCTTGGCCTTCCCCGAGCCAGTTGTTCCTTGTTGGTGGTCTGTGGGGGTTGTGGGGTTCGCGTTGCCCTCTGCGCTGGGTCAGGGTGCATCCATGTTGCTACGTGCTTTGGCTTGTTTCTGGTGTGTTGTGTCTGTGGTTTTTATGGTGGAATTTCCCACCAGACGCGTGGGATTTGCAGGCCTGAGGCTGCTTTTCGCTACTTTTTGTACCGCGATTGGCCTCATCGCATGATTTCTCGCGTTTCGCATTTTTTCGGCATGGCGTTGATTTTTACGCTGACATTTGACGCGTTATCTGGTGACTATCGCATGCTACCGCCTTGTTGTGAATTCCACATTGACACGGGGTTATTTTCCCGTGATAGGCTGCGATATTGGAAGTTGCGTTACGCTACTCTTGCGGTAGTTATCACACGTTCTTGTGAATATACCCCTTAGAGTTTTGCCATCTGTCCCCAAAGCAGCTTGTGCTTTATGGGGTATCCTTTGGAATCTTTGAATCCTTTCTGTCTCCAATAATGTAAGTACTCATTGTAAGACTGGACACAATAATACGAATCACACACTACAAGTGTGGGGAATCCGGGATCTGTAGTCTCAAGTGCCTGAATTAGAGCTCTAAGTTCAGCCAGCTGCACTGTGCAGTCACCTAGTGGCTGCGTGTAGGTTTTGTGAGGGCAGAATTTCCATTGTTTCCATATTGCATATATGTTTGTGTTGGCAGTGTAGGGTCAAATTTGTAACCTACATTTGTTGCTGTAAGAGAGTTGGCTCACCTTATCCATTTGTTATGCAAATTATAGCACTTTTCAGTGGACTCCTGTTGAGGAGATCCGCCCAACGACTTAGTCTTTTCTTTATTTTTATTTTTATTGTCCCACTCTTTCTTAAACAATTGGTATGCTTGCTTCAAGTTATCCTTTTCAAAAATACTCTTAATTTGTGTTTAGTAGGTCTGGTCCCTATTGATGCATAGGTTTCCTCAATAATGTTTGGTAATTCGCGTCCTGTTCTCCAGGTGCCAAATTAGTGAGTCCCCGGTGTATAGCCAATGCTGGTGCTTCCCCTTTAATGTTACTTAACATTATGGCGGATACTGCGGTAAAGTTGCCCATCAGTTTAATCGCCAAATCCACAGCAGGGGCTGCCCTGTACTCATTTTGAATCTGGTTAAGCACTTCTAGCAAAACAGCTAATGAGGGTGTACCGTACCAGAATGTGCTGCACCAAAGACTGTACCCCAAGTGGAGCAGTCTTCCACAGGGGGAGCCATGCCCATTGGCAAGCATATTGTGAGATTCCATGTTTTTCCTGAGGTCCCATATGTGGAAACACTGCTTCAAGCTGACTTCGTTTTTGTGCACTCCAGAACGGAATTTCCTCCTGTTTGATGGAAATTTTACCTGTGACTGCATTAATAGTGACTGGACTAATTCCAGGCATACCAAATTGTGGATGTGCTGCTTGAGCAGCCCTTGCAGGGTTTATTGTCATTGTTCACATGACACAATATGTTAAACATCCATATGTTTTAACCAGATCTGTATATAATATACCTAGGTCTGGTCAGATTTTCTATATCTGGATTAGGTGTGTAACCATCTAAGAATGGCCATGTTGCTCCCTCATTGCTAAAGGGACCAGGTCTAAGATTGCTGTGTGTGTGTGTGTGGCAGGGCGCCTTCAAACCAGTTTTGATGTTCTTTGTAAGTTAGTGGCATTTCTAGAGCTTCATAAGCTATGTAGTTGTTAGGAACTGCAGCCTCAGTGTATGTTTGAAACTGTTGTGTTCGTGCTTCTGCGGCTAGGAATGTAACCCATGAATAGAATACCTCTGTCCTAAATGCTTCATGGGCCTCAGCCACAAAGGTAACGTCCCCACCTGCAAGGGGTAGTCCGCGTTGTAACAGCATTTGTGTAACCACATGTTTACAGTCCACTGGTATGTTAGTTGCTGCGTCTTCAGCCATATGAATATGTTGAATCAGAGAAGGTACATCTATGAGGTGATCCTTTGAAAGGTTCAAGCTTTAACAACCTACATCTAATACTTAGGATTTACCTGCTTAGCTGAGGAGGATTTTCCTCTAACACAACAGACTATCCAGGTAAGAGGTGAATGGGGTTTTTTGGCTATACAAAAGAAAACTACTCAGGCGATCCATTAAAAAAGAATCCAAACTAGAATGTTGGTGGAGCCATGTCGTATAGTTTATACTTTCTCCGTAAAAACTGTGCATTTGTTGGACAACATAATCATAAGAACTGTGCGAGACTTACTCAGCGCACACCATCCGGATATGTTGGCCTAAGTCCTGCTAGCTCACAGTGCATCACCTGACCCCCTAACCTGGCAAGGTAACAAATTGATGTGCAACCTCAGATCATGGCAACCCTGACTCCCCAAGGAAATCGTGGTAACAGATCTAGAACCATTTCACTTAGTTACTTATACTTACCCAAAGAGACACACATGAAATATACAGTAAAGAACTTCAATATTTATTGAAGCATTGTGATTCTTGAGTAAAATACTTGTGCTGCAATAATCAATAGAAGGAAACAGAATAATGTGATTAGCATTATGAGAATGGTGAAAAAGATAAACAGTTCAACTATTTTGCTTATTATACAGAACATATGCTTGCATACAAGTACTGTAATATATTGTACTTCTACCTAGTGCTTCCTAACCTGCATGTCTAGGGTGAGTAAATCTGCCAAATCCCTGTAGGGCGATCTAACTTCCTGTTACCTGTGGCTATGTGTCATCAGGCTGCCCATCTTGGTGGAGAACTGGGTAGCATTCCTCGCTTGAGGTAAACAGGAATCATCTGGGCCGGAATTCCAGCATGGGTTGGCCTCTCAGTCCCATCAAAATACTCCTCTGACTAAACAAAGGATTGATGTTGTATATATAATAAACCGCATCCATGTTACCATGAGGAAGTCCCAGTCAGGCTGCTATTGTTTTTGCTATTGTGATAACTCAGTTGCTAAATGGCCAAAACAAATAACAAGATTTTGCGTGATGAACAGAATGTGCAAGGTGTTTGATAGTGTGCCTATGAAGTGACAGTGTAAGCAAAACTGAGTTCAAAGAATATTCTGTCTGTACAAGCAAATCAATGTGTGTCAAATGTCATTGTGTTTAGGGAGAGAAGGCAACTTAAGATCGTGAGCATGTAAAATGCCATTTCTATCCGGGCCTAAGGTAACCACTTGGCATAACCTGATTCCAAAACGTTTTAAATCTACGCTTGTGTAACGCACTGAAACGGTTGGTGCATATTCACAAATGTGTCTGTCAATCGAGCCCAGAGTATGTAATTTGGGCTTTCATATCTGACATAGTAAATCTGGACTCAGAATCATAGTCTGCTTATGGTAAATTACAACTAAGAGGTCGATTACGATGTTGGTCGGAAAGGCTCCGAACGGCATTTGGATTTTCCTAACCTGTGTCAGAACCTATGTTTCCGACCAACTCGGAAACATTTCCGACTGACTGATTACGATGGAAAGGTGTAAGAAAGTGCCCTCTTTTTGCATGGTTGCCCCCACTTTTTGCTGAATTGCTGATGGACTTTGACTGAGTGTGCCCTGGGCTCCTGCCGAACAGGTACCCAGGGCCTATGTTCTTTCCCTAAAACTGCATTGAAAACAAGACCCAATTGGCACTCTCTGGACACATGTCAGCCCCTGGTAAACGGTACCACAGGTACCCAGGGAACTGTGACCAGAGAAGGCCTCTAAGGGCTGCAGCACTTATTGTGCCACCCTTAGAGGCCCTGTACCTTTACACACACACACTGCCTTTGCAGGCTGTGTGTTTTGGTGCAGAACAAAGCGAGGAGTCGACATGGCACACATCCCTGTGTGCCATGCCTACAACCCACTGCCCTGGCATAGATCAGCCACCCTTCTAGCTGGGTGCACTATACCAGTGGTGAGGGTACAGGTGCATGAGCCCTGTACCCCTACAGTGTCTAAGCCAATTCTTAGACAGTGTAAGTGTAGTAATGCCATTAAGAGTATATGGTGCTGGGAGTTTGTCATTACGAACTCCACAGTACCATAATGGCTTTACTGAAAACTGAGAAGTTTGGTATCAAACTTCTCAGCACATTAAACCCACACTGATGCCAGTGTGGGATTTAATGAAAAATGCACACAGAGGGTATCTTAGAGATGCCCCCTGAAAAATGACCTAACACTAGTGTCCAGGCTGAGTGGCTGCTCCCCAGCTGCCACCACCAGACATGTTTCTGGGTCGAGAGTCTGCTGCTCTCGGAGGTCTGAAACAATGCACATCCTGGGACGAGGTGCCAAGCCTCCTCCCCCAGGATGGGCAGGGTCCACGAAGGGGAAGCTTCAAAGGCTTGCCACCTTTGTGAGCTTCCCCAGGCCTTTTGCTACTTGCAGCAACTGGTCCCCATCAGTTCTGACCCCCACTTTGGGCGGGAGAACCGGCAGGAAAACCAAGTGAGGAAGGGAAGTGTGCCCACCTTTGCCAACCCCACCCCTCAGGTGGGGGAGGCGAGGTGAAGCACAACTCTCAGTCCCTGCCATCTTGCAGATGGGGGGACCCAGCCAACAAGAGTGAGGCATATGCCCCCCTCCCACTGGAGGGTGGCATAATAGGGGGTGTACCCACCCCAAGGAAGGGACCAATTGGTCCCAACCTTTTACTTACCTGTAACACCCCTAAATCTAGTATTTAGGGGCACCCCTGAACCTTGCCTCCTCAGACAAGCAACGACCAAGAAGAAAAGAAGAAGAAGAACCGAACAGCCGTGCCGAAGCTAAGAAGAGGAGGACGCCCACTGACTTGGCCCTAGCCCTACTGGCCTGTCCCCACCTCGAACCTGCAGAAGCGAAACTCCGGTGTGTCCTGCAGCCAGCAACCTCAAGAACCCCGAGGACCTGCCCTGCCTTCCAAAGAAAAGACTTGGTCTCCCGTGAACACCGGATTTGTTCACCCACAGACTCCAGCTCTGGCCAAATCCGCGAGTCTGCACCACTCTGCACCCGACGCCCCCGACCCGAGTTCGAGTGGCCCAACACCACGAGGAGGTCTCCCCTGCGATTCTGACCCGAGATCTGGTGATCTCTGACCTACCTCGAATCTCCCAGCGAAGCCTGCAGCCTCTTTCTGGAGGATTCCCCCGACCGTGACCGGAGCTGGTAAGAGAAACCCGATGCCTAAAGACACCCATGCACCCGAAGCCCCACGGCCTTGAGTGGCCCAACCGACAGTGTACCAGCATCCCCAGGCATCCCAGCTTACCTCTCCAACCGATGGTCACCTCCAGAAGATCTTCGTCCCCGAGCCTGCAGTCTTTGTTGAAACCGGAGAATCCCCTTTGCAATCAACAGGGCACCCAACGCCAAAACAGCACCCTGCACCCAGCAGCCCCTGCGCCGCTGCGGGTGTACTTTGGGTGCTAACTCGGATCCCCCTTTGCCCTGAGCCTAACACCAGGAGCTTGCTCCCACAACCCAGTGGCCTGCTCGTAAGCAGCCACCAACCGGAGGCCCCCTATCCCGCTTTGGATAACACACAGCACTCTGCACCCAGCCGCCCTAGTGCCGCTGAGGGTGTAACAAGAGTGCATCCTTGACCCTGGGGGAACCCTTGTTCTAACCCCAGAAACTGAACCCCAAAGACCGAGTACTTACCTGGTAACCGTTAACTTCCTTTCTCTCCATAGGAACCTAATGACTGTTTTTTTCTGAAAAATGTTCCAAGTGCGGAGTTGATTTGTATGGAAACCTGAAAAATTACAATTGTGCAAAACTGATTTTACTTACCTTTTCTCTGGTAAATGTCCCAGTGTGATATCTAGGCATATCACACTGAGTAGAAAAAGTAACTTAAAAAGTAATCTAAAAAGTAACGAAAGAGTAAGCTGTACAGTAATTTCAATACCTTGACTTACCTGTATTTCAAACAACTGCATTTGAACTTGCATTCACTTGTAAACACTGCATAATATTTTGCAAAGTATTTATTTCACTTACCTGTGCCAGGCTTGGCTTGGTTCTAGAAATAAAATAACATTATTTTTATACAAACAAAATTGGTCTGAGTTCAGTCTTTGTGTGTGTGACATCATTTGCTGATTGAGTGTGTACAACAAATGCTTAACACAGCCTTACTGCTCGCCCACACTACCACAAATAGAGAGTAAGGTGTTATCTACTTTTACCTCTGCCTACTTTTGGGGTTCCACTGGACTCTGTGCACACTATACCTCATTTTGGTATAGTATATACAGAGCAAGCTTCCTACAAAAGGTAACTGTTCGGTCTTTCCGACTCGGTTCCAACCGGCATTCGGAGATTCCAAGTCAGTCGGAGAGGAATCGTACAGGTCTATGGACAGCGTTTCCGACTGATCTATTACAATGTCATATTCGGACAGCTTTTCCGAATCGGTCTGTCCGACACAAAACAGCTGTCGGAAACTGACTTTTGGGGCTTGCAGCAGGCCCCCCTTCACCCGTAAGCCTCCTACTGGGGCCCGTGGGGGTACACATGGGACCGCTCTTTACAACCATGCACAGTGTGGCAGGCACCATGGTGTGTCCGCCACAGGGTGCAAGGTTTTCCACAACCACCCCTTTTTTTCAATGGGAGCTTGTGTTGTCGGTCGGAACACAGGCTCCCATTGAAGTTAATGGGAGTCTGACAGAACGGTGTTCGGAAACATCGTATTCGATCGGTCGGACTCTGCGAACCCCAGTCGGTCGGAAACTATTCCTACAAGGAGTCAGTCAGAATGCTTTCTGACCGACATCGTAATGAGGCCCTGAGTATGGTTTGAAGAATCCGACTTGCTTAGTCTCAAATTTGCCTCTGAAACTATTATTTATTCAGCATCGACCTCAGTGAAAGAAAACACATGATTTCAGTTTTGGCATTGTATAAAGCAGTAATGGTGGAAGAAAGTGACTCCCTTCTGCAACCCGAGGTTATAGCTTGTAGTTCCGCACCTGAGATAATACTTACAGAGGGACACAATCACAAACGGGGCCTCACTATTATGTATACGGACAGTTTGGAGGCTCTTGCAAGACTGAAAATACAAATACATGCACAAGTGAATAAACCATGTCCTAACGTTATAATTCTTTTTTAGCAATATAACATAATACATTTAGCCAGATATGAGAAAGGATCCAATCGGGAATATTAAATGTAAATTTTCAATGAATACTATTATATTAACCAAGAAATACTTGTGGGCACTAAAAAATTGTGACTCAAATACAATTCTATTAACCAATCATGCAATTCTGCATGTAGGGTTTGACAACAGTTGGAGTTGATACACAGCATGGAACACCTCCATTCTGAGCATATACACAGATATACCTTTTTCAAAATTCAAACATCTTGGAGGGTTAAAAGAGGAGGGCCAGGCATTCAAATGTCACCAAATATGTTCACCAATAAGTCAAAGCACAAAATACCATTGCCACATCTGCAGCAGACATTAGACCTTCAGGCAAATCAACATTTGCTACTATCATCACATAACAACCCAGACATCAGGAGCAAGAGCAACTAATCTTGGTCGGGAGGACATTAGGTAATCATTGAGAGTATATAGATTCGCCCCAGAAATGTTGCCTGTCAGGTGCAAGAAAGGAAGAACAAGCAGAGCAAACACGTCTTTCCTCTGTTGGAGGGAAAAACAATAAAACACCCTTGTCATTATATGCACAACCAGTAGCTATGAGAGATACCTATCTATTGAAATTGACAAGAGGATGCCTCCTAGAGACACAACATTAGCTAAATGACAACCTGAATGGCATAGATACCGCCTTACATTGGCTGGTATGTAGACAACAGGCCAACATGTTTTAAGTGTACTATCTTTAATCCTATGTTCTCAGTGTGTATAGAGTACATTACAAAGACTCCATATGAATGTCACAAGTAATCAGAAGTCAAAAATAGATGAATGTTTGAGACTACTTTCTTTCATATTGTATGTTGTAGTAAATGTATTAATGTACCAATATGCCCTTATACACCACTGAGATCTGGAATCCACATCACATACAGTCAATCTTTGCCTTTGCAATGCAAATCTATTTTGGAGATCTTTCTAAAGTTCACAAAAATATTACTACCTCCAAATGAACTGTTTTAATTTTGTTGTTATTCATGTATTTCTGTAACTAAAATGACCAGGGGAAAACCAACAAGCAAAAACTTGTAAGGCATTCATTCACATTCATCCATCAAAACACTGCTCTTGTCAAGCAGGAATGTGATGGAAGTAAATGATTATAAATTAAAATAAGATTCCCTTATCTAATTTGGCAACTGTATGTGTAAACCTAGATATTAAAAGTTGTTTTGGCCTAAATTTGTTTTTGACAGTTGTCCGGACATATTTAGTCACAAACATCCAAATGCAAGAAAGAAAGACAGAAAGAAAGAAATACCTCAATCTCACCTGGCACCAGTTCAGAATGTGGCCCGATATTATTCTTTGGGGCTTCTACTCTAGATTCCGATTCTAGATTATTTTTTTTGAGTTCCATGATTATAACATAGCATAATTATGTGTTTTTCAACTATTCTTCCTGAAAACGATGCAATTAAGCACCGACTGGTTCTAGAACATCTGTCCATGCATATTTTCTCTCTCAGGTGCATGGAAATAAACATAATAGCTTGCTTTTCTGATACTATAAATTTGATGAGATAATTAATTTGCATCCTCGTCCCTGCAGGATTTATTTCAAGGTTTTCTGCTCTATCTTCAAAGCTCTTACCCTTAGCTTCAATTTGCCAGGTATGATGGGTTGTTGGCTGTCTGGTGAGTCTAGGTTTTCCATATGTAAAACTGTTCTCTGGGAAGAAATTCCTAATTTTCTGCTCTGTTTATTTTTGAGAAAGGCTTTATTATTTGCCATTTCATCAAGCCATTTTTCACACATGCTGATTAGTCATGTGTTTTGTGGTTGCTGCTGTATCCATCTATCAACATATTTTCCATAGATTTTCACATCACCCACCACCATGCAAACTGATTTCTTCAAACACATCTCCAGCCATCCTTCCATCCATACACTCTCAATCCATCCTCAAGCTCTCCATCCTTTCAGCTATCCAATCAAAAACTCTTCATCCTTCACCCATCGAAATACATACAAATTCAACTTCCATAACTTGGCATAGTACTCCAGATGTTTATGTGACTAGATTGAGGCTGATACATACCAACCTACTAAAATGGTGCACAGTGTTAATATTATGTAAAAAAAATATTTTCTGCCACAACTATGATCAAAAGAATATCACAAGAAGATTGTGAAACAGAATATTGCAGGAAATAATCTTGTGTTTTAATTGTTTAATGCGATATATTGTATGTAAAATAGAAATGTCATTATTTAGCTAATTTTATGATGTTGCGAGTTGCAAGTTAATAATAAGTGATTTCTGTTTATTAGTCATTCTATAGTATTTTGTTTATTGTTTTGTTAATCTTTTTTAATTGGTTAAATTGATGTTTTTGAGTTTTAGTTCTTTACTTATTGGCAGGATTTAGGTTTGTAGAGGAGTACAACGGGAAGTTTTTTTAATACAGATGTTACATTTTTTAATACTTTTTTCAATTTTAATTGGACACTTACATTATTAGTTAGGTAAATGATTTCATTAATACATTATCTGCTGAATACTTTTGGTAAATCGTCAATTATTTTTTACATTTATTTGGATTACTAGATTATCACATACCTAAATTATCTTCTTGATGGATTTAATTGAATTACTTTTTTAAGGTGTTATCTTTTTTGAAATATTTAGTACATTGTTGGAATACTTTTTTATTTGTTGTTATTTAATTGTTTTATTATTTCAAATTCTTTTGTGTTTTGTTGGGACTGGCTTTTGAGAAGTCGAATTGGAAGTGTTTTACTATTTTTGACAGTTTTTATTTGGTATGTAATGTTTACATTTTTGTAAACTATTTCCTTAGTTACATTTTAAGAGTATTTGGTTCTTAATAAAAATTGGTAATTTTATTTTTTATGTTTATGTATTTTTAATTTATATTTTTTCTTATGTCAATTTTGAGGCTGTGATTTAAAAAATGTTTTTATATTAAATATTATATTTTTCCAACACTTTCCCTACTGTTGCTTAAGTTGAAGTGGGCATAGTAAAGTTGACTCTCTCAAAGTTCAACATGTTCAACATGTACCCTACTGTTGCTTAGGTTTGAGTGGGAGTAAGAAATCTAATCACTCCAAAGTCCAGTGCTTCCCCTACTCTTGCTTATGTTGGAGTGGAAATGATAAATCTGACCCCTCCAAAGTCAAACACTTTCCTTACTGTTGCTTAGGTAGCAGTGGGAATAGTAAATCTGACCACCAAAGTCTAACGCTTTCCCTACTGTTGCTTAGATTACAGTGAGAATAGTAAATCTGACCCCTTCAAAGTCAAACACTTTCCCTAGTTTGTCCTGGGAAACAGGCCATAGAAGATTCCTGCCCCTCCCTACAGGATTGCGACTGGCCACATTTCAGTAGCTAAAGGCAGAAATGCCTACTTGTTCACTTTGAAGTTTAGCCTCTTGTTCCCTGACAGGGGCACACTCCTATGAACGATACAGGGTGCCTCCAAAAAAAAATTGGCTTTTTATTTCTTTTTGGCCAAGGGAACAGGGGGAAAGGGAAACCTAATATAAAAAAGAAAACCCACTTTCCCTGTCAGGGCACTCTTAGGTCCACTCTTTTCCTGCTGGCACCCAAATATAAACATTGCAAAGAACTGATTGCCTAGATGGCAAATAAATATTGAACAGATGCTGTGTTCAGGGTACCAAGGATACTCATGACCAGGGATATGAGCTATGCTTTAGAAGAGACCCTTGCTGTGGAGCATTCACGTTTATGCCTGGTAACTAAGGTTATTTCATCAGAATATTAACTAAAAAGTATCTTGGAGCCAAAATATTGAGGTCTAAATATTGAGAACTAAAATACTGTGAAGGAAAGTATTTACAGCTAAGTACAGGTTAGCTATACTTAACTTCACATATAAGTGCATTGAAAAAGTATATGTATCTTCAAAGTATGGGGATGTAGAGTTAAGAAACTAAATCTATACTTACTTATGTGCATCAGCTCTATATTTTTGTTCTCTATTTTGAAGCTTCAATATTATGACTCCACAATATTTTTGTAATCCATTTTCTAAGGAGCTGTTCATGTGACATGCGTCCTTACCCTGCTGAAAGTATTACATTTGCCTTTAGAGAAGAGGGCAACTCGTTGTGAAGAAGGGTGCTGGATGTATACATGAGAATGCTATCGAGAACAGGAGACCAGGGCTGTCCCAGAATACAAAGCACCAAGAACAACACTGCATGAGGCCCAGGATCAGTTCAATAGGATTTCTTTGTTGGATGTCCTTCCAACCCTTTCCTCCAATGTGCCCCTGGTATACCCCAAAAAGGCCTTGAGTTTGTTTGATCATCCTTCTTGGCCTGATATAGGTCATTGGTGTATGGGGTGTCAGGGAGGGGTAGTACCTCTGACAAGGGAGCGGTTGTGCTCCGTGGAGTAGCCTGCACGCTTTGGCTATCACCTGACACTCAGCTCTTACCTGTGGTTCCAAACAGCTGTTAGCATGCAACAGCGGCCATCCCCTGGAAACCGCCTGACCTGCGGGCTAAACCAGGTGAATTAGGTCCTGTCTACCCATGCATGAGAAGACTGGATCTGGCTGACTGAGCGGAGGAAACCTCACTGGTTCAACGATAAGGTGGCGGTGACAGCAAGCGTTGTGGAACTCTCAGAGCACGATAAGACATGTAAGGTGTCCTGGTCATCCACTGGGCCTTGCCCTATTTCCAGCCATCTCAACTTCTGCCACTGGATACAGATGGGAACAGGGAAGAGAGAGGGAGGTTGACATTGTTCAACTCTCCCTCAGTTTAATCCAACTCATCCGCAAGTCTCGACACCTTATCAAGTCCTTTGGTGATGGGCGAGCGACGAAGCAGGCCGCTCAGGCTAAGTGATAGTTCCACTCTGACCGAAGCAACAGTGGAGCTTGTCATCTTCTTGAGCGACTGAGGCAGCCCTATTCTGGATTGCACTGCTCACCTCAGTAGAATGTGGAGGGGGCTAGAAAAGGTGCCCCAAATATTGTCTGCTTTAACTTACCCTGGCCAGCATAACGCAGCTATGTTCTTCGACAACGATGGACGAACATCATCAGGTCATTGGTATTGACCTGGAGAGGATAAGATAAAAACATCTTCACAAATCAAATAAAAATACACCCTGTGCTTGTGGTATTGTTTGAGTTAATTACCTTGTTTTGTGGCACCTTTGTGAGTCCTTCTATATTCCTAGTGGGACCATGGGTGGCTCCAGCGATGGAAAAGTTGACTGTGTTTGGCAGATTTTTAGATAAGTCTAAAGAAAATGTCTTAAGAAAGCGTGCAACATTGCAAAATCTTAACTGCATAGGATTGCAGCATCTGAATATCTTATCCACACTGCAACACATTGAATTTTCTTTTTGAAAAATGACTTCCTATTGAGCAGTGGACGCCACTTTACTCCCTCATTTGAGTCTCCCCTTTACCCCCACCATCATCGCACTACCACCTCCCAAAGGATGGCCATTGTCTGCTGGGTGGGGGTTTTAAGCCGTTTTAGGAAGTAGGCTTCGTGGCTGGGTATAAGGAAGAGTGAGGAATCCGCTGTGAGCGACCCATAGTTTGGCGGGGCAGGAGTCTTTGGCGTGCCGGGCTTCATCTGAGCTCAGCGTGGCACACTCCAGGAAACCCCATACTCGTAGCCGTGACTGCTTTGTGTGCTTGCTGGTCCAACTGTGAAAAAAGTCTGTGTGCTTGTGCACACAATTCAAAGCAGGAACGACAGACCGAGCTTTCGAGCCCAGTAAAGCATGGAAAAACACTGTTTCTTGAAAAAGCAGCCTTCAAGTTGGGCTACCTGCTCGTTTGTTTGAAACACTCTACAGAGAGCTTGTTAGAAAATCTAGGCAGCATAGTGAAAACAACATGCAGGCAGAAAACTTTATTGAAAAAATATCATTAAAGCCAGTAGATAGAGGCTTCTTGAGTATAAAAATCCTTGGTAAAAGGCTATAGGTAGAACCCTATTAATAAGGAAAACCCTTTGTCACGACCAGGGTAAAAATGTACGGTTATCGTTGATAGCCTGTTTACATTGCTTCTTGTTTCTCCGTGTACACTTATATTTCCAAATGTAGTATTTAGCTCTGTGTGGAATAAAATGTGTATTTTTTATTTTTAAAGCACTGGTAGGATTCCTATTGTTATTGAGTGCAACTATTGTCTCTAACGAGATCTGACTTTATAGCTTACACAACTTCTCTGAGCACCCTTGGAGCACTATGCCTAGCTACCTTGAGTATCAAGTGCTAAAAGGAAGTACTTGGTGTGACTGCATGTCAAAATACAGAGAAAAAGAAATCTTGGAACGCTGTTTATTCAGGGTGACCCGAGTGAGATTTGCTTGATGTAATACTCTAGATCTTACAATACATATAAATTATTTATGTCTGGAGGTAGCACATGCGTATATGGCACTTGTTTATACTGCACTATGTACTAACTTCCATTTGCTTAACGATACACACGAGTATTGTAAGATGGCCGAATTCATTGTATGACACCGATTTAAGTTTACAGTCTGTTTTCTATTTTCATTACTCTGTACATATGACGTTTTCTGTGCATGGCTTCCTACGTGTGAGCAAGGCTGCAGGACAGCCAAATGCGTTACGAGGAGCAAATAAAGAAATCTTGAGCATTACGAAGTCGTCAGTGTGGTGTCCTGAGAGTACGTTATCCCCTGTGTGGGGTGGAACTTTAATGAATTGATTTGCCAGTTTTGCTTCGCCGGCGCACGTACCACCTTCCTCGGGTCCGGATCCGTGGTTTGGGAAGGAGCTTTGCTTTGTGGATATATAGATATATATATATATATATATATATAGATGGTCTGTGTGATCAAGGCAGGAAATGCCAAAACGCGTTACAGCGTACAAGAATTAAACTGAGACGGCTACCCCTGATGAAGCAAGGACTTGCTCGGAAGCAATCCTCTCACAGTATTAATTAATTTGTATGAAAACCTTGTAATGTCTTTATTAATAATGTGCAAACACAACATTTTATCTAGAAGATGCTTACCTATGTGTTTTCCACTAATAAGTAATCCTTGTCTAATCCAAAATGGCCGCTAAAGCGCGGGAAATCGACTGCGCATGTGTCAACCATGTCACGTGGTATGACATCTTTCTTTGCTTGGAGGGAATCTTTTGCTTCTGCGCAATGTATGCTAAAATGGCCGCTTAATGTCCTCACATGCTAAAGCTTTCGCATTGCTGCAATTAATAATGTGGTATTCTAACGCTACTAATGCAGGATAGACATTTATAATTAAATGGGAGTAGAATAGAAGTAGGGGGTATACAGTGAAAACATTTATTTTTGATGTTAATATGTTCTTCTTTGATTTTCTATTAGTTCGTAAAGTGGGCCTGGGTTGGCTAAACAGCAGCTCGAGAGCCATGTGACCTGCGCATGCGCTCTGAAAACTAGCAAAGCAAAGCGATGAAGTCAACTTGGAGGATGTCCAAGGACATGACCGGCTGATCACCTTCAGAGCTCAACTAAAATGTCTTATAAAATGATACATTTTGTATATATTGTGTATTAATGCTGGTGTGAAACGGGTGGGAAATAAAGCAAATGTATTAATTGAGAGGGGCGGGATTCTAAAACAATGGGCTTAAGAAAATTGAACTAAAATGACATGGTGTGAGGATTAACCCCCTGTCCCTGTCCAATCAGAATTAATGGGCCCATAATTTTGAAACATTAATGGGCGGTACATGGGCGTAAAAGGGTATAATAGATATAGAATTAGCTAATTAGCTAGCTCAGAGAGAACAGATGAACAGATGCTGTAGCAGAGAATTCGATGCTATAGCAGAAAAGAGCAGACTGAACCGCTGTCCGAAGAGGTCATGAGGTGGGGGCAGCGGACCATACTAGAGGGAGACGCGGAAGAAAACCACGAGGAGGAACGAAGTGTCAGAGAGGGGAACGACGCAGGCGTCGTTGGTAGAGAGGTCATCTATCCTGTCCTGAACCTGGTCCTGAGGTCTTGGTCTTCATTCTTTCTTGGGACCCTTTTCCAACTCCTTGGCCAAGGGGTTTGGTTTTCACACCTTTAAGTAACTATAAATGCGTATTCTTTAATTTGTACTGCTGTCTCTATCTTCTCCTTTCTGAGGGACCGTCATTTGTGATTAATAGGTGACTATAGTATGCTTCCTCCTTGATATGTGATTAAGTATTTTGTGGATTGTATTTGCTCTGCTAAAGAATTTAGATAAACATTTTAAAACTTTCTGAGTCAGTGGTTATTTCAGGTGGTTAATGAAATTATGTTTTGTATGATCTCATTTCAACCCCAGTTATCAAAGGTCCATTGGTAAGTCATTACTCTTCAATCAGAAAAGGTAATTGGTAGCAGGGATTTTGATAAAGAGTACAACTGACTCCCACCAGCGGTGATTATTGGTTAGTGCGAATGAATGGGCCCAGGTGAGTATTTTGTGTATGAATGCTTGTTGCTAATAACCCGCTGGATCAGTTTTCTGGCTATCAGAGGATGGTTATACTTTGTTAATTGGGTAATGAGAATTTTATTTTTATGAACTAACATCCGTTTTTAAAAGTTTTGTTTTATGTTGTCTAGAAATCCCCGGGGAATTTGAATAGCGGATGGTAAGTGGAAGCTATACTGCAGTGAGGTTATCTGTCAGGCAGAAATAGTACTGAAAAGTTAAGCAGGGCTATCAGTACTTGTTAGGGACTCTGTGTGTGTGTGAGTGACAGCAAAGGAATACGCTGGTGAAAATTTGATGTTATATCACCTAGAAAGGGTAACATTGAAAGAGTAGCAGGTATTTCCGAAGCTTACGTGAAGAGTAGACGGAAGGGTTTTACTCGTAGTGTATGTCTAGTAAACGGAAGGGTTTTACTAATTGTGAGAAAAAACTATCCTTTTCAATTTAGGGAAACTGACAAGATAGCGAATGTTTTATGTTGTTACTGAATTTTAATAAGAAGTGTTGAGAAAAGAAAGTTTTGCGTATGATTTTGTAAAGGGAGGGTCAGCTGCCGGAGTAGAAGCTGACGTCACAAGTGCCGCGCTGAGATTGGCTGAAACAGCAGGCGTAGAACGAGTCTTGTAAAGGAGGGGTCAGTAGTCAGGAATAATACTGACGTCACAGGTGCCGCGCTGGGATTGGTCGACACAGCGAGGGACAGAGAAGCACAGATTGTAAAGGAGGGGTCGTCAGAGAGAGTGAATAGACGTCACCGAAAAGCCGCGCTAGGATTGGTTCCGAGATAAATGTAAGCTGCAATTTGATTGGTTGTCAGAATAGAAATTGAAATATTAGTGGACAGTGAGAATTGTATGTGGAAACACGATCCGACTATGATAGGAACCTGTCCCGACAGGAGATTTTTAGGTTTTGCAAAATACAATTCAATACATAGATATTTACCCAAAATGTACGGAGAAAAGAGAAAATTGTCATTTCTACAAAAGATTAAGAATTATTTTAAGAAGGATAAGCCAATCAAAACTAGGGAAGGGATTCTCATTCCACCAGCAAAAACGCCCGCCTCATTCATGATGATGGAGAGGGGTTATCATACTTGTGTATGGTTAGAAAATTGGATAGAATATACAAAAGATGACGGAGTATTAGCTTTCCCAGAGAATGGTACTTTCAATGGAAGAATTCTTCAAAATTTAAGAATGAGAATGAATGAATTAGAACCCAGACCAAGACTAACGCTGTACGAAGCCCTAGAGGAATGGGAAACAGAAGCCTTTGAACATGATAGACCTAGGAGTAATAGGGGCTATAGGGGATTTTTCCCTAGATACCAGAATGGGACAAGAGAAAGTCAGATGAAACAGTGGAGACGAGCAATGATTTCTGAAGGTTTGTATCCAGTATTTATGGCTGATGAACAGCTAGGGAGCAAATGCAAAGAAAAGACTAAACACATGACAGGGTTTGGAGAATCCGAAGATGAATTCATGGAAGAAATATTAAAGAACCCTCCACTATAACAGGAAGAGTTGGGTGGATGTTCCCCAAGTGCACCTGTTTTGAGAACACCGTTAGTACCTCGAGTACTGCATAATCCACCAGTTAATAGAGTACTTCAGGATAAGGAAAAAGAGGCTTTAGACAGAAACAGAGCAGAATTAATACAGAAAATAACACAGTTGAATGTACATCCTGAATCTTTGACTATACCCGTAACCATTGGGCCCGTGGTCCCTTTATATGGAGACAAAGTAAATTGCCCGAAGCCTTTAGCTATGACTACACCTGTGGATATTCCTAAGCATGAAGCTGTAGTAATTGATGATCATATCAGTGATTGTGAATCCATGATTTCACTAATGGATTTGCCTATTCGAGAATCTGCAAATAGCACCCCCAGAAGAGTTACACCTGGTTGCTCAAAGGATGTAAATATAATAACATCTTCAGGAGCTAAAAGTGCAACAGTAGTAACTCCAGAAGACTTAGAAAGATGGGCACAAGGAATAGACAGACAAAGTTCACCCCCAAAGATTTTGGACATTTATAAATTAAAAGTTGAATTAGAAGAAATGATAGCAGGCAATGTAGGAGTAGATCGTTTAAATACCTACAGTGAAGAAGAACTATTGTTCGTATGTAGGAGCATAACCAGAAATGTAAAAATATTTCATGAAAAGTTAACAGATTTGGCCTCAGAGATGGGAATTGAAATAAGGAAGTCAAAAGTATTGCAGAAACCATATAGAGCAGAATTTACGAACAAAGACTTAGAAAATATGAATACATCTGGTAGAAAATTACAAGTTAAAGAATTAATGACAGTCTTACAGAAATGGGGAGAATTGGATAGATGGAAAACTAGATGGACAAAGAAAAAGGAAGAAGCACGTTCAAATAGAATGACATCTGAGTATTTATTGAAGGAAACAGGAAAGGTAGAACAGATGTACCCGATGCGGGAGGTTCCAGGAGGAGGCTATGTCCATGTCCCATGGAGCAGGCAAGACATTTTGTCATTTACAAATGATTTCCCAAAGTTGAGAGAAAAACCAATTGAATGGTACAAGCAGGTTGAGAGGTTTGTGAAGGTTTCAAAGATTTTGTTAAAGGACCTAGATGGTTTGTTTGACATAGTGGTACCTGCCGATTTATGGACAGACTGTAAAATTACAATCGACTGGCCTAGTGAAGAGTATCCTAGGGATCCAAAGACAGGTGCCCCATCAAATGATGTGATGAAAAAGTATCACTAGGTAATAACTTATTTGAAAGGGAAAATACCACCCAAAGAAACAGATTGGGTGAAAATAGATAGAACTACCCAAGAAGCAAATGAATCGGTACATGCCTACTATGAGCGTTTATTACAGGTGTTCAAACAGTATAGCGGTTTTGAAGATATTGGAGACAAAAATATGAGTCAGTTTGTCTATCGATTTGTTTATGGTCTAAAACCAGAGATTTGTCAGATGATTAAGCAACACATGTTATGCTGGCAGGGAAAGCCTATCGATGACATTTTGAAATATGCTAAATATTGTGGAGATGACATTGAGGATAGACACAAGAAACTACAAGAAAAGGTGATGTGGGCTCAAGTGAAAATGGCTGAGCGACAGGGAATTAATTTAGATAATCCAACAGAAAGTCAGGGAAAAGAATCTGGAACGAATGGTGACACAGGGAATGGTGGAAAAATAAGAGGACGAATGAGTAGAAAAGAGGCTAAAAAGAAATTTCCTTGTCATGGATGCGGAAAGTTGGGACATTGGAAGAACGAATGTAAAAAGATTCAAAATAATAATGGCCCAAATCATAATTTAAATCCACAGATGCAGAATGACTCACAGCAGGGTGTAAATCCTCAGAGTCAGTTGCCACCTGCCCATATACAGGGTAATGTAAGCAGAGCAAAGCACGGTACAGACGTCGGATATCAAGGAGGAAGTGGTAAGAACGAATATGTAACTTCACAGTTTCTTTTACAGGATGATTTTAATCCATATGATTATCAATGACGGTGCCTAAGAGAGGGGAGAAGGAGTGCGTACTTGGCGCATCCTTGCCGGTAGATCAGTCAGGTCCATATGTTGAAGGGAAAGTAAAAGGTAATGATATCACTTTTCTGTTGGACACTGGTACTACCCGTTCTACTGTGAGAACAGCAGACATCCCAGACTTCCCTCTCTCTGGAGAAGCTATCCAAGTTGTAGGTGTAGCAAATCAAAAGATTAGAACACCCCTTACTGAGCCCATGGAAGTAAGAATCGGAAACTTCAGAGAAATGCACCAATTTGTGGTGTGTGATTCTAGTCCAGTAAATTTACTGGGCAGAGACTTACTGTGCAAAATGAACTGCACTATTTTCTGCACACCGGATGGTGTTGCAATACAGACCCCGGATGAAGATCATGTTTACAAATTCATGATAGCCAAGCAAGGAACGGAAGTAGATGAGATGTTTTCCTTCATAACCAAAGACGAATTACCAGAAGAGTTAAAAACTACAGTGAGTTCAAAAGTATGGGATTTTACTGGAAAAGAAGTAGGTTTGATGGCAAATATAGACCCAGTAAAAATAACTGTAAAAGAAGGCGCAATTTTCCCAAATACCAGACAGTATAAAATGAGTGCTGAAGTGAAAGCAGGAGTTACAGAGGAAATTGACAGAATGGTAAAACAAGGTATATTAAAAGAAGTTATGAGTAGTCCTTGTAATTCGCCAATCATGGGTTTGAAAAAGCCTAGTGGAAAATATAGGATTGGTCATGATTTACGGAAAATTAATAAAATTGTGGTACCTTGTTGTCCTATAGTACCAAATCCTGCAGTAATCCTATACCAAATACCATGGAACGCAGAATGGTTTACCGTAATTGATTTGTGCCAAGCCTTTTTCTCAATTCCATTGCATCCAGATAGTCAGTATTTGTTTTCGTTCAAATTCGAAAATCATGTTTATGTGTGGAATCGTGTTCCTCAGGGGTACACAGAAAGTCCCTCCATTTTTAATCAGATACTGAAAAAGTGCCTAGAAAAGGTAGTAATGCCTAGGAACTCAGTCTTGGTACAGTATATAGCCGATTTGTTAATCGCATCTAGAACTTATGACGATTGTGTCACCGACTCAATTGTGCTACTCAATCATTTGGCTGAGGAAGGTCACAAGGTGTCACCTGAGAAATTACAATTTTGTACAACAACAGTTAAGTATTTGGGACACCAAATTGAGAGAGGAAAGAGAAGAATAATCTCTGAGAGAATAAAAATAATTAAGCAAATGAAAATGCCAGTAACACAAAGAGAGGTGAGAATGTTTCTTGGAATAGTAGGATACTGTCGACAATGGATTGTAGGGTTTTCACTACTAGCGAAGCCTTTAATTCAGTTAACCAAAAAGAAAGCAAAGGATCCAGTTGAATGGGATGATGAAAGTGCCAGTGCATTTGTAAAATGAAGAAATGCTTTGTGTGAGGCACCTGCCCTGGGCATGCCTGACTATACCAACGAATTTACATTATTTTGCTATGAAAGAGAAAGTTGTGCACTTTCAGTCTTAACCCAAAGACATGGACTGGACAGGCGTCCTATAGCATATTTTTCTGCTACATTGGACCCAGTGGATGCAGCATTGCCAGGCTGCTTAAAAGCGGTAGCTGCTACCTGTATGAGCATTGAACAAAGTGAGTCAATAGTAATGGGACACCCTGTCAAAGTGTTCGTCCCACATGCAGTTGTGATTCTGTTGACAAGAACTAGAACTCAGCATCTTACCCCTAGTCGGATGACAAAATATGAGCAAATAATTCTAGGAGCTGAGAATGTGACCATAGCTAGGTGCACAGTTGTAAATCCTGCAACATTGTTACCAGATCCATATTGTGAAGAAGTCAGGGACGACACAGATCATGACTGTTTGGAAGTCACAGAATTGTGTACCAAGCCGCACCCTGACATTCAGCAAATGCCTCTTAAAAACGCAGACAGGGAGCTGTTTGTGGATGGCTCATGCTTAAGGCATGAAGATGGCAAATTGACTGCAGCTTATGCTGTATGTGAACTTACAGGAATAGTCGAAGCATCCTATTTACCAGGAGTCAAATCTGCACAAGTAGCTGAATTAATTGCTTTGATTAAAGCCTCCAAAATTGGGAAGAATCTAAAAGTGACCATATTTACAGACAGTCAATATGGATATGGGGTTGTGCATGATTTTGGCCAACGGGGGATGCAGAGGGATTTCATGACTTCCTCAGGATCCCCAATCAAAAATGGGCAGTTTTTAAAAGAATTATTGGAGGCAATACAATCACCAAAAGAATTGGCAGTGGTGAAATGTGCCGCACACCAGTCAGGAGATGACTGGGTGGTAGCAGGTAACAGATATGCAGATTTAATCGCTCAACACTGTGCCAGAAATAGACTGGCAGTAAACAGAAAAGTTGAAAGAATGGGACTCAGCTGCCAACTTATGCTATGTTCAACACCTGAAACATGGAATGATGTGAAACAATTGCAGGATGATGCTGAAGAGAGTGAAAGGGATGTTTGGATGAAAATAGGGTGTACTCAAAGGACAGATGATGATGATGTGTGGGTTTATCGAGATGGCAGACCAGTCATGCCTGATTGCCTAATTTCACACATGGCTAGAATGTATCATGGAGACACACATGTAGGAAGAGATGCCATGATTAGACTTTTCAGACAAAGTTGGTACAATCCAAAGTTTAGGGCTGCAGCAGAGAGCCTTTGCCAGAGATGTTTAACCTGTCAAATGAATAATCCAGGAAGGAGAACAGTAATTGGTTTGGGAAAAATTGGAAAGGCAGAAGGCCTATTTGTGAGATTGCAGTTAGATTTCATTCAGTTACCACCATGTAAAGGGCTGAAATATGTACTTGTCATAGTGTGTCTGTTTTCAAGGTGGGTGGAGGCTTACCCTACCAGGAGGAATGACAGCATAACAGTTGCAAAACTGTTGTTACGAGAACTCATTCCACAGTTTGGTTTCCCAGTAATTTTGGAATCAGATAGAGGAAGTCACTTTAATAACGATGTAATAAGAATAATCTGTGAAGCATTTAAAATTGAACAAAAATTGCACTGTGCATACCGCCCAGAGGCTTCTGGAGTGGTTGAACAAATGAATGGCACAATAAAATCAAGATTGTCAAAAATGTGTGCATCCACATCGTTAGATTGGCCAGATGCGTTGCCTCGTCTTAATGGGACTCAGAAGCATTCCTGATAGAAATACAGGATTGAGTCCGCATGAAATCATCATGGGAAGAGCAATGAGATAAGCCCATGTACCTGGCAATAAACTGCTGAACATAACTGATGATATGGTTCTAGATTATTGCAAAGCATTGGCTGACCTAGTGCGTTCTGTCTCTCACCAGGTTGGAGAAGACGCAGTTTCCAGGCAGCCTGAACAAGAGCATGATCTGAACCCCGGAGATTGGGTGGTAGTGAAGCATCACACCAGAGAAACGTGTTTATCACCCAGGTGGGACGAACCTTGTCAGGTTATATTGGTTACAAACACAGCAGTGAAATGTGCAGGTTTACCTAATTGGATTCATGTAAGCCATACCAAAAGGGTGCCAGCTCCTGAAGAAAGAGATCCTCAGTAGGCATCAATAGCTGAGGAAGCTGAAGGTTGGACAGCTGAAGAATCCCAAGTGATAGATTCGGGGGTAGCTGAAGAAGAACAACTGAGCACAAGTCAGGACTGAATACCAGTGGTTGATATACCTGAAGTCTTTATCAAAACAAGGAGCAGAGCTAGATTGGAGGAAATTAGAGAGGACCAGATAGGTGAAGAAGAACAAGCTCAGGATAGGGAGGTTGAAACTATAAGAGAACCTGAGCAGGCCCAGATAGGGAAAGGAAATTGGGCTCAAACTATCAACGAAACAAGAGGGTTTGAGCAGGGACAGACAGGTTTAGAAGAACGCGGTCAGGCTGCAGAAGTACAGAATGCAATAAGCCCTGATCAGAACAAGTTAGGACAAGGAAAACACGTTCAGGAAGAAGAAAACCAAGAAAACATTGAACAAGAAAATATCAAGCATGAAAACGTCAATCCTGAACAGGGCAAGTTAGCAGAAACTCACATTCAGGCAACTGAAGAAACAAGGATAAGACCTGAACAAGAGCAGATGGAGAGGGAAACCGAAAACAAGGACAGACAATTTGTGCCACACGTTATTGTGAATAAAGAAGTATTTGGAAAAGACTCAGAAGGTGAAAGTACAGTGCAAACCAAGAAAGTCCGAAAGGGTGATCATTGGCCTAGTGTTATTAAAAGAGTAAAATATCATATAGCAACACGAAGTGAAGACCCAGAACAAGTAAATGAAGTAACAAGCTTATCTGGACAAACAAGTGGGACTGAAAAACGAAAAAGCAAAACATTGAAAATCGTGAACAATAAGTTTAAAGGCCCTGATTGGACTTATATAATTCTCGAGGACTGTGAAAGTTCGGAGAATAGTGAAAGTGGTGACGAAGGAACAAGTGCAGAACTGACTTATGAAAAAGACGTGAAACCACCTTGATAACGTTAAAGTTTTGAAGAGAAAAGAAGAGAAATCTTCTTGGACAAAAATGGCTGATGACAGAGTTTCTGGGAAACCGAAACGGAAATGTTGTAGAAGATGCTGTGCTATATGCATATGTAGTTTGGTAGTGGTGCTTATAGTGTGGTTAGTTGTGATTGTAGCAATTCCTTACCTTATGATAATGGACAAAAAGAATAATAACGACACTAAGGGAAGGATAGATAATTTGAAAAGTGATAGAGTAGAAATAGAAGCAGAGGATGAACCAGATTTTCATCACGTTGTAACAGATAACGATACTAGTTTAAATGTATTTACTAAATTATTGTTTCAGTACGTAGATACAATGGATGTTAGTGACTGTTATGTCTGTATGAAGTTACCTGAATCAGTAGCAGAAGGTCTAACCAATCATCATTTGCCTTTAACTTATGGTATATCATGTAGTGTACTAACTAGTTTATTTTATAGAACAGGGAAACTTCAGTATTATTATTCAAATGTAGATGTGATATTTTCAGAGGTTCCTATTCGAAATAATTTGAACCCAGTGCTTAGTAGTCAAGATGCACAATTTATGGGAGAATTTTTCTTAACGATGAAGTCAATAGACATAACACATGCACATAGAAGCAATCTAACATGTTCATTACGTGAAGAAGTAAAGATATTTTTAAACTTAGTTGAAAATAGAAGACAGAATTTCCAAAAGAAAGCGTCTGAGCATAAGGCTCATCTTCCACCTTGGGCTGAGAAAGAAGGTATTTATACACCTGGCAAGGCTCAAGCTGCTATGGCTCTAGATTTTGTAAAGACACAGAAAATTTGTCTTCATAGGTTAAAGACTGAATATAACAACGTTTTTATTGGTACCAGTGAATGTGAACATAATTTCTTAATTCTTGGAGGTTGGGGACTAAAAGGAGGAACAGATTCAGTTTTTCCTGGAATATATTATATGTGTGGGAATAAGGCTTACTTTAGGCTTCCTGCACGGTGGTATGGAAGTTGTTATTTTGGAATAGTTTTTCCAAAGGTATACCACGTAAAAAGAAACACTGGGAGCAATGAAAATAATAGTGAATTAACACGTAGTAAAAGAGCTAGTTTTTCAGAAATTGTAGGTGACATATTTGGTGCATTGATACCTTCAGTGGGAGTAATTCTGAACTCAAGGAGAATATGTAAATTGTCTACAGTGGTTGATCGTTTATCAACGGATACTGCTGGAGGATTTCTAATGATTAATGTGGAGATGGTTGCGATTAGATCTATGGTTATGCAAAATCGACTTGCTCTTGATATATTATCAGCAAAAGAGGGCGGAGTCTGTAAATTGTTGAAATCGAAACATTGTTGCACGTATATTCCGGACAAAAGTGCAGAATCGGAACATATATAAAGAATATTACTATACTTGAGAAGGAACTGAAACCACTGAAAGTTGATAGTGTATGGGAAAGATTTACAAATAGCATTGCGTCAATTGGTACCTGGTTTACTAATGTAGGCAAAGGACTTATAGGTCAAATAATAGTACCCTTAGTAGGAATAGCAATAACAGTATTGTCAATAATGATACGGTGTAAATGTTGTAGAAAGAAGGAAACCTATAGGGTGGCAGGAAGAGGCAAGAAAAGGAAATTTGAAGAGATTGAATTAGAAGATCTGCGAAGTGAAATTTACAAGAAACTGAAGGGAAAAGATAAGAATGGACAGTGTAAAAATGAAAATGTGAATGAAATATGCTAGAAGTTGGCATCTGGTTATAGGTAGTTTTGATGGCTCAGAAACGCCATCAGAGAGGGGATTGATGGAGCAAGGACTCACAATGAGACTTGCTCGGAAGCAATCCTCTCACAGTATTAATTAATTTGTATTAAAACCTTGTAATGTCTTTATTAATAATGTGCAAACACAACATTTTATCTAGAAGATGCTTGCCTATGTGTTTTCCACTAATAAGTAATCCTTGTCTAATCCAAAATGGCCGCTAAAGCGCGGGAAATCTACTGCGCATGGGTCAACCATGTCACGTGGTATGACATCTTTCTTTGCTTGGAGGGAATCTTTTGCTTCTGCGCAGTGTATGCTAAAATGGCCGCTTAATGTCCTCACATGCTAAAGCTTTCGCATTGCTGCAATTAATAATGTGGTATTCTAACGCTACTAATGCAGGATAGACATTTATAATTAAATGGGAGTAGAATAGAAGTAGGGGGTATACAGTGAAAACATTTATTTTTGATTTTAATATGTTCTTCTTTGATTTTCTATTAGTTTGTAAAGTGGGCCTGGGTTGGCTAAACAGCAGCTCGAGAGCCATGTGACCTGCACATGCGCTCTGAAAACTAGCAAAGCGATGAAGTCAACTTGGAGGATGTCCAAGGACATGACCCGCTGATCACCTTCAGAGCTCAACTAAAATGTCTTATAAAATGATACATTTTGTATATACTGTGTATTAATGCTGGTGTGAAACGGGTGGGAAATAAAGCAAATGTATTAATTGAGAAGGGCGGGATTCTAAAACAATGGGCTTAAGAAAATTGAACTAAAATGACATGGTGTGAGGATCAACCCCCTGTCCCTGTCCAATCAGAATTAGTGGGCCCATATTGAAACATTAATGGGAGGTACATGGGCGTAGAAGGGTATAATAGATATAGAATTAGCTAATTAGCTAGCTCAGAGAGAACAGATGAACAGATGCTGTAGCAGAGAATTCGATGCTATTGCAGAAAAGAGCAGACTGAACCGCTGTCCGAAGAGGTCGTGAGGTGGGGGCGGCAGACTGTACTAGAGGGAGACGCGGAAGAAAACCACGAGGAGGAACGAAGTGTCAGAGAGGGGAACGACGCAGGCGTCGTTGGTAGAGAGGTCATCTATCCTGTCCTGAATCTGGTCCGGAGGTCTTGGTCTTTATCCTTTCTTGGGACCCTTTTCCAACTCCTTGGCCAAGGGGTTTGGTTTTCACACCTTTAGGTAACTATAAATGCGTAATCTTTAGTTTGTACTGCTGTCTCTATCTTCTCCTTTCTGAGGGACCGTCATTTGTGATTAATAGGTGACTATAGTGTGCTTCCTCCTTGATATGCGATTAAGTATTTTGTGGATTGTATTTGCTCTGCTAAAGAATTTAGATAAACATTTTAAAACTTCCTGAGTCAGTGGTTATTTCAGGTGGTTAATGAAATTATGTTTTGTATGATCTCATTTCAACCCCAGTTATCAAAGGTCCATTGGTAAGTCATTACTCTTCAATCAGAAAAGGTAATTGGTAGCAGGGATTTTGATAAAGAGTACAACTGACTCCCACCAGCGGTGATTATTAGTTAGTGCGAATGAATGGGCCCAGGTGAGTATTTTGTGTATGAATGCTTGTTGCTAATAACCCGCTGGATCACCCCCGTGTCGGTGTCCGTTTCGTTATTGGGATTCGGAAGTGGTGTCCATATATATATATATATATATATATATATATATATATATATATATATATATATATATATATATATATATATATACGTGCACTTGAAGATGAAGGATCACAAGAAAACAACAGCCAGCCAGGGCAAAAATCTGGATCCCAAAGGATACAATGAGTCACAAAGAAATAAAATATCCAAGAAAGAAGTGACTCAAACAGATAGATTCACCAAAGAACAAAAATATATTTCCACTACAACGTTTCAGCTTCCGCCTTCCTCAGGTAGTACAAGATGGTTTGCTCAGTGGCTGCACAGATGACACAGCTGAATTTTCAAAAGGCATCATGAGTGAAGCTTCCATTTGGAATGTGGAATCAATGCAGTCCTGAGAGCTCTTGAGATATGCAGTAATCAGGTTGTATTGTCAGTAATGTTCAGTCCATCTGGATGCAGTGATTTTAAACAGTACATCCAGAAGTTTTCTCTGGAGTCCAGTAGTTCTTCCTTTGAGACATGTTCCACGGGGAAAATCTTCAAATCTGATAGTAAATGATCCACAAGGTTAAAATGATTGGCTACAGGCTGGTCAATTTTCTTCTTAATTATTGCCGATTTGTGATTCCTGAATCGTGTACGGAGGTCATTCACTGTTTGGCCTACATATTGTTTTTTACAGCTTTGCCATTGGCACTGAATCACATAAATAATGCATGTTGAGCGACATGTAAGATGCTGTCTTATTCCATAGGTCCTTCTCGTAACAGAACTAGTTACTGATGATATTTGTAAAAGGTATTCACACGTGATGCACCTTTTAGAGTCACAGCAATGAACCCCTGCATTTGTTACAACTTGCTTGAGTTCAGCTCTCACAATAAGAGATCGTAAATTTGGAGCTCTGCGGTAAGCAATGACTGGTGGTTTTGGAAAAACCTTTTGCAATTTTTCACAAGTGGATAGTAAGGGAAATGTTTTTTGCATTATATTTCTGTAGTTGGGAGCTGATGGATGATATTCAACCACAAATGGAGTTCTGTCACTTTTGTTTCTGCCGTTGGTATTCCAAATAAGTGCTTCTCTGGGTAACTGCAAAGACTTGTCAATTTGTTGCTGTATGATATGCAGAGGATAGCCTCGCCTTTTAAATAATGTAGCAAGCTCCTGTAGATGGTCTGTACAGGTTTCCTCATTGCTGCAGATGCGTCCTATTCTGAGTGCTTGGCTGTAGATGATGCTCAGTTTAGTGTGGTGTGGGTGACATGAAGTCCAGTTTAGATACAAATGAGCATCTGTAGGCTTGTGGTACAGATCAGTTGTAATTTTTTGTTCATGAATGGTGAGTAGCACATCCAGAAAAGGGAGATGATGCTTCTGTTTAGTATTGCTGCTGGTAAATTTGATGGTAGGATGGATATTGTTGATATAAGCTGTAAATTGTTCCAATGTTCTACTTCCTGCATTCCATATTATAAATATGTCATCAATGTATCGTAGCCATACCAGTGGTTTGATGCTAGAAGTAGCAAGTATACAGTTCTCTAGTTTGCCCATGAAGATATTTGCATAGGATGGAGACATCCGAGTGCCCATGGAAGTCCCTTGTATCTGCAGATAGTGTTTACCATTGAATGTAAAATTGTTGGATTTAAGGATAACTCTTGCAAAGTTGGCAAGCACATTTGTTGATGGCTTTTTCACAGTTCTTTTATTAAGAGCTTCAGATAATGCCATAAGCCCATCCTCATGTGGTATATTGGTGTATTATGATGTAACATCAAATGTAGCCAGAAGAGTATCATCATCAAATGTGTAGGTTTGGTTTAATTTTTCAATAATCTGAAGGAAGTGACTGGTAACTTTAACAAATGAAGGAAGTTCCTGTACAATGGGCTGGAGGTGCAGGTCGACAAATAAAGATAGACTCTCAGTGGCTGTGTCATTGCCAGAGATGATGGGACGGCCAGGATTGTTCATTTTGTGAATCTTGGGAAGCATATAAAATCTCCCAGGTCTTGGTTTGGGATTGAGGAAGGAATGAGACAACTAATGGATACCAACACTTACAAACCTTTAGAAACTGATCCCACAGAAGACTTGAACAAAGAAATTAAGAACATGATTGTAAGGTACAGGAGCTTTAACCTCATTGATGAAACAACAGCAGATATACTTGTTCATCCTTTTTCTGCACCCCTCGTCCTTCTTTCTGCACCTCTCTTGCCTCAGTCTGCCCACCTGTTCCCTCTTTCTGCACCCCTTTTGCCCGTTTCTGCAACTCTCTTGCCTCTTTCTGCAGTTCTCTTGCCTTCTTCTGCACCTCACTTACCTCCTTTTGAAACTCTGTTGGTTCTTTTGCACTACTCTTGCTTCTTTCTGCACCTCTCTTGCAAATTTCTGCACCCCTCTTGCCTCTTTCTGCACCCCTATTACCTGTTTCTGCACCTCTCTTGCCTCTGTCTGCACCTCTGTTCCCTCTTTCTGTACCTCTTTTGCCTGTTTCTGCAACTCTCTTGCCTCTTTCTGCAGTTCTCTTGTCTCCTTCTGCACCTTTGTTGCTTCTTTCTGCACTTCTCTTGCCTCTTTCTGCACCCGTTGCTTCATTCTGCACTTTCCATGCTTCTTTCTGCACCTGTCTTGCTTCTTTCTGCACCCCTGTTGTCTCTTTCTGCACTCGTCTTCCCTCTTTCTGTACCTTTCTTACCTGTTTCTGAATCTCACGTGCTTCTTTCTGCACTTTTCTTGCTTCTTTCTACACCTCTGTTGCTTCTTTCAGCAATTCTCTTGCCTCTTCTGCACTTCTCTTGCCTGTTTCTGCACCGCTCTTGCCTGTTTCTGCACCTCTCTTGCCTCTTTCTGCACCTCACTTGCTTTTTTCTTCACCCGACTGCCTCTTTTTGTACCTCTCTTGCCTCTTTGTGCACCTCTGTTGGTTCTTTTTGCACTGCTCTTGCTTCTTTCTGCACCTCACTTGCCTCTTTTTGCACTTCTCTTGGTTCGTTCTAAACCTCTGTTGCTTCTTTCAGCAATTCTCTTGCCTCTTTCTGCACTTCTCTTGCTTGTTTCTGCACCTCTCTTGTGTCTTTCTGCACTTTTGTTGCCTCTTTCTGCACTTTACTTGCTTCTTTCGGCACCTCTCTTGCCTCTTTCGGCACCTCTGTTGCTTCTTTCTGCACCTCTCCTGCCTCTTTTTGCACCCCTCTTCCCTCTTGGTGCAACTCTCTTGCCTCTTTCTACACCTCTCTTCCCTCTTTCTGCACCACTCTTGCATCTTTCTGTACCTCTGTTGCTTCTTTCTGCACTTCTCTTGCCTCTTTCTGCACCTCTGTGTTAGAGGTAGTTTTAATCCCCCTGTCCTATTATGTACTAGGGCCTTACAGGGGAGGTCATGCCAATCACAGGGGTACCCCAACCCATAGTGTACCCTAGTGTATGTAGGTGTTTTCACTGTATTCTAAGTGTCTTTCAGCATAACACTGCCTCCGGGCCTGGTTAGTCAGAGTCAGTTACCACCAGTACCAGTCAGCAAAATGTTGGGGGCACAGGATGACTTTGCAGCAAGGCCTGTTTATGCTCCTCTGTTGGTTCTTTCTGCATATCTCTTGCTTCTTTCTGCACTTTTCTTCGTCTTTCTGGACTTCTGCTGCCTCTTTCTGCATTTCTCTTGCTTCTTTCTGTGCCTTTCTTCCTCTTTCTGCACATGTCCTACCTCTGTAGGCATAGTTAGAAATTAGCATTTAAAAAACCTTTGAAATTCACTGAAAAAACCATAGGTTTCAGGGACGTTATAGTTAGGAATTAGCATTTAAAAAACCTTAGAAATTCACTGAAAAAACCATAGGTTTCAGGGACGTTATAATTAGAAATTATCATTTAAAAAACCTTAGAAATTCACTGAAAAAAACCACAGGTTTCAGGGACATTATAGTTAGTTGGACATATCACTCGTACAAAACCAGAGAAATTCGGCCGTTATAGTTAGTTGAGCTAACTATAGCTCACGCCCCCACAATGCACTGCTGATGACGTCACATATTACAGCATTCATGACATGGTCAGTGACATCACTGATGACATCTCAAATGACATCATAGCTCCACCAACCTTGCCTTGCATGTATATCCTAGATGTGGGTATTTTAAATCAGTATCTGTAAGAGCAATTGTGGGTGAGGAACTTACTGAACTTCAGTCTTACCATGTGGAACTCTCAAGTGCTTAACCCACATTCAGTAGTGGCTCCTGGAGGGAGTGCTGCGGGGCGGTGGGGCGGGGGAGGGGCAGGGTGGGGGTAGTAAACTCTGGCTTACGGCCGAACTGAGTTAAGTACATAAATAAATAAATTAAACGAATTATATTGCGCGCGCTGCATCGCCGATTGCAATGCAGCGCACGCAATGTAATTAGTTGTATTTATTTATTTATGTACTTAACTCAGTTCGGTCGTAAGCCGGAGTTTACTAGCCCCCACCCTGCCCCTCCCCCGCCCCACAGCACTCCCTCCAGGAGCCGCTACTGCCCACATTCCCTTTGCTGTTAATTTTGTTATTTATGGCTAAAACGGTCGTCCTGGGTGTTAGTCTGAATGCCAAATTGCATCTTGAGTGCCTGTCCTTTCTGAGCTTTGACCATCTTAACCTTTTGCCTCTGACTCCCTGTGTGATCTTGGGTGGCTCTGTCCCCAAGATTCTGTTTTCTTCTTCTACTATGCCACCAGTACTTACCAGAGTTCCTGCCAGAATGATCAACCCACCATTCCAGCATCACTGTTGATGTATCTTTGCCCTCAGTTAGCTAACATTTGTTCTGGGTGAATTGGTGTGTGTGGATTTTGAATGTGTGTCATAAAGGTCTAAGAATGAAAGACAACTGTGCTTTGGTTAAGTTTGTGCAGGGTAGTTGCTGATCATCCTACTATAAAAGGCATTTAGTGTTTGATTTGAGGATGTTAACTTTAGTCCTGAAACAAAAAGCTCCTTAGTGAGCATTGACGTCATTTGAGGGTATGAAAACCCAAAAATAAGTACGGCAGCTCCAAAAATGAAAAGAGGTCGATAGAAGATATGCTGTTTCGTAATATTATAAAAACAATCGGGAATCCAGAGTTTGGGCGTCACAGGACTTCTGCTGCGCTTATGAGGAAAGTCATCCTTTATGGAAGAGGAAACCTCACACACATAATAGTATCATGCTTCATCATTGGCATCCTCTCCCCACCCTGGTAGGTCAGTGCCACCAGGGCGGACTCAACCTCCTCGAAGACTTTAAAGGAAGGAGGGGGTTCTTAGATGAAAATTACTGGACAAGGCGGGATCCAGACTTTGCTAATAATATCTTGATGCTCCTCTGTATTTTACCTTTATTGGTGAGGACACAGGGTGTATCTAAAAACAATCACGAGGGGGTATGCTGAGGACAATGGCTCAGACCCGTCTCTCATTTGCCAACATGTTTCTGTCCATTCATCAGGGGCGGTTTCTTTACTAGGGAGCTTGGGCTGTGCCCAGCCTATTTTAATGCACGCAGGATAATTGCAAATAGCAAATACCAGTATCCACATTTCTTTTAGAATGCTAAGTAACGCGAGTGACGTTACTTAGCATTCTAAAAAAAATGTGAATGCCTTGAGCCACTGTTGCATGAAATCGAACTCCTGCTGCCTGCCTGATGGATTACACTTGGACATGGGAGTCAGGCAGGCAGGCAGGCAGTCAGGCAGGTATCTTGTGTCGTCACTAGATGGAGTGGGGTCATCAAGGATAACTGACTCCACCCATCCCTGTGACGAGATGGGAAAGAGAGGGGTAATTTTTTTTTTTTAAGAACCTAAGTGCCGTTACTACAGTAATCACAACACATTGTATTGTGCTATGATTACTGTAGTAACAGTGTATTTCTTTTAAAAAAATCAATTAAACTAGCCTGATGTGATGTCACAGAGTCATGAGACTCAACCTATGACCCTGTGATGTCGACTGGCATGCTGCATGTTGTAAACAGATACACTGCGCTTGCTTCTGCTCAGTATATCTGTTTATAGCATTTCAGCCTTTGCACAGTAGAGCTTTCACTTTCAGCTCCTCTGTGAACTGTGAACTGTGGCTGGGACTCGGACACCTACCTGCTGCAAAAGTGACAGACTGCACACCAACCCTGGCTTCACCTCACCAACACGCAGGACTGACTGGAAGAGAGCCTCTCAAAGTGTCTGGTAAGTTAAGTTTAAAATTGTATATATTTTCTTTTTGCCGATCTTCCTTTTTCTTTACTATTGCATATAAGTACATTGCAGACAAATACGCCCAGAATGCCAGCTGTACTCACATCTAGTGTGCCTGATTTTAAAAACTGGTCTGTTGTTCTAATTGTAAGAATTTGGCCCACAGTCATGGTTCACATGACAACTGTCTTGCCTCTTAATGCAATAATGGCACTATCACCAGGGTGAGGCAGGGGCAGAATGGTTCTGAGTTAATGTTTAAACGGCCCTTTATATAAGTGCTTTCAAGTGCGGTGCTATAATGTGATGTAATAATGTTAAAGTAGCCACATGTTAAAGAAATGCATTTTAACACCTTTACAAAATAGCGCCCTCAGCTACTAGTGAGTTAAATCGAATCAAATCAATAGAATTGTCATTTGATTGACCTCTGTGCCCTACCTGTTCTGACTTCATTCTCCTCTCCTGCCTAGTTGCACAGAAGAAATTCATTAAAGCTCAACAGGGTCATAGCTAGGGCCAGTCACAGACACTTAAACATGTGCACCAGTACTGAGCACACACTTACATACACACACTTCTATGCACACCCATGCACCTGTTCATATGTACACACACACACACATTTGTACACATATTGTTTAGACATAAATAAATTTTCCCAACGCCAACACACACATACATGAACACACAATTTTATTTGCAAACACTTGCAATGCACACATACTCAAAAATGACATACACAAATACACATTCGTTCACAAACACACATTTACACATTTGCATGCACTTGTTTGCACAAACTTGCACCTCCACACAAAATTCCACATATGTGTCCTACGATGCTAGTAGTAAAACACTAATCCCCCTCTGCTTGCTTTCTGATTTTGGTAAATAAATGATAAATGGCACATCATTGCACCTCATAAAGTGTATCTCAGATCCAGCACTATAACACTGTTTCATATATATTATGCAATGCATGTTAGTTCCATTTCATAATTTATTTTTCTTCAATGGTTTTCTACGATACTGATGGACCTAAGGGCTTTAGAGTGATGTATAAACTAGTTCAAGTACAATGTTTACATTGGTATTTTTAAAAGAACTGCCTTGGTCATAAATACAACGTTTTTGTTGACTTCTTAAAAATTAAATGTTTGTTTCGAATGGATATTTCTTAAACTTGTAGCCATTTAATATGTCATGAGGATTACTGTGCAATCAACGTTGAATAGCTGATTCAGAAAAGGCAGTGGTCCGCCTGCTCTACCGGTTGCAACAAAACTGAATTGTGTTTCTTTGTTGATGTGTCTGAGCCTACGTTATGTGTTTTATATTGTAAAGGGTAGAGTCCAAAAATTCTTGCCTGGTCAGACTTCCTTGGCAGACCAGAAATTCTATGAAATATTTTCCTTTATAAATGGATACAGGAACTGTACTTTTGGTCCATTTATCACAGAAATAGGGCTAAAAATTGCACCAAAAGACACAATTTTAAAACTTTTCTTGGGGGTAAACACCCCCACATGCCCCCCCCCCCACCCCCCTATTAACGTCGGCTTCGCTCTCTTTGCTCGCATGGAATAATTCAGCCACTGCTCTTACGCCTCACCACTTTCAAATTCCACCAGCCGCCACTGCCATTAATAATAGCCTAACAAGTCTGAGCTTTTGGATCCCTTCAACTAACATAAACATAACATCAACTTATTGAGAAAAGACTGACAAAAAATAAAACTTTTTAGAAAACTTTTTTTAAGAAAAGGAGAGAGGCTTTCCTATATAAGCATATACTTATTTTTCCATTTGAAATGTGGACATGAAGGTGCATTGTCACTGCACACCACTGCAAATTGACACATGTGAATAGTGGGAGGGCATGGGAACCCTCAAGAGTGCACATGCAACACTGACATATGACTTTAACAATCTCAAATACACAAATTATCATAATAGTAATAGTAACAAGACTATTCCTTACCCTAAACTTTAGAGGATTCCAGCTTTCTGGTCAAGGAGGAGGTGATGTCTTTTGTAGTCACACACTAATCACAAGGTAAAAAATATTAATCTGGTAAGTAGGTCGTACTACCTAGAGGATGGTAACTGGTTCTCATTGTACATCTACTGGTGCCTAGGGTTGCCTAAAAGTTAGTACTTTGCTTGGGGGGCACACCAAGAGAATATATTTGGTACGTAACCATGCTGCACCCTATCACGATGGGCCGTGGTTGCACCAATCAATGTGTACATATCTAGCCAGAATGGGTAGCATGGCAGTTACCATCCCATCAGGCGCATGATAGTTTCATGTAATTGATTTGCGCATTATCCTATGCACATTCACAGAGGGCTGTTTTTTCAGTCATGCTAGGGCGTTTATCGTATCTATCCATCATGGATAACAGGAAATAATCGCCATCTCGTTTAGGCAATATGTGCTCATTCTCATGCTCAACATACAGCACGCCCAACAATTGCGTGTAAAACACAAAGCGGAAATGCCCATGTACTGCTTTGTGAGAGGATGCACTCCTGCATAATGTTGTTGCCCCTTCACATACACTCATTGATTTAGTCCGGGCTGGGTTTAAGCCCATGATTACAGACCCATTTCTGAAGCTGCGAACCCGGATTAGCCAGGATCCTATGGTTATCAAGTTGCCCGGCAGCGCCGACACCATTCCACTGCTCTCAGCCCCCGTCCCCTAGTGATGACAGCGTAAGCTCGAGGGAAATCATGGAACCCATGTTATCCCACTTACTTCTTTAAAAGGTACACCACACTGGGTTACCTACGTCTAACCGCTCCGGACCACAGGTACGGCTGGCTGGAGCAGTTACCGTCTTTTTTGAGTTGTTCACTTACTTCCACGATAGGCGAACCGCGGCCGTACACCCAGTGGCCGTGTCCAGGAAGTAGGAGCCCTTCTACTCCAGGATGCTCATGGGAAACATAGTTTTTCCCATAGAGTAAGTCCTGGCCTAACAACAAAATGGGGGCTTACGGCACTCTTATTGATAGGTGGTGTTCACGCCCTGAGATGCCATTGTTGGGACATGCAAGCCCTCCAAATGTGGGGTATTTTTGGGAGATAGAGTTTTTGCTCATAGGTCACACACAAGGACCAAGCAGAGTCTCTTGTAGTCGGTGGGAGGCTAATTGCCCCTGTGATGCTATTGCTGTGAACTGCATGCCTTGTATTGCAAGGAACCATGGTCCAAAGAACACTTTATTTTGAGCGTCTGTCTACCTCTCAAGAAGTCTACCAAGGATTCACTCATAACCCACTGTTTTTTAGACTTATCTGGCTCGAAGACACCCTGAGCAAAAAAGTTGAGCTGGAGACCTACAAAGAAATATTAGATCACATGTGGAATACAGAAGGGATACCAGGGGGATCCAAGTAGTCCAATAGAAACTGGTCTCTCCATGCTTATCATCTACTATAATACGTTCTATTTACCCCTTTCACTGGGGAGTTCTTCAATCAGTCATTTGTGGGTCTATCTCTGTACCCATGTGTTTGACAGAAAAATTCCCGCGGGGGTTGGTATGATTCAAGAATTTAGGCTGCCCCATGGTATCTCGTCATTCATAACTGTAACGCACACAGGGCCTGATTCACAGAACTAACTTAAGACAAAATCCTCAACTTACTACCATTTTGGTATTCACAGAAGGCACTTACTCATTTTGGTATTCACAGAAGGCACTTACTTACTCATTTTGAGTAACTTACTCATTTTGAGTAACTTACACATTTTAGTATTCACAGAAGGCACTTACTCATTGATGAGTAAGTGCCTTCTGTGAATACCAAAATGAGTAAGTTACACAAAATGAGTAAGTTACTCAAAATGAGTAGTTACTCATTTTAGTATTCACAGAAGGCACTTACTCATTGATGAGTAAGTGCCTTCTGTGAATACCAAAATGAGTAAGTTACACAAAATGAGTAAATTACACAAAATGAGTAAGTTACTCATTTTGGTATTCACAGAAGGCACTTACTCATTTATGAGTAAGTGCCTTCTGTGAATACCAAAATGAGTAAGTTACACAAAATGAGTAAGTTACTCAAAATGAGTAAGTGCCTTCTGTGAATACCAAAATGAGTAAGTGCCTTCTGTAAATACCAAAATGGTAGTAAGTTTAGGATTTTGTCTTAAGTTAGTTCTGTGAATCGGGTCCAGAGAGGAGTAGTGTGTGAGATTTTTCAATAGAGGTGGCACGTGCTTCATGAAAAAATACTGCCCTCACTCACAAAATTGTGACATGCTTCATCATCGGGCTTGCTTACAATACACCCCTGCGCAGACCAACGCCTGGGGTGGAGCAAAGGGGAGGGGAAGACAATACAAACATATAAAAATAATATGGATGATGGATCCTGGGATCACCGAAAGAAAAAGTGCAGTGAAAATTAAAACTAGTTCAGTGGTATCTTTTGTAAATAATGTATTCCTAGATCCACTGACTAGGATTAAAAAAGTGTAAAGGATGGTGGTGACAGGAAAGTATTAGGAGTTCCTTCACCCCTCCTTACTGCTAGGTTGTCGACATGTTTCAGCTGTTTAAAGACGTGCCTATAGTTAACAGGTCACCACAGCTTTCATCAGGACCTTTCAGATCCCAGTTATCAATAAAATCCCTCAATGCCCCGAATTGGGAGTCCCCGGAACCAGTTGTTCACGGAGAAGGTAACTTGAGGAAGTAAACACTGAGCTGGGGGAGTATAAAGAGTACCTCATGCAATTGAAAATAACAAAGCTGCAAAAAGACCTGAAATGTTTTTCAAAGGAAAAGGTCTATCCTTATACTAATGATGAGTATATCCAGCAAAAGCAGACTGAGATGAAGAGAGGGGCACAACCCAGTAGGGGAGATACGGATACACTGAGTAGCAGTAGTGATGGAAGTGACTACGAACATCCACAACACAGGAGAGGGAGAGGCCGGGGAGCACAGAGAGGCCCTCGCCCGTTTTTTCCAGTCTCTTTCCAGGGTTTTCAAAACCAGAACTACGGCTGGCTTAACATGGGCTTCCCCCAACAAATGGGATACCAGAACCCCATTTCCCACAGCCTCAATTCCAGCAACCACTCCCTCCTTTTTTAGGCAGAGGCAGGGGCAGAGGCAGAGGGAAGCAGAGAGGACAACAGAGGGTGTCGTGGGAGGATCTGGATCAACGCATCAAAAGGAGTATGGCACAGCAATTGACACCAGGGACAAGCAGGGAAATTCCCTAATTGTGAACCTATCAAGTGTACCACTGACACCGCCATCACAAGAAAGACTCCTGAATAGAGGACTGGGTTTTGTCCCAATGAACCTACCAGATCATTTTAAGATTAGGCAGGAACTAGCAGCCTTCTTCAGGAATATTCGGCTGAAGGTCTTTTTTGAGGGCAAGGACGACAGGAGTGAGAAAACTGGCGATACATCACTGCACCTGAAATCTTCTTTCACACCTCCCATTGCAGCACTAAAAATAGAGGTAGCAGCCTTCGAACAAGCTGTTGTCCATGATGCTAGCGCATTGGGAAAACATGGCGCCGGCTAGCGGCGGGTCGCGGGTGTTCCAGAGGCCTGTGGCAAATCTTACGGTGCAACAGTAGTAAGAGTAGCGATTATGAGGATTAAGTTGACGATTTAGTGTAAGATAGTTAGCGGCAGATTGGAATTTAAAAAGGAGACTGTTTTGGAGGTATTTTGGCAGCAAACAACTTACAGTTGAGTTAGTCCGGCTTGAGCGGCAGGGGATCCTGTTGAACGCGGAAGCTTGAAGCTGGAAGGGGGAGTGGTAACTATGGCAGAGCAGCCGTGGGTCAGAGCGGCGCTGGAGCTACACCGAGGACGTCGCGCTGCATCCAGGGTTGTTTTTTCGGGGAAGCGGACGGGGAAGTGGACGAGGAGGTGGAGGGAAGAGCGAGGCTGGAGAAGCTAGTGAGGTGAGAGCCGGTAAAAATCTGGAGGAGCAGTTTGTGAGCACTGAGGTAACGGAGCCACTATCAGACTCATTATTTAGATCAGCTCAGGAGCGGGGTGCAAATAGTGAAAATTGGAGTACGGATAGGTATAAAAGGAAAGGTGAGAGGGGTGAAAACGGATCCAATGCTGCTGAAGTTAGTAGGGGGAGACAAAGAGGAGTCTCCAGATATACTTTGAGAAGTGTGATGAGAAGGGGTGCAGCGGAGTGTCCTGAATTGTGTTCTGAATTGTGGGTCTCCCCATCTAAGTGTGAAAAGGAGCAGAGGGTAAAAAAGAAAGAGGCAAAGATCAGGAGCAGTTCGTCCACTAAAGACATTGTGGTTCAAAATAAGTTGTCAAAAGTGGGGTCTTTGGAGCGTAAACTGAAGGTGACCCCGTCTCTAAGGACCTACTTTAAAGTGCTTCCAAAAACTTTGGTACTGAGGAACAGCACAGTGATAGCGGCAGTGGAGCCTCAGCATAATAGACAAAACAAGCAAACTGATCGATTGGTAGAAGGAGGGCACGTAGAAGGAACTGTGAACTTGGGAGACTGGTCAGCACATTTGAGCCCTAATCGCTTTCAAGTCCTTGCCCTGGAGATGGGGGAGTCGGGGGAGGTAATGGCCACTCCACACGAAGAGGTTATTTCTAATAACCCAGAGACTAATGCAGTGAATGTATGTTCTAATGAGGGGGTGAACTCTCTTATTACGGAAGAGGTGCAGGGTGAGGTGCTGACCGAGGTGCAGACAGATCGGGGGGAAGTAATGGGAGGGTCCGGGAGTCTTCAGATGATGGGGGGGTAGGTCCTGAGAGTGGGGACCCCTCCATAGGTTTGCTGTTTTCGGCCCTTACCACCCTTACTTGAGAGATGAGAGATAGGTTTGAAACGTCAGAATTGAACCAAAAAGAAATTCGGTCTGTATGTGAAGTGGTGGAGAAAAAGATCGATGACTTAAGTGGGAGAACCCTGGCTCTTGAAGCAGAAGTTAGAGATTTGAAAGAAGTAGTGCAGGTCAACAAGAAAGAGATAGAGGGGCTCAGGGCTAGGGAGAGAAAGCAGGAGGATAGAGTTGAAAGGTTAGAGAATTATCAAAGGAGAAATAACCTGAAAATCTTAAAGGTTCCTGAGGGTAAAGAAGGGGGAGATATCAAAGGTTTTGTGGTTCAGATTTTAAGAAGAGAGCTCCAGTTGGAAGAAACGGAAGAAGAAATTGCCCTGGACATTCAGAGGATACATAGGGATCCCTTTAGGCTTAATACAAACCGGACTAAACCTAGGAGAATTTTAGTGAATTTTCTTACGTATTCTTTGAAAGAGAAGATTTTAGCTAAGGCTCTGCAGAAGACAACTCTTGAACTAGATGGTGTAAGGATTGAAGTAAGATCTGACCTGTCGGTGGTTACTTCTAATAGGCAATGGGAGTTAGGTAAAAGAAAGGAGTAACTAAGGAATCTAGGTGCTTCGGTTCAGTTAACGTTTCCAGCTCTTCTTAAGGTGATGCTGAATAACAAAATGCACTCCTTTCGATTTCCCGAGGATGTAGATAAGTTTATTGAGCAGGTTGAGGCGGGGAATGAATAAGGACTATTTAGGAAGGAAGAGGATGGATGGTAGGTTTTTTCTGCTAAAAAAAAAGAATTAAAAAAAAAAAGTCAGGATAAGAGGTTGTTTAATTATGTATTTTTTGCACTGAGAGTATATAGGTTTTTCTGGTTTGTTAGCCACGCGCCATAGGGCCACCCATATGGCTTTTGCCATGGGAAGTTGGTTAGGGTTTTCCATGGGTGGGTGGGTGGTGAGCAGGGTTGCTCAGGGGAAGGGTGTGGGGAAAAAAATACATAAAAATTGCCTCAGATGTCTTGTTTTCATAGTCGGGTTTTTCACAGTGTGGGGTGTCATGTCTGGTTGTTTAAAGGATGACAGGGAATAGTAGTAATGACTTGAAAGTTTTGTCATGGAATGTGAATAGGCTTCGGGTGAAGGGTAGTTGAGACAGAATAATGCAGTATTTGAAGGATTGTTCTGCACAAATTATTATTTTACAGGAGACACATTTGACGGAGGAGGAGAGTAGGAAGATTTTTAAGGCTCAGAGGTGGGTTGCACATACAATTTATACGAGGCAGACAGCAATCACCAAGGGAGTTGCAGTATTAGTAAAGCATGGTACAAATATTTTGATTGAAGGTAATGCCTCAAGTCGTGCAGGACGATGGTTAATTGTTAAGTAAAAAATTTATGGGCAGAACATAATATTGGTGGGCTATTATGGTCCTAATCAGGATGATACTAGTCCTTTGGAGGAATTAGCCAGTGAGCTTCTGGGTTTCAGTGGACAAGTCATTATGGCTGGAGATTTTAATACAGTTCTGGACCATAATCTAGATAGATCTAGTAGTAGCAGAGCGCGAGTCAACCCTAAGATGTCGGACAGAGTGCGTTTGTTAATGGAGCAGTGGGGTTTGTGCGATATTTGGAGACGTAAGGCTGGTGCCCAAAAGGAATTTACGTACTACAACAAAAAATATAAGCACAAGTCTCGGATTGATTATTTTTTAGTGGACCGAGCTATGAAGGAGGATGTGGTAGAGGTGAAGCATATTGGGGTTCACCTTTCAGATCATTCAGCTATCCTGTTACGAGTGAGGGTAGGGGAGGGAATGAATAGTTCTAGATGGAGGCTGGACCGCACGATCCTTTTTGAGCCTGAGACGATTGAGATTTTAAAGGAGAAGACCAAGGAATTTTTTGAGAAAAATCAGGGTTCGGCTAAAATCGGGATTGTGTGGGATGCCTATAAGGCGTATTTAAGAGGCAGGTTAGGTACTTTGGCTGCAGGAAAAAGAAGAATTTATTACAGAAAAATCTTAGATTTAGAAGAGCAGATTAGGAAGTTGGAAGCAGCTTTAATAAACTCTGGATGCCATGAAGGGGCGGAGAAGGAGAGAGATGAAATAATCAATCTTAAAGCAAGTTTGATAGGAGTTCTAAGGGATAGAGTTAAGGAGAAGTGGGAATCGAGCCAGTTAGCACACTTTGAGTATGGGGAGGGCTGTAGCAAACTTCTGGCCTGGAAGGCAAAAAGTGATCAGGTTAGAAATTTGATTAAAGAGATCAGTTGTGAAGGGTCAGATGTGGTTCATAGTGATAGTGCTGGAATAGCATTAGCATTTCAGGAGTACTTTGGAAAAGTGTACAAGGAGGATTTGGTTGTTACTGAAAGGGATGTGCTGACTTGGTTGGATTATATGGAGCCGTTATCAGAAGAAAATATAGGGATATTGAATAAGGAGATCTCTGAGGAGGAGTTGGAGGAGGTTATTAGAGGTGGTAAAAGGGGAAAGGCTCCAGGGCCGGATGGCCTTCCGGTTGAGGTCTATAAAGCATTGGCTAGTGAGATAATACCTACATTGAGGCAACTTTTTAACCCTATTTTTTTGTCAGATTTTGAGTTGCCGGAGTCTTGGAAAGAGGCCAATATAACACTAATTCCAAAGCCAGGCAAGCCAGTAAAATATGTTGACTCATATAGGCCTATCTCCCTTTTAAACGCCGATTATAAGCTCTTTGCGAAGGTGATAGCAGGAAGGCTAGTTGGTGTAATGCCCCATTTGGTGCATGAGGATCAGAAGGGTTTTATTAAAGGAAGAACTTTGAAAGAATTGACTTATTCCCTGATAGGATCTATTGATATGGCTAATGCTTATGATCTTCCTTTGGCAGTAATTGCATTAGATGCTGCCAAAGCGTTTGATCGCGTTAATTGGGTATATCTGCAGACGCTGGCAGAGTTTCTAAATTTGGGAACAAATTTTTGTAAAATATTGAAGGCTATATATAATGCTCCGACAGCTAGAGTGTTAGTTAATGGGGTACTGACTCAACCGGTACAAATAGAGAGAGGAACTAGGCAGGGCTGCCACCTGTCCCCACTCTTATTTGACCTTTACATTGAACCTTTGGCCAAAAAATTTAGAATAGCCAGGATATACTGCCTTTTGAATTCTATGATTGGAATAAAAAGATCGGGCTCTATGCCGATGATATCTTGATTTTCACAACAAATTTACAGCAATCGATCAGATCTCTAATAGGCATAACGAAGGAGTTTGGGAAAATCTCGGGTTATGACATCAACGAGCAGAAAACTGAAGTTATGGCATGGAACTTGGAGACAGGAGGGTTGGAATGTAAAAAAGAGATGAGATACCTAGGAGTTAGGATTACGCAGAACATTGCAGATCTTACCAAGGTGAATTTTGATAAGGTTAAGAAGGAGATTAGTGCGAGCCTGCGAGGATGGATGTATCTCCCACTCACGTTATATGGCCGAGTGAACTTAGTGAAGATGATCGTTTTACCGAAATTAACTTTTTTGTTTGAAACAATCCCTTTAACTTTCAGGAAAGAGTGGTTTATAAAACTCCAGAGTGAAATTAGCTCATTTATTTGGGCTTCCAAAGGACCTCGGCTCTCCTGGAAAAAACTTAGAAGGAGGCTGATGAAGGGGGTTTGGCCCTTCCGGATTTGTCATTTTATGCTTGGGCTTTTCTATTAAAAAATGGAAGGATGCTATTAGACTCCCCCACAAATACAGAGATAGGTAGGATGTTTAAAGAGATGCTGAGAAAAGAAAAGGGAGCAGGAATAGGGTTTATGTTTAAATTTGCTGATCCGAAGTATTATAAGAAAGTTAGATTAAAGGTTTTAAGGGCTATGGCAGAAACATGGTACAGAATTAGAAAAGTTTTTAAAATTCCATATTTAAGCTGGTCAGCTTCAATTTGGGATGCGCCGGGGTCTCCAATGTGGACTAAGGATATCTTGGCCCGACCACTGAAAGAAGCCGGCATCTTTAGATGGAAGCAATTATTTCCAGATGGCCGTTTAGTGACTTGGGCTTGGTGTGAGCAGGAGTTGGGTCCAAGGTTCTCAAGATTTTAATTCCTTCAGATCCAGAGTTGGTTTCTGGCTTCTGGTGAAGAAATAGGTGGTCTAAATGAACTCAAGGAAAAGCTTCTGTCTAGTGCCGTGTTTAAAAAAGAAATTGCACTGTGGTATTGGCTGCTGCTCGAGTTTTTACTTTACCTGAGGATCTGTGGGGGAGATGCGTGCCAGAGACTGCACTGGAAGACCAATGGCAAGTATCTATATCTATGCTTTACAAAACAGTTAAACCTGCGTATCTGAGAAGGAACCATTTCTTTACCATACACAGGGCCTACTGGACTCCACGAAGGCTGTCGAAATTTGGGTCAGGAGGAGTAGTAGTGTGACCTAAGCGTGGCAGTCCAAATGAAGATGATCTACACATGTTTGTACGCTGCCAAAAGATCCAGTCTTTTTGGGAGGCCGTGAGTAGTTGCCTGTCTAATTTGCTAAAAATGCAGATCAAGGTAAGCGTTGAGCTGATAATATTTGGGCGATTAGATCTGCAATGTATTGCTACTAAGGACGGTGCGAAAGTGGTATTTTATGCTATACTTTTGGCTCGCAGAGAGATATGCAAGTTATGGGTATCCTCTGCAGCACCAACAGAGTGTGACTGGCTGCAATCGATGAGATTTATTGCTAAGTTGGATACTTCGGATCAGAGGAGAAAGAAACATGATTTCTGGACCCCCTTTCTATCTTGGTGTGGTTGATGGATGGGGTATTTTGAAAAAATGGTCCGATGATTAAGCCTTAAGCCTTATTATCTGCTTCGGCTGGCTATAGTCTTCCCTGAGTAAGCAGGAGCTCTTGGGGACTCGATCAGTAAATGAGGCATGATAACTCGGGGTCGGTTACGTTAGAAGGAGGGTGGAAATAAGGCAGATGAGGACAAAAACTTTTTTTTTTAAAAAGCTGTTGTCCATGATTTCGAATCCTTTCAAAAACCAGAAGGACGCCCCTTTATGAATCTCTCTAATACCGAGAAAGAGGCATTACAGCAGCTGAAGGAGAACGACTCCGTTATTATAAAACCAGCGGACAAAGGTGGCACAATTGTCCTACAAGACAAAATAGCCTACAGGAATGAGTGCCTACGTCTCCTCTCAGATGAAAGAAACTACAGAGTCCTGAACAGAAACCCCACGATTAACATCGCAAAGGACATCGCGTCTCTTGTCGAAGAAGGTTTGACAAATGATTGGATTTATAAACAGGAAGCAGATTTCCTTATAAAAGAAGCACCTGTCACACCATATTTTTACGCTCTTCCCGAAATCCACAAACCTAAATGAGCTCCACCTGGTAGACCAATTGTGTCCGGGATTGGCTCTGTATTGGAACCATTGCCGCAATTTTGAGATTTATTTTTTAAACCCCTGGTGCAGAAACTACAAGCCTATTTACAGGACACACGTGATGTGTTGAACCTCATAAAAGAGGTACCTTTTGACCCTGACCAGGATTTCCTGGTAGGGTTGGATATTGAGGCACTGTACACCAACATCCCTCAACAGGAGACACTAAGAGTTGTGGAAGATATTTTGTTTGAAGAAGAGTGGCCATACCAAACACCATGAGCATTCATACTGAGCCTGGCGGAGATAGCCCTAACGAGGAACTTCTTTGAATTTGAGGGTACGCTATATCTCTAGACGCACGGAACATCAATGGGGAGCACATTTGCTTCCAGCTTGGCAGGACTTTATGTGGGAGCTTTCGAGAAAAATAACATCTATAAAGAGAACAACCCCTGGACCAACAACATAAAACTGTGGAGGAGGTTTATAGATGACGTCAATTTGATCTGGAGGGGCGATGAGGATTCAGTCAAGGAATTTCTCGAATGGCTGAACAGCAGGAACCATCTACTACATTTCACCTCCACAATAACGAAGACGGAACTGCCCTTCCTGGACCTCTTGATAGAACCAAAAGATGGAAAACTTTCCACACGTGTCTTCCACAAGCCGACTGACAAAAACTCCCTTCTCTCCTTTGAGAGTTTCCACCCCAAAACATTGAGGGAGAACCTCCCGGTGGGACAATTCTTCCGCCTCCAACGCAACTGTACGGATATCACCACCTTCAACCAGGAAGCTGATCGACTGGCGGCAAAATTACAAGATCGGGGATACCCTAGACGAGTGGTGAAAAAAGCTAGGAAAAGAGATGTCAACACCAACAGGGATAACCTGTTGGAGAAGGTGGAAAAAGAGAGAGTGGATAAACCAGTGTGTGTAACAACATTCAACACGGCCTCACACCACATTGAGAAACTCATCCTAAAAAACTGGCGTATCCTAAATTCAAACGGATTAAGTATGGAGAAACCACTGTTCTCTTTTAAAAGAAGTACACATTTAAAAGATATGTTAATCGATACACGACCAACTGCCAGAAAACCAGCAGATACGGGGCATCAAGGTACTCTACCACCAGTCACAGGACACACCAGATGCGGCTCATGTGACGTGTGCCATTTGACCAGAAACACTAAAATGGTGGAGGTGGGCCTACAATCACCCTGGGAACAGAGGGTACACACTAACTGCAACTCTGACCATGTAATCTACCTGATCGTCTGCCCCTGTCAGAAACAGTACATAGGGATGACCACCCGCAAGGTGAGGACACGCGTTACGGAACACAGAAGCACCATTAGGTGCAAAAAAAACAATACCCAAGTGACAAGACACATTTTGGAAAAGGCCCATACAGAGAATGACCTCACATGGACGGCTCTAGATAAACCTAGATTCCAATCTCACGCAGGGGACAAAAAGAGAGTACTTTTACTCATGGAACAGAAATGGGTTTACAGATTTAAGAGCCATATACACGGGTTAAACGACGACATCCCATGGAATACAATAAATCGTTAATATACATCTCAGTTACCACGAAACCTACAAAGTCATCGTTTCGTTTAAACAAGCAGGAGGGACGCCCTAGTCATATATGACTTGAACCAAGTAGTAAGCTATGGAGGATTATCCATGAACAACTATTAACATAGACCCTAATAGGATCATGAACCTAATCCACCGATTTGGGATCTTAGCGGGGCACCATCTAACAGATATATATATATATTATTTTACATGTCTGTTATTTTCCCTTTCTCTGTGATGTTCACAGGAGTACATAGAAACACGGAGTACTTCCTGTTCACCTTTTAGCTGTTGTAAGCTACATTACTTGTAAATACCTTTCTTTATCACCTGGGTCCCCGAAACATTACACCTTGAGATACATATATACATATATTTATATGTCTTACTTCACCAGGGCCAACCCCCCGCCCCCCAAAAAAAACTCACCACCAAGGAATATTTACATTGACATATTCTTAAATATAATAGGAAGGCGTTTGATGCAGTATGTGAAAAACAGATTGAAAGGATAGAATTATCCTTTGTAAGGCCCCTTGGAATAAAGTTTGTTAAAAAAAACAGGGAGCGGTAACTGCAAGTTGATCACGCTGCTGTTTCCCTGGTTACGAGGGTGAGCGTGGACTTGACACAGTCACGTGACGCGAGGACGCTAGGAGACATCATCACGTGACCACGTTGCGAAACACACTAAGAGGGACCTCACCCGGCTGCCGGTATCTCTACACGGCGTGCACGGGACAAGAGGTCAAAGCGGAGCACCACCTTTGGAGTAGTAAGGAGCCATGGGGGCAGGGATGCAGGACGAGGGGATCCGCATGTAACGATGGGTCCTCACACAAAAACCGGCCCTTTCAATAACAGCGGTCAGCTACTAAGGGGAGTCGAATATGCACGGGCGCTTTTAGATCGGCGTTCTAATTTTAAATCACTGATGACATGGCATTTCACGACCAAACACGATCATAAAAAGCTGGTAACCTCCGCACTGGGTGGCGATAGGGCACTTGGAGTTTCGAAAATCCACAGATGTCGCCAGTTTCTATAGTACAGAGAACTAAGGACTAGCGCTGTAGTTTGTTGGAAAATAAACCAAGCGGGGCGTTTGAGAATGCGGAGAGCTGCAACATATTTTAGAAATCATTCCTTAAATTGTGTCTCCTTTTTTGTTTTTATTCCCCTCCCCAGAGTGTGACTACAGGGGATCTCCTCCTCAAACTCGCCAGTTTAAGCATGGCTTATAATAAACTCGGTGAGTTATGTCGTTCTTTCTCCCGAGATGGAGTTGGGATATGAGAGTGTGGGGGCACTCGCCCCAGCAGAGTACGGTTCCTTTTGAGCATATTATATGCAGGAGCAAGCGTGACAGGTCTGACTAAGGACTTCTGAAGGTGAAGCATGGTATTGTTATGTTTCTGTTATACAGAGGTGGTAATAGGCCTCAGTGAAGGTATGAATTATATACTTTCAAAAAAAGAGTGCTGGTTGGTTGTAAGGTGTGATTCTTGTTGTGATCTACAATTGGCACCCAGGTATGACTGACCCCACTCTTTTTCCATTTCTCCATCTTTTCTCTATCCATAGATTACCAGGAGTATGTTACCTTCTCCGTGAACAACTGGTTCCGGGGACTCCCAATTCTGGGCATTGAGGGATTTTATTGATAACTGGGATCTGAAAGGTCCTGATGAAAGCTGTGGTGACCTGTTAACTATAGGCATGTCTTTAAACAGCTGAAACATGTCGACAACCTAGCAGTAAGGAGGGGTGAAGGAACTCCTAATACCTTCCTGTCACCACCATCCTTTACACTTTTTTAATCCTGGTCAGTGGATCTAGGAATAAATTATTTACAAAAGAGAACTAGTTTTAATTTTCACTGCACTTTTTCTTTCGGTGATCCCAGGATCCATCATCCATATTATTTTTATATGTTTGTATTGTCTTCCCCTCCCCTTTGCTCCACCCAGGCGTTGGTCTGCGCAGGGGTGTATTGTAAGCAAGCCTGATGATGAAGCATGTCACAATTTTGTGAGTGAGGGCAGTATTTTTTCACGAAGCACGTGCCACCTCTCTTGAAAAATCTCACACACACTACTCCTGTCTGTGTGCGTTACAGTTGTGATTGGGGAGGCTGGAGTAGTGGTTGCACTGTGCCTCTCCACCCTTCCTCTATGTGAAAAAATCTCGTCTTTCATCCCATTCAGGTCTGTTCATAAACTATACACCCATCTCTGTTCAAAGATTAATAGTGGTCTTGTCATGTCTGTACGTGTTTGCTTAAGTTTCTCTAACACCTACCAATACATCTAATTTTCTCTGTGCCCTTTCTCAATGTAGATGTGTTAGTTTTGTGGCGTCTCTCTAACACCGGATAATGCTCCGGTGTTCTGTTATGCGAGTGTGCACTTTAATAGTCGTCATACCAACATACAAGAGGTTGCATGGACACTTTATTACAAACACCGCAGAGGGCATGCGCTGCAATGCCACATGGGGAGTGACCCACAGGGGGTGGGAGATTCTAAAGGGTGGTCTGATTGTTCTGGTCTGTGGTCTTTTTTGGCAGAGTGTGTACCACTAAGTCTTTTACATTGGTCACTCTCCTAATTGAGTACATAGCTTTTTCAAAGTTGAGTCCACCTGATTGTAGAATGCTCCACTTTTTGTTGATCACTGTTTTGGAAAGCATTTGACATAGTGCTGTAAGTGGAAACACAAATAAACCTGTGGCTCCCCTGTTTTCTGTATGTGGTCAGAAGCTGGTCCCCATTATTATTCAATGCTCTTTTGTTTGTTTTCTTGACTATTCTTGGGGGATAGTTTTTTCCAGACAGTTTTTCACTCCGTTTTCTGGCATGCGATCTATTGTCTCTCCCATCTGAGCAATTGCGTTACAGGCACAAAAACTGCCCTGCTGGTAGATTCTCCCAGAATCTGCGAGGATGAAAACTTTCGAACCGCAAACAGTTATTACGGTTCATTTGTTTATAGAAAGTCTCACTTCTCAGCTTTCCATTTTTTTCTTTTATCAGCAGGTCAAGAAAAAGGGAATTCACTCCCTCCGATGGTGGTTGTGAACCACAGAAATGGGTTAAGCACATTTAGCCAGTTGCCAAAGTCATGAGCTTCCTCTAGGGTTCCAGTCCAGATTAACAACACATCATCTGTATAGCGTTTCCACATTTTTATCTTATCCTGGAATGGATTCAGATAATTTAGGACAAATTCTGATTCGAATGAGTGCACATAGAGGGAGGCCAAGCTGGAAGCAAAGGTGCTCCCCATTGATAGTCCATGCACCCGCAGGTAATACTCTCCTTCAAACTCGAAAAATTCTGTGTGAGTGCCAAATATGCAAGATCTACAACAAACTCCAGTGGAGTAATGGAGTCCTATTTGATTTCGCTGAGAATGTTTCCCCCACCTCTAGGGTGGCCTCCTGTGGGATGTTTGTATACATGGACTCCACATCTAAACTGATGAGGAGTTCGTTAGATTGATCAAAAGGTAGATCCTTCATCAGGTTCAACACATCTTTTGTGTCCTGTAAATATGTTGGCTTTTTCTTAACTAGTGGCTGAAGGAACATGTCACAGAACTGTGAGAGGGGTTCCAAAATGGACCCAATCCCTGAGACAATTGGTCTCCCTTTCCTTTTTCTCTTGCTTCTCCCCCAGCCTCTCTCTAAAAAAGATGAGGAATTGTTGAGGTAAAACCAAGGCATACCCTGAGGATGTAGGAAGACTGGTGGTCCATAGTTGAGAGGGACTCCGTTATTTGGAACTCATCCCCAGTCATTGTCCATTGGAGCTTGGGGGTACCAAAAAACGGATTCAGGTGAGGAAACCCCCGCTGATTGGGATGTCCCTGCTGGTTCCATCTCCTCCCTCTTGTTTGTCAGCCAACCCTTCTGTACTCCCTATCAGAATCTGATGAAGTGCTACTCCTTGAGGATACGTCAGAATTTGAAGAGGATTTCGGAACATAATCTTCCTTGCAGTAGGGATATATGTTCTCATGTATGAATTTGTTTTTAAATCTTTCAGAAATTTCACAATTTTTTGCTGGGTCAGGTATTCCCTATATTCTGATATGATTTTGTTTGTCTCCTCCAGTTTTTTCTTCTAGGCAGTCGTATTTAGACCTACCTTCAGTTTATTCTCACAGGTCTTGATTTGGATCTTTGAGGCATCCAAGGGTCTCTTTGCTGTTCTCATGATTAAGACCAGCCAGTTTCTCATGCATTTCCATGCAACAAGTGACCAATCCTTTCTGAACTCCTTGTTGCCCAGAAAGATTCTGGGCTCATTTGTTACTATTAATTCATTGGGGGCAACATTTCCCCCCGCCGGGTACTCTGTCATCACTTCCCCATGGAGCAGCGTTTTGACCTGACCTCTATTTATTTCTAAGAGGGTGTCCCAGTCTCCTAACTGGGAAATGGTTTGTGAAAGTGTCATGTCTCCCAGTAAGGAAATGTGCAGAGAGAATTGCTGACACCTCCTCATCATCAAATGAAAATCCCTTCATTGTGTCCATAAGGACTCAACCCCCGTGAACACAGGGTCACCGTGAAATAGTCAAAGAAGTTTGTAATAAACCTCTTACAGCAAAAACAGTTGCACCAACAGCCTTTAACACAAAAACAGAGAGGAGGAGAGTAGGCCACAGTATGTCCCCCTAAAGTATCTAATAAAACACAAAAATAAGTACAGCAGGGTCAAAAAAGACAAGAGGTAGAAAGAAGATATGTTGTTTCGTAACATTATAGAAACAATCAGTAATCCAGAGTTTGGACGTCATAGGACTACTGCCGTGCTTACCATGAAAGAGGAAACCTCACACACATAATAGTGTCAGGCTTCATCATCAGCATCCTCTCCCTACCCTGGTAGGTCAGTGCCACCAGGGCAGAGTCAACCTTTTCGAGACTTTAAAGGAAGGAGGGAGTTCTTAGATAAAAACGATTGGACAAGGACGGATCCAGACTTTGCTAAAAACTACCTCGATGCTCCTCAGTGTTTTACCTTTATTGGTGAGGACACCGGGTATATCTAAAAGCAATCACAAGCAGGTCCTGAAGACAATGGCTCAGACCCATCTCTCATCTGTCAACATGTTTCTGCCCATTGATAATAGCTTAAAAGGTCTAGGGCATTCTCCAGGGCTTGTAGATCCCTTCAACTAGCTTCAGTGGCTCTAATAGTCACTTAACGAAATGCTTCAGTGGCTCTAATAGTCACTTAACGAAATGCTACGGAAAGGTGTAATCTAACTGATACTGGATCCAGTTTAATATATTAACCTATTAGGAAAAGATTGACAAAAAGTATAAGCATACCTGCTCGTGATTGTTTTTAGATGTACCCGGTGTCCTCACCAATAAAGGTAAAATACAGAGGAACATCAAGGTATTTTTAGCAAAGTCTGGATCCCACCTTGTCTAGTAGTTTTTATCTATGAACTCCCTCCTTCCTTTAAAGTCTTCAAGGATGTTGAGTCCACCCTGGTGGCACTGATCTACCAAGGTGGAGAGAGGATGCCAATGATGATGCATGACACCATTATGTGTGTGAGGTTTTCTCTTCCATAAAGGATGACTTTCCTCGTAAGTGCAGCAGAAGTCCTGTGACATCCAAACTCTGGTTTCCTGATTGTTTCTATAATATTACGAAACAACATATCATCCATCTATCTCTTTTCGTTTTTGGCGCTGCCGTACTTGTTTTTGCTTTTTCATAGATACTGTGGGGGGGGGCCTAGCCTCCTCCTCTCTGTTTATGTATTAAAGAACGATATTTGGGGGTAGTCAGGGGTCGCAGTTCTGACCTCTAGTTTGCTCTCTGCTACTCCTGGCACTTCCTTTTCAACCCCTGGGTGAATTGCCCCCTCTGAGGCCAGGTGTTGCAAAGGAAGTGCCCGGAGTAGCTGGGAGCTAGCTAGAGGTCACAGCTGTGACCCCTGACTACCCCCAAATGACGTCCATGCTTTTGAGAAATGGACATTTACGCTCGGAATAATTTACTCATTGGCTCTCAAATATCTTTCTTACAGCTCCTGACTTAATCTGCGGTTCTGATCCAGATTCAATGACTGTGTCAGCATGGAAAAAGGAAAATTATACCTTACTGTGTTTGCTAAACAAGAATTCTGATTCTCGTATGTCTGCTGGAAGCGGTTTTAAAATAGCATGCATAACCACACAACAGACAAATAAAAAGCAGATACATTACATAACCTCTGTTTTCCATTCAAATGATGTAGCTAGTCTTCAAACCCAGTAAAGGTCACAGTCCCTAATAGTAAATAGACCATGTTTAATACTACATTCAAAGTAAATACTGATCAGTGTAGCAAAAGAGAGAAAAGACCTACTAGAACATAGGCAGGGAGTGGCCAGTTTGAACGAGATCCACGCTTTAGGTTTTTTAGTTTTGTTGTGAAGTTGCCAAGCCTACCACTGTCCTTGTAGAGAAAGATCTACAGTCTTCACTGAATATAATTAAATCCAGGATTCTGGAATTACAACCAGAGAATGAAACTTTTCTGGCCCTGCTAAAGTGCTATAACCCAGAGTTCAAGTGGGAATCTAAAACCCCTGTCCAAGACTACTTTCCTGCAACTACGCTAGCCTCCTTACAAATAGAAAATGGAACCTTGTGCTTTTTTTGCAGTCACCTCAGAGGTGGTCCACTGTTGATGTAGATAATGCTAAGAAGTAGCAGCCCAGATTCCACTGAAAATAGTCATGGTACATTGTCTCAAAATGCAGGTAATAAAAGAAATTGTATGAATTATGCATTTTCTAACTCCTCTGATGTTTTGTCTTCTAGTGCTAAATTCGATTTAGGCGCTACATCTGAGATGAATACTTCCACTATTCAGGAACCCAAATGCCAGACAAAACATCTATTTAATTTCTCTTCCTGGTAGTGAGGTGAGTTCTGCCCTGGAGATAACACATGCACAGTACATTGACCTACAGAAAAAAACATGAACCAGTGCTGCACATAATGACTGATATGACAATATCCTATGACCAAGACCACACTCTTGATCTGTCTTCTGCAACTGAAGCAAATCTCCTGACTGAGAATGAACAAGATCCTGACTCATTGTTTGCTCTCTCTTCTTCAAGCATGCCACATATTGAAAAGTCAGGTAACATAAATACTTCATGCTCTGATGAATTTGTACCACCTTGTAATGTAGAGAAAAAAGAAAAGATCTCTCATGACCAAGTAATCTCTAACCTATTTCCTCTCACTGAGAGATGTGAACTGAAAAATGGGAAAGGAAGTCTGGTTATCAGAGACTTTAAGATAAGCACTATTCTTAGCCAACCCGAAGAAAGAGCTTTAGTGTATTTTAATGTGCCAAGGAACTGTGAAGAATTCACTACTGACAACAGGGAATCTACTGTCTAAGTGCTACTATTATTCTGAGAGTTAACAATCTGTCAACCTTGTGCCTCTCTTCGTTCAGCATGTGTTCTTGCAGAGTGCTCAGTTGGTCTGCTGTTAGCAGAGCTTGATCCCTCAGACAACCTGCCTTCAGAGCATGAGCCCTTAGCCAGCCTGTCTTCAGAGGCTGAGACTTCAGCCAACGTGTCTACTCATCCAGAGCTTATAGGTTGCCTTCCATCTGAGCCAGAGCCTCCAGCCTGCCTGCCATCAGAGTGTCCAGTCTGTCTGCCTTCAGAGTCAGACCCTCCAGCCTGCCTGCCTTCAATTTCAGAGCCTCCTGCCTGGCTTCAAAGCCAGAGCGTCCGGCCTGTCTGCCTTTAGAGCCAGAACCTCCAGACTGCCTGCCTTCAGAGCCAATGCCACCAACCTGCCTGCCTTCAGAGCCATCAGCCTGACTACCTTCAGAGTCATAGCTTTAAGCTTGACTGCCTTCAGAGCCTGAACCCTCAGCCAGCATGCCTTCAGAGCCAGAGCTTTGGGGCCAGAGCTTCCAGCTTGCCTGCCGTCTGAGCCTGTGCTTCCAGTCTTCCTATCTGGAAAGGTTCCAGCAGATATACTCTCAAAGACTGAGTTTCCAGACTCAGAAACAAAACTCTCAGCATGTAAACTGAGTCTCCTTCATGGAAGCCTTCTGTATGCCTACCTCCAGGACCAGAGTTTCAAGTCTGCCTCCTGTTACATCCTTTGTCTTCCGTCAGCTTGTCTTTGACTTCTGGGCCTCCTGCAAATCTATCTGCCTTTGATCCTACAGTAAATCTGTCTCTTCAAGTCTGCATTTAATTCTGGCTACTGCATCATAGTGCTACCTCTTCAAAGTTCTGCCTCTGATGCTCCTGTTAGTTCACAGACTACAACTCTCCATTCCAGAGCTTTTCATTTTTCAAGAAACCTCTGGTCGCTTGTATTGCAACTTGGATGGAATAGGGCTTATTTCACAGGCACAAAGGTTTTGATTCCAGTTCCATATCCCGGGAACCAGTCTTGGGAGGGGGCATACTATCACAATTTGCTCCCTGCACTCTCCTGCCTACCACCAGTGGACCTATCTGTGGTACTTTTGAGTGTTCTAGTAAGCTTCTAGAACTTCCACGGAATGCTTGTACTTATTTCCGGGTTCTTGGACACTATTCAGAAATTGCCATCCATTCCTGATCCATGCCTGGTTTTGTGTGTTACGTCCCATAGCTCCCAGACGCATCACATACCTTAGTTAGGCTTTTATTATCCTTGTTCTGATAAGTGGTTTACTCTCTTACACGTTTTCTTACCTTTCCTATATATCTCCCCTACGTCTCCTTCTTATAACTTCAGGAATCTGTGGCCATTGTTTCCTACTTCTGAATGCGAGTGCTCTTGGGCGCCACGTTGGTGTTTCTGTTGACTCTCAGCTCTGCTGGATTATTTTCCACATGACGAGAAACACTCGAAAAGATGAGGGCAGGGAGTATTTAAAGACCGCCTCCCGGACCTCATTGCTTTGTTTAGTTTTCGATTCTTGACCCCGGAAGGATTCTCGCTGCCAGCGGTCTCGCTGGTCTCCTTGTTTTTCCCATTTTCTTTCCTTGGATGTCTTGCGATCACTCGGCAGGCGCTGCAACGTCCTCCGAAGTCGAAGACCTTCTTTTGGACGCTGCGGCCTCCAGACCGTGGTTCCTGTTCTCTCTTCCTGCTGCGGAGACTTTTCATAGCACTTCCTTTTCTTATCCCCGACGCCAAGGACACGTAAGCTAGTGTCTAGTTGCACTTTCTCCTCATCTGGAATACTGATTTCGGTAGTTCCGTTCTATTTTTGTGTTATTTTTTAGGGTTAGTGCACTGCTTCCCTTGCACCTTAGAAGTACTGAAAAAGTGGTCCCATTCTTCTAGGGCCATATGTACGACCCGTTTTTGCATGCGCAAACAGGTTTGCGACCCGTTTGCGCATGCAAAAACCTACAGGGCCATGTACAAACCCTATTTAGCGAGTTGCAATTTATTTGCGACTCGCTAAATAAGATTTGCGACTCGCAATTAGGAAGGGGTGTTCCAAGGGCGTCCCTTCCTAATTGCGACTCGCTACCCTATGTAAGAATGTTTTGCAACCGCAAATGCAGTCGCAAAACACTCGCAATACACCGCCCTCTTCAAGAGGTTGGTAATGCATTCGCAAATGGGAAGGGGTCCCCAGGGGACCCCTTCCCCTTTGCAAATGCAGGGGGAAATATTTTGTAGGGGCAGGCAGTGGTCCCAGGGACCACTACCTGCCCTTAAAAACTAAAACGAAAACGTTAAATTTTTTTTTTTTTTTTTAATGCATCCCGTTTCTTTTAAGGAAAACGGGATGCATTTTTTTTTAAAACTGCTTTATTTAAAAGCAGTCCCAGACATGGAGGTCTGCTGAGCCCATCAGGCCACCATACCTGGGAGGGCCAGCCATTCTCAATGGGGTCGCAAATTGCGAGTGCCTCATGAATATTGATGAGGCATGCAATTTGCGACCCCATTGAGAATCGCTAACAGTGTCTTTGACACTGTTGTACATGTCATTTTGCGAGTCGTAAATTGCGACTCGCAATTGAGCGCAATTTGCGACTCGCAAAATGACATGGTCGTACATCTAGCCCCTGATGTCTTCTCGTGGTGGGTTCGACCACATGTTGTTTTTTCCAAATATCCAATTTTGAATCCCTACATTGGATATCATATGTTCTTAAGAAAGGTCAAGGACTATATGATGATAATCTGGACATTTTACTTTAATTTCCTCTATGTGTTGTACAAGAAGAATTGGACAAGACTTAGCAACACTTATAATCCTGACCTATGGAAAGTGTGATAGCATTCTGTTTGAAAGTGAAAATATCTCTGGCTGCATTATCTTCCTCTTAACTAATTATTTCCTTCTTTTACTTTAAAACAATCTTGATGAGTCCCTGTCTACTGGAATTTTCCTGGACACTCTCTCATACCGCCAGGAATTGTTTACCGTGATCCATTCTTCCTTCCTATGTTCCCTTGTTTACCTCCCTTCCCCCTGTGTTTTTCTGCTCATGATTGTTAGCTTTAGCGTGGAGGGTAAAGCACTAGGTGGAGGGTGAAGCACTAGTCGAGTGGTAGGACATTCTCTGTTCCCGCAGTACCTGGGTTTCAGGTGAGTGGGGTCAGAACATCAGGAAAGCCAGTCTGCCCATGCTAAAACCTCCATTACCTAAAACTCCCTGCTTCATCTCCACCCCTGCAGGCCAAGAATAGGTGGAGAAATCCAGCACACCTGTGGCTGACAGATGTTAGCCTGCTCACACCTGATGCATATGATTATAGTGGGCTTTTCTAAGCCCCAGTTTCCTTCAGACCTGGCTTTTTGCCTTGGAAATTTGATGTTCCATAATCTGCCCCACCAGTTAGTTGTAACCGCAGTAGCGCCTAGACGCCTTAGGGTATTTGTACGCGCTATATAAATAATCCATTCATTCATTCAGTCCAGTGTTGGTCATTGTTGCAGTTTTCCTGTTAGACTGACCCTTTGTTTCCTGAGTTTCTGAGCATTTGCTAGTCCTTGTTTTGCTATCCTTGTTCCTTGATTCCTGAGCTGTAGCTAGTCCTTGTTTCTGAACCAGCACTTCCTGCACTGCTCACTTGCATACTGAGCCATCACTATTTTAGTACACCGTTGAACTATCTCTCCTTCTGTCTTCTTTCTTTCTGCTTTTTTTCTCTTTCCCTTTGTTCCAGTTTCTAGTTTTCCACTTTCCTGGCACTGCTGGTATTGCTTCTACTTTCCTTGTATGGTTGTTACTTGCTTTCTGCCAAGTGTTCCCTTAGTTTTCCCTTTTTTTCTGTTAAGCAGTCCTCCTTGCTAGCTCCTTGTCTATCGTGGCTGTGTGTTTAGTTCTACACTCTTGCTAGTACCTCCTTGCGTGTTCCTGTTTGATGGCCAGGATACATGGGCACAGCTGAAAACCTAGGTGGTGTTTCTTGTTCACTGTGAGCATTGTCTTTGAGTTACTTTTATATCACCATAGGTATCAGGTCCACAGACCCTGCCTTGCATTTATATCCTATGTGTGGGTGTTTGCAGTAAGTATCTGTAACAGCAATTGTGGGTGAGGTGCTTACTGAGCTTTAGTTTCAGTGTGGAGCTCACGAGTCCTTACCCCACATCCCCTTTTCTGTTAATGTTGTTATATACATGTCTAGCACGTCCGTCCTTGGTGTTAGTTAGTCGGAATGCAAATTGCCTCTTGAGTTCCAGTTCTTTCTGTGCCATGACGTCTTGTTCCCTTGTGCAGAGCTTCCCTTTTTGGATCATCTTTCACCTCTGACTCCCTGTGTGGTCTTGGCTGGCTCTGTCCCCAATATTCTGTTTAGATCTTTCAGGCAAGGTCATGCAACTGACTCAGGTAGCCTGGGATCAAGGGAGTCGGTGCAGTCTTCCTTCTCAGAGAGCAGAGCCGGCCTCAAGCAGCAGGGCAGTACTCTGGGGAACAAAGCAGGCCTCCAGCAGCAGGGCAGTTCTCCGGGGGAAAAAGCAGGCATCAACCAGCAGGGCAGTCCTCTCTGGTACAAGGCAGGCCTTAAGCAGCAGGGCTGTCCTCTGGGGAACAAGGCAGCCGTTCTTCTGTAATGTCCACAGGTTCAGGAGTGTACTGATAAGTTATTCTGAGGGGCTAATATTTATTCCTAGTGCCAGCCTTTGTGTGTGGGGAGACATTGTGTCCTACCCCCACATCTGGTTCTAAAAGATTCCTCTCTTTCCCTGCCAAGGCTCCAAGAAGACTGGGTGAGAAAAGACTAGTGTTGGTTCCTTTGTATGTGTTGGAGGCAAGGCCTTTGAAATGTAAGTTGGGCAGGGAACAGCTCAGCCCCCAGGAATCAAGGCAGGATGGCCCATCCTGTCAACATCTAGTACCCTTTTGCCTCACTGTCTGGGAGGACTAAACAAAAACCCAAAGCTCAGCTATTCACAGTCTAGTGACCCAGGACACTGGCAGCAGGCACCAATGGTTAGGGTAAGAAAATGCCAACTTTCTAAAAGTGCCATTTTCTGAATTGTGACTTAAAATACAACTTTACCATTAAAGAGGATTTTAGATTACAATTCATTTGAGTGTAAGCATGACCTGCTCCCGATAAAAATGTAGCACCTATTAAATATAATAGGATAACCCAATGTTATCCAATGGGAGAGATTGGACTTACAGTACTGAAAAACAAATGTTGCTGTTTTTCCCTACCAGGATATGTAAAACTTAAAAACACGTATCCTACTTTTAAAACATTTTTTTAATACAATAAACCCTGCCCTAAGAGCATTTTAGGGCCTACCTTAGGGGTTACTTATATGTATTAAAAAGGAAGGCTTAGGTCTGGCAAAGGTTTATTTTGCGAGGTGGCCTGGCAGTTTTAAAACTGCACTACAGGCTGCAAAGGCAGGCCTGAGGCATATTTTAAAGTGCTACTTAAGTGGGTGGCAGAAAGAGTGCTGCAGGCTCACTAGTAGCATTTAATGTAGGCCTTGGGACAGGTTGTATCGTATACTAGAGACTTATAAGTAATTTGTTTTTAAACTTTATTTATTGAATTTTCACTTGTATGCAGTCAGACAAGCATTACAGTGCAAATATGTAACAATATCATTTCGATCACATGTACCGTTTTGCTGGATATTACTGTCATACAACACCAATTTTCCATGTCTACACATATGCACATTGATATTCCATGCATTTCCAGTGTTGTGAGGAGCATAGGCTCATGTATAAACCATCGCCATTAAAAGCATATGTCTTCTGTTTTTATTCAACGTGTACACTTCTATCCCACTCCGACTCTGTCCTGTGCTAATACGACGTCGCTATTTTGTGCCATGTAAGACCTATACGGGCCCCATATGTCTTTGGGTCTACACCGTGTTGGGATTAGGGCATTATAATTATCTTATGTGGAGCAGAAGGCCAGGTCTGTATACCATTCTGATAACTTTGGAAGCGGGCCGCGCATCCAGCGCACAGCTATTCTATGTTTCGCTAGTAAAAGTCCTATGGCAGCCATTTTACATCCTGACTTCTGAATGTCTCTATCGTAGCCCAGGAGTGCGACCAGGGGGGTTTCAGGGATAGGGAGCTCCAACATTTGCGTTAGCGCTAAAAATACCTCCTTCCAGAACTCGCATATTCCGGGGCACTTCCAGGACAGGTGTATGAAACCCGCACCCCCAGACCTGCATCTCGGGCATCTGTCATCCTCTATCAGCCCATATTTATGTAGTCAGGAAGGAGTGTAGTACGCTCTGAGAAGATATTTGTAGTGTATTAACCTGTGACATACATTTTGTGATATGGACCTAGTGTTCGCAAAACAAATTGCCCTCTGTGCTTCCGTAATCTCTATTCCTAGCTCTTCTTGCCATTCAGCTTGTGATTTGTGCAAAATAGGGGTAGCTCTGGTCCTGCTAAGTGTGTATAGCGTTGTTATCCCATTCTTGGGGGAGTTAGACGTTGTCAGATATGTTAGCGCTTTCATCTCCAACGGTTCTGCCATATCATCTCCCAACACAGCGCGAAACACCCGCCGAGCTCTGTGGAAGTGATAAGCATCTAGTGTAGTTGGGTGTGGTGTCTGGACTAGTATCTGCTCCCATCCTTCCACCCCTCCATAAAAGAGGTCTCCCATGCGCTCAATGTTTAACTTGTGAAGGGATTTCAGCCCCCCTTTGTCGTTGCACAGGGGGAACCAGTCACACCATTCCATGGGCCATATAGGTGAGTATATGAGTGTGAGGCGCTGGGATAGTGCCATTTTCTTTATTCGGGTACTCGTGCATCCTGTCAGATCTATAACACCAGTGGTCCCACGCGCCCCCCCAGTCAGCACTCGTGGTAGCGGATATGGATTGACTGAGTTTCTTCCAATGTACAGCTGCGGGAGGACGTTGGGACCATGAAGCCAATAATATGAGTGTAGTATCTACGCCGCCCTGTAGTACCCTTCAAAATCTGGGGTATTAAGTCCTCCCTCTGAGAAGGGTTTTGTTAATGTCTCCCATTTAATCCGGGGTTGTTTCCCGGCCCATGTAAGCGTATCATTAATGTGCGAAGAGTCTGAAAGAGTGTTCTTGGCAGTGTGATTGGGATATTGCTGAACAAAAATAGAAAGCGGGGAAGCACTATCATTTTCATTAAGGCTACATGGCCAGTGAGAGATAGTGGGAGTTTAATCCACTTGTCTATAGACTCTTTCAATTTTTGTATTGCGCGCCTGTAGTTGTCGCGTATAATAACTTCAGGGTATGTGTGCACTTGGATCCTCAAGTACCGTACTGGTCCCGTGGTCCACTCTATGGGGTGGTCTGTCTGCGTGGGGGAGGTGGCGTTAGTTAATGGGAACAACAGGGTCTTATGCCAATTGATTTTCAGCCCAGAGTAATGACCGAACAGTGTGACCTCTTGTAGCATTGGGTTTAGGTTTTGATCCGGGTTACTGATATAGAGCAAGGTGTCATCGGCATACGCCGCTATGAGCAGATTATGTTGTGGGGACCGGATGCCTCTATGTGCGTGATACTCACGCATGGCGCAGGCTAATGACTCCGCAACCAGGGCATACAATAGCGGAGAGAGTGGGCGCCCCTGCCTGGTACCTCGTGTTATTGTTATAGGTGTTGAGATTTGCCCATTTACCCTAACGTGCGCAGTAGGGTCCTCATACAATACTTGGACTAGCTGTAGGAAAATTTCACCAACCCCCAATTTTTGGAGAACAGCATATAGGAACCGCCACTCCACGGAGTCGAAGGCCTTTTCTATATCAATAAAGAGGGCTGCAGCTCTGATCTGTGGATCGATGCGTGCAATTGTGCCAAATAGGGTTCGCAGATTGCAAGCGAGCGAGCGGAACGGCACGAATCTGGTTTGCTCTTGCCCAATCAGTTTTGGCACAAGGGCGCCAGTCTGTTTGATAAAATTTTGGCGTAAAGTTTTGCATCTGTGTTGAGTAGTGAGAGAGGCCTGTAGGAGGAGCAGTGCTCCGGGGACTTCCCTGGTTTAAGTAGGGTATTAAGAGTGGCCTCGCGCATGGAGGGGGGCATATGGCCGTCCTTTGCCATTTCCTCAAATAGGGCCATCAGATAGGGTAGTAGTCGATCTTGATAAGCCTTATAAAGTGCTACGGTCAGGCCATCCGATCCCGGGGCCTTTTCATTGGGCATACTTTTAAGGGCTGCCACTATCTCCGTGGGGCGGAGAGGGGCCAGGAATCTCTCTCTATCTGAGTTGTCGAGCCACTTCATCGCGATATGAGCGAGATATTCCTCGTCTGTTTCTGCGGCGTTAGGTTCACATGTGGTGTATAACCTTTTGTAATATTCTTTAAAGGTCTCCACTATTTCGGGTGTATTGCTGACTAAATCACCATTATCATTGTAAATTTGTGCTATTTCATTCACGCCTCTAGGGGGACGTGCCAGTTTAGCCAAAACTGAGCTCGGTCTATCACCCTCAGCATAGACTCTTGCTGTGGCGTATTTCCCTAAGTTTTTGACCTCGTCCGCCGCCAAGTCGTTGAATTCGTCCACTTGCGACCTAATTTGTGCTGATAGTTTTATGTCGCTTGTTTCTAGAAATTGCCTCTCAAGGGATTTTAGAATGGCTTCCACCTTTGTCAGTTGCGTTCTGATTGACTTAAGCACACCCGCGTGTTTCACAATAGCCATACCTCTAAAGTAGTCCTTAAACCTTTCCCATATGGTGGTCATCTGTGGGACACTGCCTACATTAGTAGTGAAAAACTCATCAATTGCTGCTCCCAGCTCGTCATGGAAAAATGGGTCCAGTAATGAACATTGCGGGAAACACCAATCAAACGCTCTGCGTCGCATGCTACTAAGGGACAAAGTCAGAACCACCGGGGAGTGGTCAGAGAGTGTGCGTGCCAGATGCGCGCAATCCTCTATTTGAGATAATAACTCCCTCGTGGCACACCAATAATCTATCCTGGTATGGGTATCATGCTGTGAGGAGTAATGTGTGTATTCTCTGCCTACTGGCGAGCAGCTGCGCCAGACATCCGCCAGCCCCTCTGCCGTCTCAATGTCCGTGATTGCCCTGGCGGCCCTGCCGGGGCGTCTTGGTGGGCCATGCGACCTATCCAGGTCCGGGTCCTGTATGCAGTTAAAAACTCCCCCCCAGAGTTGTGGCATGTGTGAATGTTGTGCAACTTTACTATGTAGAGTATGATTGAATTGGGGGTCGTCGTTGTAAATACCGACTAATAGGATATGTAGATTATCTTTGAACTCCGCTCCGCTAGCAGAGGTTGCGGAGATTTGCTAACTACGCAGTACATTGAACACACGGAATTCATACAAAAACTCTGACTCGTAGAAGAGTTAGCTACTGCACCCACAACCCTTTGATAAAACAACTTTACCTTTACATGCTCAAAAGCATATAACCAATTCACAAAATTGAGCTTTGAAAAATATCAGGCAATGAGAGAGGTGATGAATTTGGGGTCCCCCCTAACCTAGGGGGAGGACCAAGCAGATGTCTTGAACACAAAGAGCATATCATGCTGAACGATTCGGTGGTGGTCCCATCCTCCTAGGACCACCCCAAGCAAAGTTATGGGCAAAAATACAATGCCAACCAAAGGCCCAGCAAAGCATTATGGGGCGAGATTCTAGAGTGCAGTGAATATTATAGTATTTGCCCTCAGCTGAGCCGGGAGAGCCGCTGCTGCTTGAGGAATGTTTTGATATTGGATACTATAATATTCACTGCACTCTAGAATCTCGTCCCATAATGCTTTGTAGGGCCTGTGGTTGGGATTGTATTTTTGCCCATAACTGTGCTTGGGGTGGTCCTAGGAGGATGGGACCACCACCCAATCGTTCAGCATGATGTGCTCTTTGTGTTCAAGGCATTTGCTTGGTTCTCTCCCTAGGTTAGGCAGGACCCCAAAATCATCACCTCTCTCACTTTCATTTTCACTTTTGTGAGATGACTATATGCATTTTAGCATATAAAGATAGAGTTACTTGTTGTTTTACCAAAGGTATGTGAGATTTCAGTTTTTTTAATTGGGATGAGACGGAACAGAGTTACAGAGCGGAGCTTTTGTTCTGCTACAGGCAACGGGTTATTCCGCGGCTTCTTGCGCAGCACTGTCACCCTTGGCGGATATCTGCGACGGGTTCCTTTTGCGTTCCTTATCTAGCTTCTTGAGTTCTTGTTGCAACGCTTGCGGGTCAGAGTAGATCTTGTTTTTCCCATTGAAAGTCACTCTTAATCTGGCCGGGTATAACATTGCATAGTCAAGTTGTAGTTCTCTGAGTTTGCTTTTCGCAGGTGTGAATTGTCTACGTGCCTCTTGCACCTGTGGTGTGAAATCTGGATAAAGGGCCAGCTCGGAGCCTTCATATGGTAGTACGCGCAACTCCCTGGCGTGACAAAGCGCCGCGTCCCTATCTCTATAGTTTAGCAATCCTGCCACTATGGGCCTGGGAGGAGCCCCCGGCGGAGGTCTAGGGGCTAACGACCGGTGCGTGCGCTCCACTATGAACGTAGATGAGAATGTTTCGCGGCCCAGTAGAGACACCAAAAGCTGCTCCGTGAACGATTCCATGTTTCCGGTCGCTGTGGATACGGGCAGGCCCAGAATCAGTACATTATTATGCCGGGAGCGCGCCTCTAAATCTTCTGTCTTGTCGCGTAGTGCCGCCAGGTTTTTTTCCATTTGTTTTTGTGCTGACCCCATCGCTATTTGTGCATCTTCTGCTTCAGAGATGTGGCGCTCCGCCATGTCCAATCTTTCAGCGTGTTTGTCTACGCGTTCTGACATCCTGTCCATTCTGAATGATAGTGAGTCAATCTTACTGTCTATGGAGGACAGGCTTTGTTGCATGGCCGTTAATATGTGACGAATATCCTCCCCTGTATCAGCAGCATTGCCTACTTGCCAAGGAGGAGGGGAAGGCATTTCTTCCTCGCGTGTCCCTGTGGTCTTGCGCTTTTCAAAGGTCATCCTAGTCTGCGCCTTGTCAGTTTTCCCCATGCCTCTGACTGGTCCTTAGCACCCGTGAGGGGAAGCGCGTCTCCGAGGGTGAATATACAAATAGATTGTAATATCTGTGGGGGGGCCCAACACTCCACGCTCAGGCAATATCCTTAGTTTTGCGGGCCCTCAATGTGCACTGTTTAATGGGGGTGCACGGCTGACAGTACCCTTGTACCCGGGGGAGGTGAGTTTCCTGCAATATAGCAACATCCACCTGATGGCTTTGTAAATAGGCTACTACTTTGCGTATTTTCCTTTGATTATTTAAGCCCCTCACGTTCCATGACATGAATTTTAGTAGGATGTTATCTTTGGTGTTGCATTCTGCATGCATTGTGCTTGCTTTTAACAATATTCAGAATATACATGCTACATTGCTTTGCGCTTGAACAGTACATTTTGCACACATTTAAACCTGTTTTGCTTGCCGACGCATTAACTGTGGTTCCCACCCACCCCCACCCTCGCCGCAGCCGAGTTTGTGAAACCTGGCTAGGCTTAACTTCCAGCATCTCACCCTGCCCAACAACAATAAACATTACTCCCCAGTGTGTCTTACACCTTAGGGGCAACGGTTGCCCGACTAACTGTACCCAAAGATGGCCTCTGTCTGCCTTAAGTTTACTATACAATCCAGATCAACGTTTCTTCTAATTTCTATGATTGCTGTAACATGTTGCAGTCTGTTAACAATATAATCTATATGCTTGCACATTCTTATTGTCCCCCCTCTATTCACTGTATATTGCCTGTCTACCATTCTGACTCAGATAAAACATTTATTTATTTTGAATTATATCACCATTTATGTCGCTGCAATTCAAATAGAGAGTCTGGAAGAGTTCTGCTACAGGCAAAGGGTTATTCCGCGGCTTCTTGCACAGCATCGTCCCCCTCGGTGGATTTCTGCGACGGGTTCCTTTTGCGTTCCTTATTTAGCTTCTTGAGTTCTTGTTGCAACGCTTGTGGGTCAGAGTAGATCTTGTTTTTCCCATTGAAAGTCACTCTTAATCTGGCCGGGTATAACATTGCATAGTCATGTTGTAGTTCTCTGAGTTTTCTTTTCGCAGGTGCGAATTGTCTACGCGCCTCTTGCACCTGTGGTGTGAAATCTGGATAAAGGGCCAGCTCCGAGCCTTCATATGGTACTACGTGCAACTCCCTGGTGCGACGAAGCACCGCGTCCCTATCTCTATAGTTTAGCAATCTTGCCACTATGGGCCTGGGAGGAGCCCCCGGCGGAGGTCTAGGGGCTAACGACCGGTGCGCGCGCTCCACTATGAACATGGATGAGAATGTTTCGCGGCCCAGTAGAGACACCAAAAGCTGCTCCATGAACGATTCCATGTTTCCAGTCGCTGTGGATTTGGTCTGGCCCAGAATCCGTACATTATTGCGCTGGGAGCGCACCTCTAAATCTTCTGTCTTGTCGCGTAGTGCCACCAGGTTTTTTTCCATTTGTTTTTGTGCTGATCCCATCGCGATTTGTGCATCTTCTGCTTCAGAGATGCGGCGCTCCGCCATGTCCAATCTTTCAGCGTGTTTGTCTACGCGTTCTGACATCCTGTCCATTCTGAATGATAGTGAGTCGATCCTACTGTCTATGGAGGTCAGGCTTTGTTGCATGGCCGCTAATATGTGACGAATATCCTCCCCTGTATCAGCAGCATTGCCTGCTTGGCTAGGAGGAGGGGAAGGCATTTTTTGCTTGGCAGTTCGGGCTGGACTGTTCCCATGAGGCACAGGGTCAGACTGATTTGCATATGGCCATGTCTGAACTGGGGTGGTGGAGTGAGCTAAAGAATGATGATGGATTAAACCCAGATCAGTTGACTGGGGGTGAGTGTTTGATTGGCTCAAACGTTCCGTCCATCATCCCCTTTTGTATAGGAGGAGGGGAAGGCATTTCTTCCTCACGTGTCCCTGTGGTCTTGCGCTTTTCAAAGGTTATCCTAGTCTGCGCCTTGTCAGTTTTCCCCATGCCTCTGTCTGGTCCTTAGCACCCGTGAGGGGAAGCGCGCCTCCGAGGGTGAATACACAAATACATTGTAATATTTGTGCGGGGGCCCAACCCTCCAAGCTCCGGCAATATCCTTAGTCTTGCGGGCCCTCAATGTACACTGTTTAATGGGGGTGCATGGCAGATGTACTGCACCTGGTCCCCGTGCTGACCCCGAGGGACACGCGTTGGCGCTGGAGGACCCGCAGGAAGATATGGGGGGGAAGGGGGCCAAAGCATTCCCGTAAGGGGGGGGCACTTGGTGAGCGCCTATATGCCTCGCTCTCTGCCTTTCAATGCGCGTGTCCCCCAAAGAAGACTCGGCCCCCACCCCCTCCGAGCACTTACTGTGTCCCTCAGTCACCAGAGCAGCAGTTGGAATATCTCTGGGCCCCTCACGAGCTCTCCTCAAGCAATCCTGTGCTTCCTCTGGCGCGCCGAAGTCTGTCCGGGATGTGCGCAGCCCACGCCCTACGTGGCATGGCGTGCCGCTGTCAATGATTCGGCAGAGCCCCAGGGAATGATCGCCGTCCGGCAGGCCAGGCGGCGCATCCGCACGCCTCGGGCGCCCCCAATCAGTCCAGCAGTGCCCTGCCGGGTGATCCCCACTGAGAAAGCCCACCTCGGACCGCAGTAGCGCACCACCCGAGGCGGGACCAGGCCGCAATCGGGGGCGAGGACTCACGTTCCAGCGGTGGCGGAACACACGCCCAGGTCTCGGAGGAGTTTCAGAGGGCCGGCGAAGCCCCGGGATCAAGGGCTGCTGCACTTACGCCTCGGGTGCCTCCGACGTATCTGTATTGCCTCACAGTCCACCATGCCTCTCTAGGCCGTGCGACACAGCCTATGTTGTAGGTGCCCGCAGCAGACTCGCGGTCACTCCAGCAATTCTCCCTAAGGTAGCCTGGGCTGGCGGGGACTCCTCCGCACAGGACCAGGTGAGTATGTTATTTGATTGCGCAGATTCCTTTAGTATATTGCAGGCGGCTCACGGAGCGATTTCAAGCTGCAGCCATCTTGCTCCGTGACAAGCTCCACTTATAAGTAAATTCAAAAGTTTTTGGGTGACCTCGCAGAGAGGGCCAAGTCCGACACAGTTGACTTGAAGTTGTACCTTTTTGGACTGAAAGCCCAGCAGAGGATTAGTGAAGCATATGCTGGATGAATTATTTTGCTTTCTCGAAACATGTTGTCTACAACAGTGTGGTAGAGATGGAGTTGTGAAAAAGTAGCTTTCTCATCTGAAGCCAAATCACAAGATTACAATTGCTGTGTGTGAGAACAAATGAGACTAGAGTCCATTCTGGTTTGGTATGAACTGGCTGGTTTCCAAGAAGGTCATCAACTGCTAAAATTGGACACAAATATTACTGCTTAAAGCGAAAGCCCTCCTCGTGTTCTGTCTGACAGCACTGAAAACTTGCACTCGATTAATTAATACTTTAGATGTGAGGTTTTGGAGATGCTCACTGCGCTATTATGTAAATAGGAATTCTTGCTTTGTATAATATCGTTCAAATAATTACATAAACGTGACTTCGCATAAATCTTATTTAAAGAAAGACATGCACTTAATACTGTTAATTTCTTTAGTTCTTGTTAATATAAAAGCCATGCATGCACATTATACTTCCATTCTGCTGCCCTTTATTTAGTGATAATTAATTCGAAATTCCAGCAGTGTTTTCACGGGCCCTGGTGCATATTACACGTATTAAGAAGTTTACATTTTCTTGCCTTCAACTTACTCAGCTTTCTCCGTAGGCTAAAACATTTTTGACCTTTCCCCATACTTTGGCAGTTAACAACTATGTCACATGCTTGGTCAGCACGTGAGAGTTGATACACACATGATGGCCCTGGAGCTGCCAAATACCTGAACATGATCCTCTCAAATGACTCACAGTCTGAAACGTGATTGGCTCCATTTCCACAACCAGTTTGCAAAGCAGACGGCCAAAGGATTTTCCAATGTTTCTGAGGCTGTTTACATAAACATATTTTCTAGTCCGTTGCAATGTTAAATATGCTACAATGTGATAACTTAGTGTACTAAATCTCCATGTAATAAGTAGGGAAGGGATAATCCACAAAAATATTGTAGTGCAAAAATATTGATGTCAAAAACATCACCATCAGAAATATCGACTTTAGAGACGTATAATGTAAAGTACTAAAATATCGACTACAAGAATATTGTGATCCAAAATATTGATAAGGTATTTGTAAATCTATCTATCTATCTATCTATCTATCCATCTATCTATCTATCTATCTATCTATCTATAATGTTCTTTAACTTTAAATAAAAGTTACAGTGTTATATAAAAAGTAATATATTGTTAAAAATATATCCATTTTACAAAGTATATATTCAGTGTTCAGCACAAAAAAAATCACACCAATGGCTCTGTGCAAATTCAGGTGTGAAATAACACCTTGTAACTCAGCTCCACACTCCAAGATGAGCAGTAATTAATTTATTCACCAAATGACAGTGTTGGGTGGATTTGCTTAATCCCTTTCCTCCTGCACCCCCTCGCAAAAGCGCCCTAACCAACATCACAAGTTGGCTTCCTTCGGATTGTTTTCCTGGTTTCTGAGCTGCCCCTGCAGTGCTTGCCTTGCCGTGAAATGGAGCTACAAAGTACAGCTGCGTCCGCACATGGATTGCCGCATGAGGAGACATCGGCATGTATGGACCGGAGGGTAATGGCGGACCGGTAAACTCCCTTGAGGTAAGAAGGCAAGGGTTGGTGGCTGGGGTGAATTTTTGGGGAAGTGTGTTTAAAACGAACATAAAATGGCAGAAGGAGCAATTTTAGGGATGAAGATTGGATCTTCAAATGCAGATGTGTGCAATTCAGAGACAGAGTATTTTTTTGTAACAAGGCTCCTTTGAAGTTATTTTGAATTGGTGGCAGCATAAACAGAGTTCGAAATTTACTAACAATGGATTTGAAGGAGGCGAAACGTCAGGCGACAATGTCCTCATTATTCAATTAAAATACACACAAAACTAGATCAGCATCAAAAGACATTGGTGCACAAAGTAACAAAAGCGTGGAGCCAAAAATGGGAAAGCCTTCCACGCAAGAAATCAACAAGTGGTGGGAGGTTTCCAGCCTTAGAAAATATATGGATGTTCAGAGATTACTTAGAGGCTTGAGGATAATGTTAATGCCAAACCGGGGGGAAACACACATGGAGATGTTACTCGAATTGGGTGAATTCATTCTAAAATCCTCATTTGGATTAATAGATATTCTAATCAAACATGGAGACATTGCCCTCGTAAAAATACAGGAACAAATCAAAGAAATTGAAAAAGAAATTAGCATAATAACGTTGACAGAGGAATTGACATCCCTGAAGACAACTATACAAAACGACTTGACAAAGCATATATAAGAAGTATCAGTGCGAAAGGCTGTGAAATTTCTAAGAGACAAAGAAGATTATGAAGATGGCAAATCTTTTATTTTGCTAAAAGATATTCTGATTCATGAAAAAAGGAAATATTAGCTGGAACATCAATGGAGATTTCAAGCAAAGAGATTGTTACATCAGAATCTGATCTAATTGAATGTGAAAGGACAACATCCGCAATTTGCGGTAGACCCAGTAAACTGTCTTTTTTAGACAAAATGTTGCTACGTCATCAGCAGCAGCGATGGGACAAAAGAATTGCAATACCTCGTGAAAAAGGAACAGGAAGGGAACCTGGCATAGGATGGGGTAGTGGGAGAGGTCAAGGAAAACCCAAAGAGGGCGACATGGAAAAAGAAAGATCCAGGGGATGATAACACGGAGGGACAAAATAAATTAGAGAACGTACAAGAAGAAATAATGATAATCATTCTTTCCAATCAGAAGCGCATAGAGATGGAAATAAACTTACTGAGAAAGGGCTTACATTTTTGTCCAACATCACAATGGAATTATACCCAAACTGGGATCGATATGTGAAAATATATAGGAGAAATAAAACTGCCAACAATATTCTTGGAGAAAGATGAGACTACTGTGGAAAAGAACGGGATGCTTGGGAATGACTTCCCATTGCCAGCAGAAGTTTTAACCATCCTCAATACCCTTGTAAACTTAGAGCTTAATACAACAGAAATCATAGAAATCATAGGATTGGAGACTTTGGAAGTCTTCCAAAATCAAAACTTGGAGCAGGGGGAAGTGGAAAAAAACTTAAATCAAACTTCTGCCCAGTTCTACCCCCGGGAAATAAAATTGACCTATTCCATGAACTAGTGATTAAAAACTTAGAGCAAAATACAAATGCTCACACGCAAATCAGTTTCACAAAGGGAGAAATGCAAGCCCTAAAATCATTACAGAAAGACACAGAAATTGGAATAAAAATGAGTGACAAAGGGGGCAACATCGTAATCTTAGATAAAATGGATTACATTAAGAAAGCTGTTAGAAAGCTGGATGATACAACTTGTTAGCAAAAAATTGTAGAAAACCCCAAGGATGAATTATTATCCATTTCGAGAAACAAGCTAGGGGAATGGTTTGATGCAAATGTAATAGATGAAGATGAAATGAAATATTTGACATTCAATTACCCCATAATGACAACAATTTACTTTTTACCAAAGGAACACAAAGATGCTTCAAGACCTCCTGGAGGAGCTACAGTTTCAGCCAAGGGATCGTCGTTTGAACCAATGTCCAACTGTGTAGATTTCTTCCTGGCACCTTTAGTGAAGAATTTAAGTTCTTATCTCCAAGAAAATAGAGATTAGGTAAGACACTTACAAAATATCCCTTGGAAAGACACCTACAAGTTGGTTACCATTGATGACATTACCTTATATATGAACATTGAACATGAAATAGGAATAAATGCTTGTGAGTATTTTTGGAAAAGTAGAAACATCTAACTTTGGGAACATAATCAAATGATTTTGGAGAGGATTGTGACATGCCTGCACAACAACATTGTTGTCTTCAACAAACAATTGTACAAACAATTGACAGGCACAGCAATGAGTTTTTCCTTTTCTCCCAACCTCACAATCGGTTGGTTGGAGGAAGAAATAGCATGGTCAGGCACAAATGAAATTTTAGTTGAAAAAATAATCACGTGGTTAAGATTTATAGATTGCCTTTTTATAATCTGGTAGGCGCTGATTGCTAACCCTACTTTACCATTCTCAACAACGATTGTGGTTTGAGGTTTACATATATAATCAGTTCCCATCATGTAGCCTTTTTGGAAACAGAAATTTACATCAAGGATAACCTATTGCAAACCACTCTACAAAGAATACCGACATCTACTAACACAGTACTCCATGCGGAAAACTTTCATCTGACTACCCTAAGATGGAGTATACCATATGGAGAATTCCTCTGCCTGAAAATAAATTGTTCAGACAAAAAAGATTACAGTAAAAATGGTTCAGCTATGATCCAGAGTTTCATAAAAGGAAATTCCCAAAAGCATAATCAAGAAAAGCAACGCAAAAGTTAGGAAATTGCAAAAAAAAAAATATATTACACCCCAAGCTTAATACTCAAGATAATAATCAAATCCGACGAATCATAGATTAGACAGTTGATGAGAAACAAATCAAGAAAAGCTTACAACAACATTGGAAAATCGAAAATCTCGCTGATCCATCTTTGAGAACAATCTTGGGGAATTATCCTAAAATTACCCATCGTAAAGCAAAAGGTTTGAAGGATAAACTCACTCACAGCCATTTCAAACAACTAGAACCCCAAACCAATTGGTAGGCTAAAAAGGCATCTGGAAGGGCAACAGCTGTAAAACTTGAAATATGGCTCAGAATATGCAAGCATTACACACTGCAACGTGACAAAAGGAGAGTATTACATCACATCAAATGTAAGACCAGATATTTTTTATAGAGCTCAACAAAACAAGGATAATAATTTCCCATGGAACAACCCCTTGTGCACAATCATGGTGAACATTAATAAGAGGGACTGACATTAGGTTGCTCGATTACAATGAGTGGCAGGAGCTGTATCAATTCATAACATCAGGATAGCTGACACCTACAAAAAGATGATGGAAATATGCACAGGAGGAGCATTTAATTAATATGTTCATCTGAAAATACTTTTTTCACAATGTTCTGAAAAACTCAACAAAACAGTAATAATAATTTCCTATGGAGCAATCCATTGAAATAATGAATTCAACATTCACATTACACACATACAGATGATTTACTTTCTTGCAAAATGTACACGTGATTGTCATCAAACATTGTAATATCTTGCTTGGATCCACTTACATGACACCTCATTTTTGTATACAAAATATACGTATAAATAAAGACGACCCACATAGCTGGATGGCGTCGGCCATCTTTGACTGGATTCCATAGCCTTCTCCCCTCCTGCACAATCCAGCATGGGCTGTTAAAATCTAGGAGAAACTATAGAAAGACTGCTCTCCCTCAATCCGACAGCCAACAGACATCTTGGAGGCAGTAAACACACACTGCTTGAGGACTATGCGCCTTCCTTCCTTCCAGCAAAGTAGCAAAAACTGTTGCAGGGCTTCGCTTCCTCCCTTCCCTCCGGTTAGGTCATAAAATCTGCTGTAGGACTGCGCTCCTTCCTATACGGGAGGCCACTGAATGTGAGGAAGGAGCACAGACCTCCATTCCAACTCCACCCCAGCCAGCTGCTGCACCAAATCTGGGGCAGACATCTTAGATCTCCCTTATGATTCTCACCATGTATACTGCCCAGTTTTGAAACAGTCTCCCAGAGAGCTACACCAAGACATAAAAGCAGTAGGCTTACTACCAAGTCACTAATTTCTATGCCATCACCACTACTCTTTGACTGGGAGGGGATTGCTGCCCTCCTTATTCCCTAGCAAGATTATTCTGATGCAAAATCATATTCACGTTAGAACTTGGCATTGTACACCCGCATTATTAACCTGCTTGTTTACTGTGTTTATATGCACATACTGTTGAATATGCTGATAAGTTGATTTTGCCTACCCTATGTGTTATATGTGCATACTGTTACATATGCCAATAAGATGATTTTGCCTACGCTACACACTAATATTTATTCCCTGTGCTTACACTGTGACTTGATATTGATGCTGGCGCCTATTGCCTACACTGTGACTTTTTGTTTATACTACCCCAGGCCAGCAGTAGTGACCCTACTTTCCTGACACCTAGTAGCCCATGGTTGCTCTGATTGCCTAGACTGCTGAGACCACAGTAGGACCACTCACCAACTGGCACACCACAACACTATCATGGAAAGGCACGGTGCCAACTCATACTGCATAAAAGTTTCACGAAGCCTCTCCAAATACATTCTCAAATATCATCCAGAAACACAAATAATGGAAATCTACTACAGTCCAACACATGGAGGCCGTAAAATTTACTTCGCCTTCTACACAAAACAACCTGCCAAATGGAGAGAGAACTTCCATAAACAACTTCATGTTACCAATACCACCAATGTCCCCTATGGAATTAAGCTCACTATATCTCCATTGCAGACCTTTAACGGGGAAGTGTCCATTATCGTTTACAGAAATGGGAACATCCTAGTCCAAGACTTTGAACAAAACCTAGCCATCTTTGACCGTCACTTCCCTATGCTCTGCACCTCCTCACCCTCTGGTCCCACCTCCACCCCTCTCTCAGAGAACAAACCCCTCCATTGCCATTCGGTGACACTTCCTCCCCTCTCCCAGAATACCAACCGCTTCATCCTCTCCCAGAGAATGAATGCATGCACCCACACCTAAGCCTGCTGAAACTTCTACTTCCACTACCCTTTGTACTGCCGCCACCACCCATCCTTAAGCCTCCTTCACTACCAGATGCCCTGATGCTACATTTTTACTACCAGAATTACTTTTTCCCTCCCCAATGCACACCCCTACTGCCCAGCTCGAACTATCTTCTGCGCCCATAGCCTCTCTGTCCATCAACCTCAACATGTTGGATCCTACCTTAGCCTCCAAGACAGACTCAGACGAACTCCATCACACTCCTCTCCCCACTACAGTCATAGCCGTCTCTCAATTGATCCCTATAATAGTCCGTCAAGAAGCTAAAATAAACACTATTCTGGAAGAAATGCTGTTGGAAATGGCCCTTTTTGCAGGGTTATCCCCAAACTTTTTGCTTCTTCCTCCTATTTTTTCTTGACCTGTGTTTGTTGGCTCTAGGACTCTGGGCACTTTATCACTGCTGATCAGTGCTAAAGTGCATACGCTCTCTGTGTAAATTGTTATTGTCATTGGTTCTCCCTGATTGGCATATTTGTTTTACCAGTAGGTCCCTAGTAAAGTGCACTGAGTGTGCCAGGGCTGGTAAATCAAATGCTACTAGTGGGCCTGCAGCATTGATTGTGCCACCCACATGAGTAGCCCTGAAAAGATGTTTCAGGCCTGCCACCGCGGTGCCTGCGCGCAGTTTGTTAACTGCCATGTCGACTTGGCAACTGCACCCACTTGCCAGGCCCTAACCTTCCCTTTTCTTACATATAAGGCATCCCTATGGTAGGCCCAAGGTACCCCCCTGGGCAGGATGCAGTGTATGTGAAAGGTAGGACATGTACTGGTGTGTGTAACATGTCCTGATAGTGAATTACTGCCAATTTCGTTTTTCACTATTGAAAGGCTTTCTTGCCCCATAGGACAGAATAGGGAATACTTTTTGTAACATTTTACCAGCATATCTTTCCATAGGGATAAGATAGAAAAATGGAGTTTGATATCCCTGAACTCAGAATTTGATAACACATCTATTAGTAAAGATGGTTTTTAAATTGTGTGTTTGAAAATACCACTTTTAGAAAGTGGCTATTTTCTTGTTTAACCATCCTGTGTGCCCCTGCCTGTTTGTGGATTGACTGTCTGGCTTTGGAGTGACAGGGGCTGGGGCGGTGCAGTGGCTCCAGGAGTCTGGATGAGTCAGCACTAGGCTGAATAGGCCTGAACTGCATTTGGAGTGGTGGGAGGAGCAGCACCTGTACCTGAATTGGGCTGTGCCTGCCTTCCACAATGCTGGCTCCGCCCCCCTGTGGTGTGTCTGGAGCCAAGGCTCACACTGACAATGGATGTTGTTGTGGACTTGCAGAGTGCCCCCCAGAACTGGTTTGAACTGGGCTCAGAGCCCCTTGCAGAAACAGAACAAAGACATTTTGGGGTATAAGTATTAGACCTAAAACCCCTGAACTTTAGATCATTCCTGGAATTCAAGAGGAACCTTTGCCAAGGAGAAGAGCTGGAGAGACTGAGGAGAAGTACTGCCCTTGCTGTGTGTCTGGGGTTGGCCTGCAGTTGCTGTTTCTGCCAAGGAAAGGACAAGGACTTTTCTGTGTGCTGTGTCCCCTGCTTGAAGGAGATCTCCAAGGGCCTGAAGTGTGCTGGCCTCCTGTTCTGAAGTCTCAGAGACACAAAGACTTCACCCCCAGCTCCCCTGAACTCTGCTGCTGTGAGTTCTGACCTGCCAAGAGGTGCCTGTGCCAGGTTTGGGCCTCTGGAGGTTGCTGCTGCTGTTTGGGAGCTGGAAACAGGAAGAAACTTAAAGAAATCGACGCATCGCTCTTCTTGCAGCTGTTTTCCCGATGCATCTCCACGGCGCAAGAAGAATTTCCACGCATCGCTGTGCCGCTGCGAAAACCGTTGCAGCGCCTGTCGCGGCTGCAAGAATCGACTCATCGATGGATCGCGGCTGAAGAGGACCGACGCAGCGCCACTCGACGTCGCCGCATCGATCGCTGACGCATCCCGGATTTCCACGCATCGTACCTGTGCAGCAAGTTCTTCCAACACATCACCCGCGGCCTGGAACCGTCACGAAGAATTGACGCATCACTCCCCGTACAGACCGGATTCGACGCAACCCTTCCTCTGCATGCAGCGGGACTGTCGCATCGCCTCCCCAAGGTCTCAGGAGTGTTGCATCTCTTTGTTTTCCGACGCTGCGGCTGTTTGGCTTGTGAACTTTAACGCATCTACAGGTACTTTGGTGAAAAGTCACGCATCCATAGTTTTCTATAGTACAAATTCTTTAAACCTTTTGAAAGTCATATTTTTAACTGTGTATGTTGGATTTTTGTTGTTTTGGTCTTGTTTAGTTTAGATAAAGATATTTTATTTTTCTAAACTGGTGTGGTGTCCTTTTGTGGTGTTATCACTGTGTTACTGTGAGTGTTGGTACAAATACTTTACACATTGCCTTTGGGATAAGCCTGTCTGCTCGTGCCAAGCTACCAAGGGGGTGAGCAGGGGTTATCTAAAGTGTATATCCCCCTTACCCTGACTAGAAGCAAGGGTCCCTATTTGGACAAAGGTACCTACCTCTGCCAAGTAGAGACCCCCATTTCTAACAAATGCTGTTGCTTCGCATAGATGCAAAGACTGACCACACTCGGCCCCATCGCCGCGCTTCTATGGGGAACACCGACCCTGCCACAAACACTTTTTTTGATCCCTCACCCCTTACCAAACCATCCCCTGCACTCCTCACTGCCTCAATCCTAGACACACCACAACTGGAATATCACAGCGGGAAGTATAATTGATGAGCAACACCTATGACAATACCCCAAACCAACCTTGCCATCACAAGATCCCGGCAGTCCTTAGCACGTATAGGACTCTGAACATCACTCGCCTTGCCAGGCCGCCTGCCCAACTAACTACCATCCAACCAAGCCAGCCTGCTCTGAGATTATTACCTTTGCCCTGCTGCATGTCACTAAACTGTCGATCAGCAGTCAAGCACACGACTGACATAGCTGAAACTATCGTACGACACAATACGGACATCTGCTTTCTAACTGAAACTTGGCTTACCGCCACTCATCCCCCTACATCGACCTCCTCACCCCACCGGACTTCTCAATTATTCGCAGCGACTGCAAGGATCGCAGGAGTGGAAGATTAGCCATTATACACAAAAATGATCTTTGCCTTACTTACTTCCGCACTACCAAATGCTCCTCCTTTGAATACTTCGGAGTTCAGCTCTCCTCAAAAGGCCTCAACCCCAATAAATTTCATGTCATCTGTCTCCATCCAAGTGATAACCCACAATTCCTCGAAGACCTACCAGACCTAATACTTCCTAAAAGGTAACACCAACATTATATTAGGAGTCCTAAATCTGCACCTGAATAATGCTAAAGATCCTACAGTACAAACCCTTGCCACACTCCTGGAAGCAAACAATCTTACCCAACACTGCAAGAAAACAAACCCACAATAAGGGTTTTACCATTGACGCAATCATCTCTAAGCATAACACCCTATCCCTGCACTCTATCCTACCGTCCGACTGGACCGATCATCATCTAATTGTTTTCGATCTCAATGCCTTCCAACCAAAGGCCCACCCCAATCTAGCCGCCCCAAGCACTGGGTGAGGAACATCCATCGAATCCTGCAAGCAGAGCTAGAAGCATTAGTGAGTTCCCAAATCCCACCCCCGCCCGACCTCTCCTCTGCTGAGTACCTCACCGCCCACTACAACACAAAAATCACAGAACTCGCTGAAGCAGTCGCCCCTCTGAAACTCAAGAAATCAAGAAGTATCCCCTCCAGATCCTGGTTCAATAAAGACCTTAACAATGAAAGGCACCAACTCTGTTTAGCTGAAAGAAATTGGAGACAACAACCCTTGGAATCCAATCTTTTGATCCTCCAGGCTGAATGCCTAAAACACAAAGAACACATCTTCAGAGAAAAATCCTCCATTTTCCGACAGTCCAGGAACAGAACCAAAGACCTATTCAACATCATCAAACAACAAACCTCCTCTGTCCCTCAACACTCAATTAACAACTTGAGCTGTCTCCCCCTATCTAAAGCACAGTTTACCAATTTCAACCCCTTGCAATTGAAAAATAATGCAACCTGGTCTGAATTCAACCATATCCGTGAAGAAGTAGTCCTCAAATTACTCGCTAGCATGAAGCTGATATCAGACATTTCCGACCCCCTCCCTGCGGCACTTGTTAAGAATCTTATCTACATCATCTCTCCTATATGGAACAAAATCCTTAACTCCTCCCTTTTGAGCGTCTCCATGCTGGCCCCCCTCAAACTTGTTCAAGTCACCCCCTCATCCAAAAACCAAACGCCAACCAGAACAACCTGAATAACTACAGCCCCATAACCAACTTCTCGCTCCCTGCCAAAACCATTGAGAAATGTATGCTTGCACAACTCAACACCCACATTGAAAAATACAACTTGCATGACACCTTCCAATCAGGGTTCAGGAAAGGCTGCAGTACAGAGACTGCTATACTTAACATCGTAGACGACCTGCACAGATATCTGGATGATGGCCAGGCCTGCCTTCTAGTCCTCCTGGACCTCTCAGCCACCTTTGATACAGTCAACCATGACATCCTCCTAAACACCCTCTCGCAGCGTGCAGGCATCAGTGGAGCTGTCCTTCAATTGTTCGCCTCGTTCCTAAACGAACGCTCACAGCTAATCAAACTAAACAACTCAACCCCAAAGCAATGCCAGTCCCACAAGGAGTCTCTCAAAAGTCAATCCTGTCTCCTGCCTTATTCAGCCTCCCTATGGAACCCCTTGCACTGATCTTGAAGCAAGCTATAATGGTCGACCAGCTCTACGTAGATGACACCCAACTCTACATGAAAATCTCGCCAATCAAAGATATCTAACACCTAACTAGCACTCTCTACACAGTTCAATCCTGGCTGACAAGCAACTATCTTAAACTCATCCCCAGCAAAATGGAACTCCTTTAAAATCATTTCACGTAGATATCTGGCTTGACAACCTCACTGCATTAAACTGCAAACTATTCATCTCCAACTATGTCAAATCCTTGGGAATCCCTCTTGATTTTCACTTGAGCATGAAAGAGCATATTAATGCCTCTGCAAAAAGTGCCTTCTACATGCTGAAACACCTGAAAAAAGTAAAGCCCTTCATCCCCATTGAAGACCTAAAGACTGTGGTGCAATCCTTGGTCCTCCCCAAACTGGACTACAGTAACGCAACAATTACAGGTGCTCCAATAACTTACCTAGAACCTTTGAAAGCAACACTCCACGCAGCGGCTAGACTTCTATCGGGAGAGAGGCATTCAACCACATCACTCCCACTATCAAGCAGCTTCACTGGCTTCCAATCGAGTCAAGAGCTGTACTCAAAACTGCTTGTATAACTCACAAAGCTCTCTACACGATAAAAAACAGCCTACCTCACAAATAAGCTATTAATAGCTGGTCAAAAGAGACCTCTATGAAGCTCTAAAAGTCTACTCCTGATTCCTCCAAAATTTAAGAAAGAGAAATCTTGCCTCAGCACCTTTTCCGGGAATGCTCCCAGAATCTGGAATGCCCTGCCCCAGGACTTACGTGACAATCAATCTTTCCCTCACTTCAAGATGTAACTAAAACTTTTTCTCTCCAAAAAATGTCTGAACCTACCTGTTTGCTCCCACCCGCCCTCTCTAAATAAATCTGAGCACTACTACCTCTGGGCAAACTGTGCCTCTACTCTCCCCACCTAGGGCGAGAAAGCAAAAGACACACATTTGATGGACGGAATGCAGAACAAATCAAAACATTCACCCCAGTCAAGAGATCTGGGTCCCATTGGGCGCAGGGTCAAGACTGATTTGCATATGGCTGGGTCCAAACTGGAATGGCATGGTGAGCAAAAAAACGATGGATTTAGGCCCAGATCTCAGTACTGGGGTGAATGTATGACATTGTTCTGCATTCTGTCCATCGATTGTTCTTTTTGCATTTGTCACCCCGTGGGTCCCGTGCTCTCCATGCCACTGGAGTCAAGCTATCCTGGCTGATGAGGGTTGAAACCCCGAAACCGGTCCTAGAATGCTTGTTTGCAGTCCAGGGAGGACCTGGCCTGGCAGTTTGGGCTGGACTGTTCCCATTGGGCACAGGGTCAAGCCTGATTTGCATATGGCTGGGTCCACCTGGAATGGCATGGTGAGCAAAAAAATGATGGATTTAGGCCCAGATCTCTGTATTGGGGTGAATGTATGACATTCTTCTGCTTTCTGCCCATCAATTGTTCTTTTTGCATCTACTCTCCCACCAGCATGAGGCCCTACCCTAGCTACACTAAAAAAATAAAAGAGGGAGTGAAGAGGTAAAGAAAAAGAAGGTGGACTCGTCCTCCTCAATATATCATAGCTAAACCAAAAGGAATCCACCTAGGACAAAGCGAAATGAAAATATCCTTCCAAGATAATTGCTCACTATTCGTGTAATGTGTATACCCTACTGATGTGTAGGGGGACACAGTGTGTTGTTAAAATAACCCTCACCCACCAAAAGGTCCCTTGGTGGCATGCTTCATCATTGGGTTCTTCCCGCCCCGCTGCGGGACGGGGCGTGCTACAGCCAACGAAGACGCGGGAGCACTTAAGAGTGAATATACTCTGTAATGCAAAAAGTGAGAGTGGAAGGGTCAAACGTGAAAATAGAAAAGTTTATTAAAAAATACCTGGCTATGTGGAAAACTAGTTTTTAATGCTCTTTTTTAGCTGGTATCATTAAAAATGGGGAGGGGAGGTACTATGCTACAATGGGCTACCGACTCCCTAGTCGACATGTTTCGAAGCCATCCCCTTGGCTTCTCATCAGGACCCAAGAAGATCCCTACACCACTCTTATGATGAAACAACAATGTGGTCTGCTATAAGAATCAAGCAGGAATAATGCATATAAATAACATGCACTCAATACTATACCCTGGTAGGTATGGTTTCATAAATTAATCTGGAAGGATAGAAAAACATCATTAAATTATAATGCTTGAAACAATCATTGGACCACTTCACCCAATTAGTGGAAGTTGGTAAGAGAAGTGATATATTTTTCACTAAGTGCACTGCAATTTCTATGTTAAGTTAAGTGGGTGCTGTGCTGCCCATGAGGACATACAAAACAATACTAGACGTCACAACATAGAACATAAAACATAAAGCACGCACTCTATTGTGATCAATTCTGTATTATTGATCCGTCTCTCTGAGATGTTGTCACTGTCATATAATGCTGGCGTGATGTATCACAATGTCCCCACAAGTGAAAAAATAGCAAGATTTAACGTACACTATTAATACCATGCTATAGCCCCATGAGCTTTTTTCACGAGAGGGGAGGAGCGCCTGTAGTCACACACTGTTGAAAATGAAAAGTAGTTATTGTAAATTCCTGTCTGACATAGAGCATTCTCTAAGAAATGCTCGGAAAAGTTGCACGTTGTCTAAGGGGGCCGGCTATGCCGTACTCACTTTGTCAAGGCTGCTCACTCGCTCTGGATACTACCTCGCCGTGGCTCCGATGAACGAGGAGTCAGCGTTAAGAGCCCGTTTTTGTATGCTTCACTTCCGCGTATGCACGCGTAAAGTTTAGAGAAAGACTAGAATGGGAAAATTTACAAAATGTCCGCCAGTGCCGGCACTGACGTCCTGTTGGAAAAGACTACTTCCTTCCCGCCTCGGCCCGTATCCCTAGTGTGATAACCTATGGGAAATAACAGATAACAGAACGGTGGTTCTCATAATAGTATGAAGGTACAGGGGTCATCCAAAAGTGTAAAAGGGTGACTAGAACTCTGTTTCATCCTCTTCCGGTTAAGTGCTATTTGCGGAGGTAAACATTGGGGTGTATCTCTCTTGTGGTAATCTAAACAAACTGTAACCCTGTAAATACGGGAACAATTGCAACGGTGGAGCCGTGCCTCAGGTCTTCAGTATGTGTGGAAGGATCCTCAGTACTGTTACATTGAGATTATGGTGTGATCATGCTCATGGGCATTTTAAACAGACATTCAACGAGTCCGTCTGATGATCACACTGGAGATGAGGTGAGCTAACGCCTCCTTTAACCACCCTGCCACCTCTTAGGTAAAATTATATAAAATTAAAAGAATTGTAAGAACCACTGACTCGTGTTGAGTATTTTGACTTACAGAGACTAGGTCAAGGGTCCTGATTTCGAGCCCACTGTACAAGATAAGTCGAGTATGGCCTAGAATGTATCTAATCTGGCCCGAGTTCTGTTCGTGGAGGGTCCATCTGTGCTGGTCTGTCCAGGACTCGTTAGGGTGTATTGGTTGGGGAGGTAAAAAGTTTTCTGGGAAAACGGTAACGACTGGGTCCTATTTCAGTTGTCCCCAGGGGATATCATCATTTAAACCTGAGATGTGTGTTCCCAAAAGGAACACCCAGCGTTGTTCTTTTTCAAAAGAAATTCCTCGTTGTTCACTTGTTCGATGATTGTGCAGTGGATGTCCTCAGTGGTGTGATTAACCTCTAGATAGTGAGAGGCCATTTTTGTGGTTGTTCTTTTGCATCTAATGTTACTCTTGTGTTCCCCTATGCGTATTTTGACTGGGCGTGTTGTCATACCAATGTATTCCATTTGACACGGACAAGTTATCATGTACACTACATTTTTGCTATTGCAATTAGTAAAGCGGCGTTGTTCCCACTCCGTGCAGTTGGTAAATTTGATGTTCTTACTTCTCTTGGTCAAATGGCATACGCTGCAGAGGCCGCAAGGGTAATGACCCTTAACAGGCGGTAACGTCATATTTGTCACCTCAGTTCGTGGAGTAACACATGGTCTCATATGGACTACCATATCTCGTAGACTCTTACCTCTTTTATGGGAAAACATAGGTTTTGGTAGGTCCAGATGGCCGCAGTTAAGTAAACGCCAATGTTTATTGACAATTTTGGTGACTTGGTTGGAGCCAATATTGAAAGTAGTGACGCATATAGGTCTTTCTTCTTGTTGTTTCTGCGGTGCTGGTTCCAACAGTGCATCCCTGTTGTTGTACCTTGCCCGCTTGAAGGCTTTCGCCACTATCTTGGGTGGATAGCTCCGTATCGCCAACTTTTTTTATAAGTCCGCCGCTTGTTCTTTGAAATCTCTGATTTCCGTGCAGTTTCTCCTTAGGCAAAGGAATTGTCCATAAGGGGGGTTGTCGCGCAGATGACGCGGATGGAAGCTGTCATAGAGGCAGTTTTTTTAAGTTGTTTTGAAATGGATAGTTGTTTTGAGTGTGCCATCTTTTGGGTAAATATTCAAGTCTAAAAAGACTAGCTCCATGTTGGAGATGGTACTTCTGAATTTCAGGTAGTCATTTTGGCAATTCAGTCAGGTCATAAATCTGTTGGCAGTCACTTCGTCTCCTTTCCATATGACCAGTACGTCATCTATGTACTGTTTCCAAATTTTGATGTGTGTCAGGAAAGGGTTATTGGCATGTAGGATTTTATGTGTTTCGAGGTGGCAGACGTACAGGCCAGCTATACTAGGGGCAAAGGTGCTCCCCATGCTGGTACCGTGTTTCTAGAGGTACAACGTTTCTTTGTATTCGAAGAAGTTCTTCGTTAACGCCAAGTTACAGCATTCCATGACGATGCTGCGGGGTGTTTGATACTCCCAGTCTATTCCGAAAAAGACGTCTTCTATGATGGTTAGGGTCTCTCCATGGGGAAGGCTTGTGTAAAGGCTTTCCACGTCTAGTCCCATCAGTAGTTCCTTAGTTGGATCAAAGTCTACTTCATGCAGAAGCCGCAGGACGTCTTTTGTGTCTTTTAGGTACGTGTTGGTCTTCTGTACCAGTGGGCGAAGAAAAGCGTCCGCAAATTTGGACAGGGGTTCTAGTATGGATCCTATGCCCAATGCATTACACATAGTATATTCACTCTTAAGTGCTCCTGTGTCTTCGTTGGTAATAGCACGCCCGACCCGCAGCGGGGCGGGAAGAACCCAACGATGAAGCATGCCACCAAGGGACCTTTTGGTGGGTGAGGGTTATTTTAACAACACACTGTGTCCCCCTACACATCAGTAGGGCCTACCCTAGCTACCTCTGAACTATATTGTCCATTTATTCTCCTGTTTGTCATAATTTTCAGTTATATACTGTTACTATGTATATTTTTTATATACTCCACATGTAAACGTGCAACTGCTGCTGAGTTCTGTAACACACAATATATATATATATATATATATATATACATATACATATATATATATATATCCCACAGCAAAGCGCAATCGCCTTACCCGAACCTCAAGCGGCGGTGTTCACGGCAGGGTGGCGGGTCGCAACACATAAACCAAGACGCTGCTCTCCTTTGTCAAATAACAGCATGCAGTGGACTCAGATTATTGCAAAAAGCGGTAATTTTATATTTTCGGCTCGGCAACAACTCTACGCGTTTCAGAGCTTGCGCTTCTTGGTCACGAGTAACAATGTTGAACAGTTTAGTGATTTACATAAACATGTGACCTTCATAATAGACATAGCAGACAGACTCGGGCATTTACATCAAGTTACTTCACTCGAGGAAACATGGTTCAGAAAATCATCACAATTCCAGTGCAATTAAGAACTACAAAATTCCCATATTTGCCCCGCATGACGAGTGTGAAATTAAATAAAATTTAGGCAGCAATCTAGATCTAGGGGTGTGCGGGAGTCTTTGCGTTGAATAAAGTTTTGAATCAACTTTACTCCCTTTGCCAGACGGCAACAAGTGCACATTATAAGGTGAGGTAGCCGATAGAGTTGTAGAACAATACACATTGTATTTTATTTCACGCTATGTAAAGCGGGAAACGGACCCCTAGAAATATTCAAAACCTCCCAAGTGGGATATTATGTAAATGTGTATTGAATCAAAAATTATCGCCTAAGCACTTAACAATTGACCGGATCTCAAATTAATGGGTCAGTGCTCGTACACCCCAGTGGGCATAGAGTCCATCAATCGATAACTACCGCAATGTGCGGTTCAGTCACATTCAGCCCCAGTGGGCATAGCCGGCTCTAATTTTACAAGTTCCCCTCATGGGAGACAGATATTAATAGCTCCAATGCCTTCCACTCGTCAATGCATATTTCATGATGTCTGCAAAAAAACATAAAGCCATAAAACATTAATGGTCAATTCAAACGTATTACTCCATACAACACAGTGAATAAAGAAAACTATGTGAGATAAAGATATATATACAAAGCAGTAGTGACAGTTCGTGTTACAAAGATTCTAAAAACAACTTAATGTGTTCTACACATTTTTAACATATTCTTATTTCAGAGATCACCATTAAACATTTATCCTAAATGGACTGACAGTTCTTCATCCCCATTGTGGCCTATGGGGGCTAGCGTCTGATATTGGATTATCAATTTCGATTCAAGGCGCCTTAAATCCTGGACTCTATCACCCCCCCGTTCTTGTACATGAATAGTGTCTAGTACACAAAAAGTCAAAAGACTACTATTCTGATTATGATGTGTTTTAAAATGCCTGGCTGTTGGGTATTGTTTATCACCATTCTTAATAGCACGAAGGTGTACAAGAATACTTTTTTTGCTTTATGAATTGCACTGCCACTGTATGATTTCTCATATGGGCATCTTAAAGCATAAACAACATGGTCTGTGTTGCAAGATAGGTGTTTTTCAATTTTATAGGGTTTGCAATCAGGTGACAGCTTAATTTCTTTGCAGTTTTTGCTGAATTTACATGCCTTGCACAGACATAAAACCCTTGTATGCCTGATGTTCTAACTGGTGGTGTAACTAAGGCTCTACACACAGTATCTTTAAGGGATTTAGCTTTTCTGAATGTAATTTGCGGAAAGTCCTCAATGCTTTCAGCTAGATCTTTATCTGTTTTGAGTACTCGCCAGAACATGTCTAGTCCCCTTCTAACTTGTTTGGCCTGACTGTGGAAGGTGGTAATAAACCTGATCTTTTGTTCTCATTCATTGTCGGACTTTTCTTTCGGTGTCAACAACTCGATTCTAGATCTTTTCTCTGCCTGTCGGCCTGCTTTGTTTATCATTGGACGGGTGTATCCTCTCCGTAAGAATCTTTTCATCATTCGAATTTCTTCGGTTCTAAACCCTTCTTCCGAGCTGCAATTCCGTTTTGCTCGTAGTAACTCACCTAAAGGGATACTACGAATTAAGTTTTCTGGATGGCAGCTTCGGGCATGCAAGAGACTATTGCCCGCTGTCTCTTTGCGGAACAAATAGCTGTCCAACCTGTCACCATTGACAGTTAATAAAAGGTCTAAATATTCAATCTTGTCTCTAGCAAATTGACTTGTGAATTTAAGATTCAAACAGTTGTTATTTAGTGTGTTGACCAACAGATTGGCCTCATTCTCATTTCCGTCCCAGATACAAAAAATATCATCAATGTACCTGACCCACACTACAACCTTCTCGATAAAAAGGTCTATTTTGCTCACAACTTGCTCCTCCCAGTACCTCAAATAGACACCTGCAAAGCTTGGGGCAAAGCAGGTCCCCATCGCTGTCCCGAGGGTCTGTCTGTAAATCTTATTGTCAAATGTAAAAAAGTTTTGTATGAGACATGTGTGCATCATATCCAATAAATCTCCGTATGAAATAGGTTTGACAACGATCTATTTCTTAGGAAATGACGGCATGCCTTTAATCCTAAATCGTGTGGGATACACGTGTAAAGACTACTAACATCAAGGCAGAGTAGTAAATATTCTTCCTTCCATTCAATGTTATTAATCCGCCGTAAGAAATCTCCTGTGTCTTTAACGAATGACGGGAGATCTTGCACTAGAGGCTGGAGAAAAAAATCAACATATCTCGATGTATTCTCCCAAAAACTTCCTCTTGAGGAGACAATAGGTCTTCCTGGGGGGTTGTGACTAGCTTTGTGAATCTTCGGTTTGGAATAGAATTACCGCTTTTGCAATAATCTGAGTCCACGGCATGCTGTTATTTGACAAAGGAGAGCAGCGTCTTGGTATATATATATATATATATTTTTTTTTTTCTTTCACATAGGATCACCGCTTGCAGCAAAAATCATCCAGCACTCCATGAGGTAATAATCACTCGGATTTATTTAAAACGACAACATCTACGCGTTTCGGCGGCTTGACGCCACCTTGTTCACGATGTAGGCGCGCCATTTTTTTTCACATTAAAATAGTCATTATGTACACTGACATAAGCGAAGGACTAGGATTTTTACATTTCGTAATCAGGAGATTATTGCACTACCTCAGTGGGCGCCATCTTTGAACATGTTCAGATACACATTGTTAAAGGCAATCTACCTCTTCACAATTGTACATTTAATTAAAATCAGTTTATAAACAATTCCTTATTATATTCTACAGTCTAAAACTGTTGCTTTCCGAAAATCACTCTGAATCTTAATAAATAGCAGTAAAATTAATTACTTGCATTCAATTTCAGAATAGCTTTCTTTCTTTCTATTCAACATATCTCGATGTATTCTCCCAAAAACTTCCTCTTGAGGAGACAATAGGTCTTCCTGGGGCGTTGTGACTATCTTTGTGAATCTTCGGTTTGGAATAAAATTACCGCTTTTTGCAATAATCTGAGTCCACGGCATGCTGTTATTTGACAAAGGAGAGCAGCGTCTTGGTATATATATATATATATATATTCACTGAAAAAACCATAGGTTTTAGGGACAGTTATAGTTAGTTGGACATTGCACTCGTACAAAACCCGTGAAATTCCCTCGTTATAGTTAGTCCAGCTAACTATAACTCGCGCCTCGCAATGCACTGCTGATGACGTCACATATTACATCACTCATGACATGGTCAGTGACATCACTGATGACATCACTGATGACATCTCAAATGACATCACTGATGACATCATCCAGTGACTGTGTGTTTCTGTAAAGTTTAAATATTTTTAATATATATAGGAAAAGACGTATTGAAGAATGAGTGGGTGTGTAAGTGTCTGTATGGATGATTTAGTAGGTGCGTGACTGACTCTATAAGTGAGTGATTTAACGTATCTTACTGAATGCATGGGTTAGTGACTAAACTGGGTGAATGTCTGTATCCGTCTGTCTGTTGCTGTGTAAGTGGCTGCATGTGTTTGTGAATAGCTACATGAGTGTCTATATGAGTTATTGAATGCTTGTCTGAGTATCTGTATGGGTGCCTGAGTGTTTGTGTGGGAGGGGTGTGTGCAACTCTGTGCATAGATGTGTGAGTGGGTGATTCACTGGGTGGATGGTTTCAAGAGTGCATCTGTGATAGACTGTATGGGTGGGTAAGTGTGTGTAAGAGTGTGTTAGTGAGTGAATGTATGTCCCAGTGGTACATGTGTGAGTAACTACATATGTGAAAGGCAGTATATATGTGTGTTGGAGTATATAAATAGCTATGAGCGAGAGTGAGTGATTGTGATAGTGGCTGTATGGATGAGTGTGTGCTTGTATCAGTGATTGTATAAGAGCGTAAGAATGTGCTACTATTTGTATGAGTAAGTGAGCTGGTGTGTGTATAACTGTATAGGTGAGTAAATGGTAGTGTGTTTAATTATTTGCATGACTGACTAGGTGTGTGAGTACCTCTATGGATGAGTGGCGGTGTTTGAGTGTCTATATAGGAGTATGAGTGCATATGATAGTCCTGTACTGAGTGACCGTAAGTATGAGTGACTGTACGGGTGAGTGAGTGGATGTGTGCGTAGACCTAAGAATCAGTGAGTGGGTATGTAGTTATTGGTGTTGGAGTGTCTATGGTTTTGCGAATGGCAGTCTGTAATTTAGAGTGGGTGTATCAAAGGTTATATTGGGGTGTGAGGAGGTGCATCAGATTATCACGTGGATGATGTCATCAGTGATGTCATTTGAGATGTCATCAGTGATGTCATCAGTGATGTCACTGACCATGTCATGAGTGATGTAATATGTGACGTCATCAGCAGTGCATTGCGGGGCGCGAGTTATAGTTAGCTGGACTAACTATAACGGGGAATTTCACGGGTTTTGTACGAGTGCAATGTCCAACTAACTATAACTGTCCCTAAAACCTATGGTTTTTTCAGTGAATTTCAAAGGTTTTTAAATGCTAATTTGTAACTATAACGTCCCTGAAACCTATGGTTTTTTCAGTGAATTTCAAAGGTTTTGTAAATGACAATTTTTAAATGTATTAATTGTTATATAAATTTTTTTCATACTGATTTCCAAATTTTTTAGAAACAATTTTTTTTAAAATATTTTATTTTTTAAATTACATTGTAATTACATTATACATTACATTACAAAAAATACTTTCTCAGAATGAATTACTTTAGTTTAAATACTTTGCACATAGGCAATAGACTTTTAAGTACAGTAGTTACAGTTGTTGCAATGGGCAACACATTTTCAAACACAATGCAACATTCAGCTCAATGTGAATTTCTAGTTAAATGCAATTAGTTACTTTATGGATTACTTTTTCTAACCACAGGACTGGATCCTAGATTCAGTCCTGGGACATCTCCTGTAAACAGTTGAGTAAAAGCGTTTTGGTTACAGTCGTGATTTTTAAGGAATATTATTGTACTTTAAAAGTTCACACTTAGAAACTTTTTCTCATAGAATCACCAATGTTATCCTATGGAAGGAAATTCACTTAGAAGTTAAAAACTGTTATCGTTACTTTTTCTTACTCAGTGTTGGATCCTGGATCCAGCACTGGTGCATCTCCTGTAAACAGTTGAAAGAATGCGTTTAAGTCATACAGGCGATTTTTTAGGAATATTTGTAGTTTGTGAAAATCGACACTTTGAAACTTTTCTGCTGAAAACCAGACAATGGATTCCTATGGAAGAAAATATAAGTTACTGGTAAGTACGGTTAAAATTACTTTTCAGGGTCAGTGCTGGGCTAAAAGATGCAGCACTGGGTTCTCTCCTGATAACAGGTGAGTAAATTGGAATTCGTGACTTTGGTTGATTTTAGAGGAATATTATAAAGTTCCAAAACTCCACACTTAGAAGAATTTCCAAGTGAAACCAGTCAATGTTAGCCTATGAAGGAAATTCAAGTTACTGGTAAGTACGGTTAAAATTACTTTTCAGGGTCAGTGCTGGGCTAAAAGATGCAGCACTGGGTTCTCTCCTGATAACAGGTGAGTAAATTGGAATTCGTACTTTGGTTGATTTTAGAGGAATATTATAAAGTTCCAAAACTCCACACTTAGAAGAATTTCCAAGTGAAACCAGTCAATGTTAGCCTATGGAAGGAAATTCAAGTTACTGGTAAGTACGGTTAAAATTACTTTTCAGGATTAGTACTGGGCTGAAAGATACAGCACTGAGGTCTCTCCTGATAACAGGTGAGTAAATCGGAATTCGTATTTCGGCTGATTTTAGAGGAATATTTTAAAGTTCCAAAACTCCACACTTAGAAGAATTTCCAAGTGAAAACAGTCAATGTTAGCCTATAGAAGGAAATTCAAGTTACTGGTAAGTACGGTTAAAATTACTTTTCAGGACCAGTACTGGGCTGAAAGATACAGCACTGAGGTCTCTCCTTATAACAGGTGAGTAAATCGGAATTCGTATTTCGGCTGAGTTTAGAGGAATATTTGTATGTTTCAAAAATCAACACTTAGAAACTTTTTCAACAAAAAGCATCGCTTGGAGCCATTAAACTTTATTGGAGCATACAAGAGTGTCCAGGCATTTCTTGCTACAGTGAAGAAATATTTATGCGATTGTGGGGTTTCTGGTATCCCGATCTCGGACCGCCTGCTTTTGGACAGCCTCTGAAACCGAACCTATGATATCCTATGGAAGGAAATTCAAGTTACTGGTAAGTACGGTTAAAATTACTTTTCAGGACCAGTACTGGGCTGAAAGATGCAGCACTGAGGTCTCTCCTTATAACAGGTGAGTAAATAGGAATTCGTATTTCGGATGATTTTAGAAGAATATTTGCACAATGGTGAAGGGAGGGGGCGGGGCCTGAGGTGACATCTGTGCAAACACGCCCGTGGCGCGTTTTAAGTTGGGGTATTAAGTCCCCTTGAATCCTGAGGGTCCCTAGGGGCCAACTAGCCCACCAGGAACCTCCAATATGCGCCAGGGGGCTGCGTTGCAGAGACGTGTAGAGAGGCCACACCCTTTTTACACCTCTCTGCAACGCAGCTCTGTGGCGCTTTCTGGATGTACCTGTTGGGCTAGTTGGCCCTCAGGGACCCTCAGGATTGAAGGGATTTAATTCCCCATCTTAAAACGCGCCACGGGCCTGTTTGCACACATGTCACCTGAAGCCCCGCCCCTCCCTTCACCACTGTGCAAACGCGCCCGTGGCGCGTTTTAAGTTGGGGAATTAAGTCCCCTTGAATCCTGAGGGTCCCCGGAGTCCAACTAGCCCACCATATACCTCCAAAGCGCCACAGAGCTGCGTTGCAGAGAGGTGTAAAGGGGCGTGGCCTCTGTACACCTCTCTGCAAGGCAGCCCCTGACGCATACTGGAGGTTCCTGGTGGGCTAGTTGGCCCCAGGGACCCCCAGTATTCAAGGGGAATTGCCTCCTCTGCAAACGCGCCAGGGGCGCGTTTGCAGAGTGGTGAAGGAAGGGGCGGGGCCTGCGGGGCCTGCGGGCCCGATCGTTTAAAAAAAAAAAAATGTTGTCCTCTGAAGGGGGCTCTGTGGCCCCTTCCTTTTTCCAGCTTTTATGCCCTGGGGACCCCATCCCCCAGGGCCTTACCCCTTTTTTAATTACAAATTTTAAAAAAAACGGGAAGGGGGCCGCGTGGCCCCCTTCCCTGGGCCTGTATTGGCCCCGGGGACCCCATCCCCGGGGCATGGCCTCGATTTATTTATTTTTCGTAGGGAGGGGGCTGCGTGGCCCCCTCCTCAGGCCATTTAAGGCCCCGGGGACCCCATCCACCGGGGCCGGCCTTTCCGTTTTTTTTTTTTTATTTTTTTTATTTTTTGGGGAGGGGGCCGCGTGGCCCCCTCCCGGGCCACTACTTGCCCCGGGACCCCATCCCCGGGCTGGCCCTCTCGTTGGGGACTGTGGGGGTCCCCAATGCCCCCACAGTCCCGCCGGCTCCCCGTGTCCTACGGGAGCCGGCATTGCTTACACATGGGGAGCAGCTAACATGCTGCTCCCCATGTGGAAAGCAATCGGCTTTGGATATTGGAAGAGAGAGCAGGTTTCCTGCTCTCTTCCAATATCCAAAGCAGTTTGCAATGACAGGACGGGAGCCGCGAGGCTGGAGCCCCCCCACACAGGTTTTTTAATTAATAAAAAAAAGCCCCGGGAGGTGGTGGTCCCGGGCTGCGGGAGGGCTCAGAGCCCTCCCGCACCATTTTTAAAAAGCCCCGGGGGTGGCGGTCCCAGGGCTTGGGGGCCCTTGAGGCCCCCACACATTAAATTATCCCTCCCCACCATGCCCCGGGACTTGGGCCACCCGGGGCAAAATACAATCGAGCGCGGGAGACCGCGCTTTGATTTTTCCCCGGCAGGATTCGCGCACCCTGAGCGCATCCTGCCGATTTTTAAAAATTATTTTTTATTTTTTTTGCACAGGGGTCCTTGTGGGACCCCTGAGCAAACCTAGGGGGTCAGGGTGTTTCTACGCTGCTCTCTTTGTGCGCTTTGCGCACTTGTTTCTGTCCCTCGGTTCTACCGAGGATAAAATGGCTGCCAACATTTCCTGAATCGGAATGTTGACAGCCAGCTGACAGCCAATTAACATGCAGCTCGTGATCGGGAGGGTACGCGGACCCTACTCGGCCATAGATATCACTATCTTTTACTTTTGATTTTCTCAGCAACTACTGAACGGATTGACACCATTTAACAAAAGGGTTCTTACTGAACCAAGAACTACCTCTTTGCCAAATTTGGTGTAATTCCGTTCAGCAGTTCGGGCTGTAGCCGTGTCTAAAGTTTCCTATGGAAAATTGCATGGGGAAAACGCGTTTTGGGACCCCCTTTTTCTCGGCCCCCGCTTGACGAATCCCCCGAGACTTTCAGGGTAGGAGCGGACCGGAGCGGGCCACAAAGTTTGAAAATTTTGCGAAGATACGTCAACCGGCAAGAGAGTTATTTCAAATAGAATGTCGCGGATTTCCTATGGATAATAGGTTGTAACTATAACTATCTACTGGCGACCGCCAGTAGATAATATATATATATATATATATATATATATATATATATATATATATATATATATATATATGCCACAATGATCCCGGTTCGGTTTCAGAGGCTGTCCAAAAGCAGGCGGTCCGAGATCGGGTTACCAGAAACCCCACAATCGCATAAATATTTCTTCACTGTAGCAAGAAATGCCTAGACACTCTTGTGTGCTCCAATAAAGTTTAATGGCTCCAAGCGATGCGTTTCGGCTTACACCTTGATCACGCTCATGAGCGTGATCAAGGCGTAAGCCGAAACGCGTCGCTTGGAGCCATTAAACTTTATTGGAGCATACAAGAGTGTCCGGGCATTTCTTGCTACAGTGAAGAAATATTTATGCGATATATATATATATATATATATACACACACACACATATTAGTCCCTACCGGTTTTGCTGACAGCAACGCTCGGGACGCGTACTCGCCCTTCACATCAAAGGAAAAGGTTGTCAATCCTATATTGTGTCCATAAATGATTTAATCCAAATGCCAAACAACCCAACACGCTTCTGCGTTGAACATGCCTTGTTTACGGTAAGGGCAGGTTTGATAATAGCATACATTTTAGTGCAAATAAGTAACATAAACAAAGGACATACTTGTCAGAAGTCATAGCACACTGAAAAAACTGATGGCCATCTTAGCACATGTCTTGTTTCAATATATAATACCCAAAGCACAATGTACTATACGTTTGGCATGAGAAAATGCAAAATCATACTGAATAAGCAATCTATATTGCCATTGATAATCTCCAACCAGAAATTGGAAGAATCTAAAAAGCATAGTAAATACAGTCAGTTTTCTGATCTCATGCAATGATATATGTTATGTACCGTATGGAAAATAAATTGTCAAAAGAATTCCAATTTCAAAAGTAGACAAATGCTATTGTCACTATATATTATCCTCTATACTTATTCCAGAGAAAGGGTAAGGTATACTAATGTCGGAAAAAAAAGTGAAGAAGTATGGCAATATAGATGTTAATCAATCAAGCCCCAGTGGGCATTGCCTAAGATCTACAATACTGATATACCTCAATAGTTTGATAGAGACAGAATACATATGATTACTTGTGCGTATCATTCCGACTAGATATAGGCATCACCACAATTAAGCCTCAGTGGACATAGTAGAACACAGTTTATCTGATTCCCATGTGCCCATAGAGATCATTGTCTAATTCAAAACAGTGAAAAATCAGAATACCAATAATATGTACACTAACATTCTCAAACCAGACCAAAGAAACTAACAGATGTATACTGTCCTACTGATAAGCTGATTGTCGAGAATTCTTCAGCCTTCCAAGGAGTAAGGAAGGGAGAAGATCAGCCCCAAAATATGCGTACAGTACTCTCTATTAGTACAGCATACTATATACCATCTGACGGCAGGTTCTATGTGAAACAAACAGAGCAGAAAACAAACCTTTGAAAACCATTATTTACATTGCGAGTCAGAAACATTTTATCGAAGAGATGTTATTTATACCTCCAAAGTTGCCACACTATAAAAGGACAAAGGAAATTAAGAGATGCGGAGGGCATGAAAAGAAAGAAATGGAAAGTTAAAGAGGTAGAAACAACAGAAAGAGAAAGATAAGAAAAAGAGTAGGAAAAAAGAAAGATAAGACATGAGAGCCTAGCGCGTCATAGTTCAGGGAAAAGAGAAAGAAAGCGGTCAGAAAACGACAATACATAATCATTCCCCTAGATGTACTGACATCTCCTCATCTGAGTTCAAACCAATGGGTGCCTTGGTATCGAGTTCTAGTATATATCTACATTCAAGTTGACGTAGTTTCTTTACCCTATCGCCCCCTCTGTTAGGTTTGGGTATACAATCTATGGCAAAGAACCATAGCAGATTCCTATTGCTGTCATGTTTTCCTTCAAAGTGGCGTGCCACCGCATATACTTTGTCTTTATTTTTTATGGCTCTCATGTGTTCCAATACTCTCTTTTAAACTGGAAACATGGTGCTGCCTACATAGGATTTTTTGCATGGGCACGTTAGTACATAGGCACATTAGTCCGACATACATGACAGATGTTTATCTATAGTTCTGTATGTTTTAGTTATGGGTGAAAACACTTTCTTTACATTGTTACTGTATTTACACACTTTGTAAGATGTACATGTGTAGAATCCTTTCACATTGCTCTGAGTAGGATTGCAAACAGTAATCTCACTTCTGCATTTGTCACTTAGGGAAATGCCCTTATTTTGGGACAAACTTCTCACATCATTTAGTGTGACTTCTGTTTTGAGGATTTCCCAATGTTTGCTCAGACTTCTCCTAAAATCCACTGCTTTATTATTTTATGTTGTAATAAATCTCATTTTTGTATTAGTTGTTTCAGATTTGGTAATGGGTGGCAGCACTACCTCTCTGCTTACTTCCATTGCTTTTGCTAGGGCATCGTTAAGGATGGAGTCCCCATAACCTCTTTCTTTAAAGCATGCTGTCATCACCCTGCATTCATCATGAAAACTCTTTTCTGAGCTGCAGTTCTTGTGGGCTCATACAAACACCCCATAGGGGATGCTATTGATTAAATTCTTTGTGTGACTACTCTCAGCATGTTGTAAGGTATTGCCTTCTGTGTCTTTGTGATTTGATTTGATTGCTGCATTTATAAAGCACGGGCTGTCACTCCGGAAGGAGCATCCTGGTGCTGGTCGGAGGAAGGTTGAGATGGAGCCGCGGGGGTCCTATATGAGGGATAGGCAGAATTCGTCTGAGGATCCGAAAATCCACGTTTTCAGTGCTTTCCTAAACTGTGTCTCTGTTTTCAACAACCTCAGGTGTGTTGGCAAGAGGTTCCAGGCTTTAGTTCCTAATGCGGCTACTGTTTTTCCTCCCTTGGTTTTGTACCTAAAGCAGGGGGATTTGAGGAGGTTTGATGATGAGGATCTGAGAGCTCTGGCCATGGTGTATGGGGTGAATATGGCTGAGAGGTACGTTGTACGATGTAGTATGGATGTGAGTTTGTTGTTATCCACAGATATTTGGGTATCTAGAAATTCAAACTGGGTATCGCTGATGTGACCTTCAAATTATATGTGTTAGCATTCAAATCAAAATGAATTTGACTGCCTGGTCCTAGTCTCCTATTCAGAAAATGAATAAATCATTGATGTAGCGAGACCACAGTACACATGTGTACTGTAGTCTTCAAGGCTCCTGGACACCTGCTGCTCCTGCCACCCGATGGGTGCATAACTGGAAGCAAAGCAGGTGCCCATTTCAGTGCCCTGTATCTGTCTGAAGGTGGAATTATTAAACAGGAAGATGTTATTTTCAAGACAAAATCTGATCATTGTGATCAACATCTCAGTGTGATGAAGATAAATCATCGGTCGAAACTTCAAAAAATGTCTGCAAGCCTGCACACCATCATCATATCTAATGCTGGTGTACATGCTGCTCACATCCAGTGAAATTAGAAAGAAATCAGACTCCCAAATTATTGGGAGATTGATCTTAACAGTGGATGTGATGATCTTAACAGTGGATTTGCAATCATTAGGCTTTGACTTAGGTGGCAGCTGTCCTAATGATTTTAAACCCAAATCTACCTTTAACCCTACCCTTCCCCCGTGTGCAAACGTTGAATCTCTTGTCACTAAGGATTTGAAGTGTCTTTCAAAGAAAACCAGATGGGGATTGAATAATCTGTCTAAAAATGAAAGACTGGTCCTTAAGATACTTCAGACCACAGTATTTTCATCTGACAGTCTGACAAGGGTGGTAATGTGGTGATCCAGGATGTCCAAGATTACCTCAATGAAGGCATAAGACAATTGAATTTTAAAGAATGCTATGTAATGGTCTCTAGAGAAACAATTGAAAAGTCTAATAATTGCTATCACAAAATGTTGACCAAATGGAAAAAGCAGGGCCTCAATGAGTGGGAAGAATACACTTTCCTACTTAATATTTACCAAAATAGCGATACTCTACTTTTTATTGTTTCATCAATTGGATCTCTACTAGAAAATACATCTAAATATATTGATTTCTTTTTACGTCCATATGTGCTGCCCCTCCCATCGTACATACGTGACAGTAAGGACTTTTTGCTAAAAATACAAGGTATCATTTGGGAGGTACTTCAAATGTAACTCACTTATTTGCTGTTATGCAAACTCTGTCAAGCGGTTTGATACCTTTGGTCAAGTTTATGCAAACTTGACCTTTGGGTCAAGTTTGCGCTATACAAAACTCTATAAATAAATAAAAATATATATTAATTATATAATTTTAATAAATTAACAAGTTTTTAATCATATAACTTTTACATCTTTTATTTTAATGATAATAAATACATTACAATCAATTGTTATACAACTACAAGTAACCTTTACATGAAAAAACGATAACATTAGTTGATATAAAAACACAATAGCAAAATGTTTTTAATGCATTTAATTATATAAAAACATAAACAGATTCTTAACATATCCAAGTAGTATACATTTTTCTAAAGAAATATATCAAATACTAGTATTTTCAAAATTCTTAAAAAGATTTCAAAAACAGCTAATAATTTCAAAAAGCAAAGCACAACTGAAAAAAATTAAAAGAAATATATATGAAATATATATTGAAATTCAACATGTTGAAAACATCCAAAATAATTCAAAAATAACATTTACCAATCTAATACCAATCTAAAATGTATAGTAAAACAGTACGAATTTGAAAAACTAAAATGCACTACTCTAATTCCACTAAAAAAACATTAAGGAAAATACATACTTTAGGGGGATGGGGCTGATTAACAATTCTAAATCCATTCCAGAAACAATCAGAAAATAGAAACATTGGGGTGTCATATTCACTGTAGCTCCAGTCCAACAAACATTGTTGAAAGTGTATATGTTTGAGGAAGGTAATTTTACCCATTATAACTCCAGCCAAATAAACATTGGGGAAAGTGCATACATTGGTGGCATCACATTTACTATTGGAACTCCAGTCTGAGAAACATTGAGGAAAGTGCATGTAGTTGGTGGAGGGGTAATTTTACTTTATAACTGCAGTCCAACTAACATCGATGAAAGTGTACATATTTGAGAGGGTAGGAGGTCTGACATACTATTCACACTCCAGTCCAGCGAATATGGGCGAAAGTGTATATATTTGAGGAGCCATATTTCCTATTCTAACTCTGTCCAACTAACATTGGGGAAAGCGCATATATTTGGGAATCGGGGTCAGATTACTAGTCTAACTCCAGTTCAATTAACAGTGGGGAAAGTGCATGTATTAGGGGTGAAGGCAGATTTCCTAATCTAACTTGAGTCCAACCACCACTAGAGAAAGTGCATATATTTGAGGGGGAGTGTGTCAGATTACTTATTCTAACTCCAACCAAACAAACATTGGCAAAGTGCATATATTTGGAGGGGTTAGATTTATTCTTCTAACTCCAGTCCAACTAAAGCTGGTAAAAGGTCATATTTTTGTGGATGCGGGGTGCGGTAAGTCAGATTTAGTATCCCAATTCCAGCCTCAACTCCTTTCTAGAAAACATTTGGTGAAGTGCATATATTTGGGAGTTCAGATTTACATTTCAAACTGTAGTCCAACAAACATTGGGGAAAGGGCTTAATTTGAGGGGTGCAGATTTACTATTCCGATGCCAGTTCAACAAACATTTGAGAAAGTATACATATTGGGGAGAGAATGAAGCCTTATGGCTAGAGCGGTCGACCTCGAAGCTGGGGAACCGGGTTTGAGTTTCGGCAACGACGCTTAACATCCTGTTATTCTGGGCAAATCACTTAATCTCCCCGTGCCTAACAAAAATGAATGTGTCCATCTGTAATGAAACTGGTGCTCATGTAAAGCGCTCTGATACCCGATATCTCGGGTCTAGTTCGCGCTATATAAAACTCTAAAAAAAAAAAGTATTAAGGGCATCAGATTTACCATTCTAACTCCAGTCCAACAAGATTTGAGGAAAGTGCACATATTTGGGGGTGGGAGCAGATTAAGCATTCAAACTCCAGTCCAAATAATAGTGGGAAAATGCATATATTTGGTGGGTACAGATTTACTATTCTAACTCCAGTCCAATTAACATTGAGTTAAGTGCACACAATTGGGGTCGGGGTCATATTGATTGTTCTGTCTACCTTCCAACAATTATTGGGTAAAGTGCATAATTTTTGTTTCGGGGGGGTCATATTTTTATTTTTTTACTTCAGTGCAACACAGATTAAGGAAAAAGCATACATTTGAATGTCAGATTCAATATTCAAACTGCTACTCCACAGACATTTGGAAGCGCATATATCAGAACAACTTAACAAATGAAACCTACAAATTTAGAAGCCATACTATAAAACGTAAAATCATATGTACAAATTATAAATATTTACTGAAATAGATATTTTTGTTTATTAATTAACAATGTTATTATTCATTGAAATGTAACATTTAAAAATGTTAAAGAAAACATAATTTTAAACAATTTCATATCCATTATTAAAAGTACAGGATAACAATACACATGGGAAATGAAAAAGAAAAGGAAAATACCTATGAAAATATTTCTGAAAAATGAACATAGCAAATAGAAAAAAGGAAATTTTAACTCAATGCATTACATTGTAATAAAGCCTTCAAAACTATATATTGAAAATAATCATTTCAAATTAATATTACACAACAAAAAACTGTACAAAATGCACAAGAATTAATCTTACAATAGATAGATAGATAGATAGATAGATAGATAGATAGATAGCAAACCAAACGCACACTCAGGACTTGATGGTCAATGCCTTATTACAGATGCACCAGCTCAGTTACGCTTTTTGGCTCTAAGGTGTGGCTAAAGTGCAAACACCCAATATATGTATACAGAGACATAAACATGAAAAGAGGACTCTTGCAAAATTGTAATGAGGGCACAATCTTGGAGTAGTGAAAAGACCATTTGTGCATATTCTTTAGTTAATCCAAAATATAATTTATTGGTCACCACATAAATTAGTGTTAGTAAGGATAGGAATTAAGCCAAACTTGCATTGTAGTCAAAAACATGACAGGCAATCCTACTACAGTAATATTCTCTAATTGGCAAAGTGGAAGTAAATCCTCACACAAAATGGTGTCATTTCATCATGAACACATATCGTACCTTTGGTAAGATGAATATGAAAGCGTGCTACAAGGGATAAAGCTCCGTCATGGTCCTCAAATAACAAAAGAGCACATACACCCGCTGCCTAGCCAGTATATAAATATATTATTAATCATAGTCTCCTCTTAATTGCGATGATATTGGGAGCCAAAGAAAATTACTAATTGACTTGTGTGGGTGTCACATATATCATAACACTTACCAAGGTAACCAGCCGCAGTCTACAATCAAGGCCAAATAGGCAAAGTATGGCTCAAAGGAGCAACCCCAGTAAACATGGTTATTAATACTTTCACAACTTCTTCCCATAACAGTGACACTATGTAACACCTATGTCAAAAGAATCACCCACCAATGTGTCCATGAGAATATCTCAAGGCAAAAAAGTAGGCTAGGGGATTCTGCCAAGTACCATCTTCCATCCACTACAGCATCAGGTGTAGAGAGTCCCTTCCTTTCCTCCCTACGAATAAAAAAGAAAGAAACAAAGAATAAAATTAGGACAAAATACCTCTGTTTAAATCCATTACACTCAAGCCTTGAGGGCAGAAAGCAGACTGGAAGCAATACATCTCAAAACTAATAATGTTCAACCTAAGTGAACTGAAAGATCTTCTTCTGATTTCAAACCATAAGAAGACTTCGTGTTCAGGTCAATTATCAGGCCGGATTCTCTGTGCCTGAGTTTCAACAGTCTTTCACCCCCTCTGTTGTCCTTCTCAATTCTTTCAATGCCACAATATTCTAGAAGGTTCTGGTTACTGTAGTGGAACTCTTCAAAATGTCTTGCCACAGGGTAATGTTTACCACAATTGTCAATCACTCTCAAATGTTCTAATATCCTTTTGAGTACTAGCCGAATCATGCTGCCAACATATCTGAGGCCACAGGGACATTGGAGTGTATAAATCTCAACATTTGTACTGCATGTTATGAACTGTGAGATTTCCTTTTGTTTTTTTTAAACTATTTGTAACATCCTAACCCTTAGTACTTCAAGTGTATTTGCAGGCCTAGTATTTGCCGCATATGTAAAAGCCTTTCAGTTCTGTATCATTAGCCTGCAGTCTGGTCGTAAGTCACTTTGTACCAGGGTATCCCTTAATGATCTGCTTTACCGTATGTTATAGCATACAACATTGCCAATGATGTTATCATATTCCCATCAGATCATTCCCTATCAGATCCCACTTCTTTTGTAGAATCTTACTTACGCATACCGATTTACTGTTAAAGGTATTGATCAATCTCAATGCCTCTTCTCCATTGTCTCTTCCTTCTTCCCTGGGCCAAATAACATTTGATCCCTCGACTTTTCACTGAATCTGCAAACAGATTTCATAAGCACTGTTAGACCTGTCATCCTTAGGGTGGTCTTCCCCTAGACATTTTGTCTTTTGCCTCAACGTTTTGCTGATTCTTTTTGTTGTCCTTAGGACTTTGAGCACTTTACCACTGCTGACCAGTGCTAAAGTGCATGTGCTTCTCCCCTAAACATGATGACATTGGTGTATACCTGATTGGCATATTTGATGACCTGGTAAGTCCCTTGTAAAGTTGTATAAAATATACCCCGGACCTGTGCCTCAAATGCTATTAGTGGGCTGCAGCACTGATTGTGCTGCAGCTCACTACTGAACTAGTACTGAAGTAGTCTTCCAAACCTGTCTCAGGTGCGCCATGGCAGTGCCTGTGTGTGTAGTTTACTACCACTTCGACTTGGCATTTTAAAGAACGTGCCAGGCCTTAAACTCCCCTTTTATTACATATACGCCAGCCCTATTGGCAGGGCCACGTAAGTAAAAGGTAGGACATGTACCTTTATGTTTTACATGTCCTGGTAGTCACAAACAGCTTATTTCATTTTTCACTACTGTGAGGCCTACCCCTCTCATAGGCCAGCATTGGGAACTCCTTAATACACTTTTAAGCTGTAATTCCTGATCAGAGAGGAGTTGCTTTGTCATGTTTCATATCTTTGGAACGGTAATGATAAATCCTCCTTAGTGGTGAAGTTGGATTCAACATTACTGTTTTAGAAATGACACTTTTAGAAAGTGGACATTTCTCTGCACTTACTACTCTGTGTGACTGACAGCCCGTCTCCAATACATGTCTGGGGTGGGTGTTTGTGCATTCCCTCTAGACAGCCACAAACACAGGAAGGTGTGGCTCATCTACATTCTGAGCACTCATCTGCATTCATCTGCATTCTGATGGGTCTTTCTAGGCAGGGAGGAATGGGAGGCTGACACCCTTCAATAGGTAGTGTCCTGTCCACACACAAAGCACTGATTTACCCCCCACAGATAGCCTGGCAGACAAGACTGGGTTGAAAGGGAGCCTTGTGCACTTCAGAGAGCTGTTTTAAAGTCACCCTACATCAAAGGCACTTAGGATATAAGTACTGGGTCTCTGACCCCCTAACATCAGACACTTCTGGATCTTGAACTGGATCTTGAACTGAACCTCTATCAGAAGGACTGCTGTGCTGCCTAAAGGACTCCACTGGACCGCCTTTCTGGAAGGACTGCTTTTCTGCTTGTCGCCCTGCTGCCTGCTACTCCCTGACTCTGCTGAAGGACAGCTGGACTCTGCCTTTCCTCCAAGTGATCTCCAAGGGATTGCTGGCTTGCCTCCTGTTTTCTGAAGTCTCAGGGACACAAAAGACTTCCTGCAATCCTGCTGGTGCTGCTGGACTCTGCCTTCTGTGATTCCCACCCTTGCCTGACGTTACCTCTGCAAGTTCTGGGCCTCAGACGTGGGTTCTTCAGCTGTATTCTGCAAAGCTGTTTTCTACAAATCAGACACATTGTCACGACTGCGCCAGTTGGAACCGACACATCACCCTTTGAAGCCGAAGCAGAGGCTGTTCGACTACAGCAGTTCTACAGCCTGTGCAGCCCGAAGACAACGCTCTCCACGGCTCAATGATGACGCATTCCCTTCACTTTAGTGAAGCTCGATGACGATACAGAGTCCCGACTGCATGGAAATGATGGACTCATCGTGCCTTCAGCGTCAATGCTTTTCTCCATCCTAGGTACTTTCTCAGTGAGCCCTGCATGGGTCCTGTAGCCAGCCTGCCCTCTTGCGGTCGGCCTGAACTTTGGATTTGCACTGGTCCCTCGCGACTTCAAGTAACCTTTTCACCGCTAGTGACTTGTAAGCAATATTTTTGCATTTAGTCTTTATAAATTCATATTGTGACTTCTACTGATTGGATTTTTGTTGTTTTGGTCTTATTTTGCTCAAATAAAAATCTATTTTTTTAAACCTGTGTAGAGTCATTTTGTGGTGTATGCATTGTGTTACTGTGTGTGCGTGTGTGTTGCACAAATACTTTACACATTGCCTCTTTAGATAGACTGAACGCTCTGAGCACATGTTATCTTTAGTGTGTACCTAGCTTACCCTGACTAGAGTGGTGGTTCCTACCTGATGTGGGTGCATACCTCAGCCAACCAGAAATCCTAGTTCTACAAGCACCCACTACGGGTACCTTCCTTCTTTAAATCTCATCATCATAGTAGCCTATTCTGACAGGAAATCCTCCTGGTTACTGCAGTTGTGTTTATCATGCATCAATTTCCATACGGAATGCTCCATTTCAGGGAACTTCTATGGCTGCTGAGGACATGAAGTGAGCTATTACGTGCAGTAGGCTTCCTGTATAGTTTGAAGACAAGCTTATCTCTAGAAACCTCAACCAAAACAACCAAGAAAACAATACTTTAATTACTCATATTGCAAGTAAGCCAAATTATTTCTTTTCGTTCAAATCTTCAAAAACATTCTGGACTTCCACTTCCTCAACCCTTCCATATGATGAATAGGTCATCAATGAATCTGACCCATATCACCATATTTTCCATATCTTTCTCAAAAACAGAGGCCATGGACACCTGTTTCTCCCACCAGCCCATCAAAAGATTGGCATGGCTGGGGGCTAAGCAGGGTCCCATGGCTGTCTCATGGATTTGCCTGTGTAGTGTACCATTAAAGGGAAAATATTGTTATTCAAACAAAAAGACAATCTCAAGCAATATCTTAGTATGGGCAGAATAACAGATTGGCCTGCATCTCAAAAAGCGTTCACCTGTGGCTACCCTATCTTGGCTGTATACTGGTGTATAGGGAGAAGACATCCATTAAAATCAATAGGAAATTCCTTTCCCAACTTATGTTCTCAATCCTCTTCAGGAAACCTTTTGCGTCTTCTATGTGAGAATGTAGGAACGCTACCCGTGGTCTCAAACAAATGCTCAAAATATCGAGATATAACACAATGAAGTGGAAGCTGTGAATGAGAAATCACACATCCAAAACCCAAACATCAATTGTAGGGGTTAAGTATCCATAAGTCATCAGTTGTAGAACGTGGTGCTAACATGGTATATACAGCCAGCCACAATTGGGTGTATAAAGACTAAAAACAACCGTCCTTGCTCCTAAAATTCAACAATTATACCAAAGCACACTTCTCATAAGTAGTCCAAAATATAACAAGTTAATTAAGCCGTAAAAGTTTAAGAAGTTCCAAGTGTTTATTATGTCTTCTTATCATTCATCAATGTACACAAAGCTTGATTGAGAACTTTTTACAAATCACAGGCAGCCGACGTGTTTTGTCAGAAAGGACCTTTTTAAGGCTTTAAAAATATTAAATCATGAGAATGCACTTCAAACTCCTACGTCGGATAATAAGACCAAAATGTGTGTGTCATGTAGGGAGCCTAAGTGATATCCGTATTGAGAATATCTATGCACTGGAGTAATGTCGAAGTTTGTGTGGGGCCATGATAAGCCTACAGCTCGTAACATGACAATTGTCATTCTGAGTTTAGGCAAGAGGCTGTCTCTAGAAGATACAATTGGCCTTACCGGGGGGGGGGGGTTCTCTAAAGATTTGTGTACTTAGGGAGTAAATAGAGGACCTGTATACAAGTAATATTATTCTTTAAGAAATTATATTCCGTACTCGATCAGATCTTGTTCCCTCCAATTAATGAGTTCCCAGAACCTCTCAATTGTGTTAGCTCCTTCTTACTGATAGCCTCAAAGCAGCCCTGATGATTCAATTGTCTCTGAGCCTCAGATAACTACATTCCAAGGGGCAAAGTAATAATGTTACCCCCTTGTCAGCAGGGCGTATTACTATCTCTTTGTCACTAGAGAGAGATTCAAGAGCCTTGAGTGCACACCATGTAATGTTATCCTTCCTGTTCATTTTTCTCTTGTTGTTTCTCAGTTTCTTTAAATCAAACACAACATTTTCCTGAGATGCATCAATCATGTCATATGGCAACATAGGTGTACATTTGGACTTGTGTTTAAAATCGCTGGGTGCAATCTTATCATATACAATGCCTAGATTTTCAAACATCACTTCCTAGTTACCTGGTCCCATTCCAGCCCCCTCTTGCAGTTCATACAACGTGGTAAGAAAGTCAACATCACTTATTTTTAAGCCACAATCATCTCCTGATCTACCCTGCACATTTTGTTTCTCTTCTTCTCCTTCACGCTAAGCTTGAAGGCCTTTTTCAAATTCAATTGCCTGGTAAGCAATACAAGTCTGGACAAAATTAAAGGTTTCCGCTGGCCAAAATGATAAACCATAACTCAAAACTTCCAACTCGCCTTTGGACAACTGCTTATTAGACAAATTGATTATTGTGTTCTTTACCATATTCATTGTCCCATTGTTGGACCCGTTTTCTCCTTTCCCACAGGGGTCACTCGTGTTTTACTTTTCCTCTCTGCCTCTGGTAGCTCTTTTTCTTCCTTGCGAGCCGACACCTCGCTCTCCAGTTTTACAGTCATGAAGGTCACAGGCATATTTCCTCTGTTTGTGTGTTTTAATATCATTCTCTAGTTATTCTAGTCTTGGCTCAATTTCAGCTTTGAATTTCACAATCTGGTCTTGTTCCTTTTGCATATTTAACTATTTGTTTATTTCTTCCAGTGCCTTTTCACAGTCTGACCAAGCATATTTGATTAATATATGTAACATGGTCTTAGAGCAAGATGTTAAGTTCTGTGCCCACTCATCTACCAATAAAGGGTCAGAGCCCTCATATGAGGGTATAATGAATATTCTGAGTCCCTAGGTACCTTGTCAGTCTCCAGGTAATTTGGAGGGCTGTGGCTTCCCAACATTTATTCAATTCAACCTTGGACATTTTTTTTGCTGCTTGCAAAAAAGAATAAGGCTTAGCTGCAAGCGCCCTCTTTGAGTCTCGTTCGGACGCCATGTGATCAATGCTGCTAGTTTCCTTAGAGTATCAAGGAAACACTCCAATCTGGTAAATACACCCAGTTCCTTTCTCCTGAGGCCTTATCCTTGCAAGTCCACCCATTTGTCCACATATTCCTCCTAGCCCAATATTCCCAATCACCATGGAATCAGAACAAGTGTGGACAAGGGAAAGAGCAATGGAGATGTACATCGGTGTTGACAGCCTGCTAGTTTCGCGTCCTCCGAGTCGATCCGGGGTGCTGCTAACAACCGCCACTGACATTGTTTTCCGCATGCCGACACCACACCGGGGCGGCTCCACTGAAGTCAGCGGCATTTTCGAATGTTTTCATCTCCCAGCAAACAATAGCTATCAGAGTGATGCTGGAGCGGGCAAGAGCAACTTCAATCTGAATCACTTCACTCTTCTACTTACACTGCTCCGCCCTCAGTGGGGTGTGGGATTGCATCGGGCGCAGTTCATGGCCTCATAAATCACCACCACGGCTTTGAAATAGCAGCAAACCAAACGCACACTCAGGCTGTGATAGTATCTATGTTTTATTCCAGGTACAACAGCTCAGCAAAACATTTCAGCTCTAAGGCCTTGCTCACGGCCACTGGCACTGTCCAAAATGCAAATACTCAATATATGTGTACAGAGACATAAGCATGAAAAGAGGACTGTTGGAAAATTCTAACTAGGGCGCCATCTTGAAGTAGACCATATGTACATATTCTTCAATTAACTCAAAATATAATTTCTTGTTTGCCACATTCGTTAATGAAAATAAGACTAAACATTAATTCAAACATGAATTGTAGTCAAAAACATAACTGGCATAACTAGATTAATATTCTCTAATTGGCAAAGTGGGCATCATGGAAGTAAATCATCATACAAAATAGTATCAATTCATCATGAACACATATCGTACCCTTGGTAAGATGAATATGAGAGGGTTGCTGAGCTGTTGTATCTGGACAAAGTCATGCGAGACACTCAGCAGCTTGGTGAATCTCTGTGTAAAATGCACAAAGCTTCAGAACTTAATGGCACCCTATGTAACAAGAGCAATGAATTCAACATGAACACAAGTGAGCAACTTTGCAAAGCTGGGGACTGAGCAGCTCTTGTAGAATAAGAGCGCTGGGTGAATCTCTGTGCAAGATGCACCATGCTTCAGAACTCATTTCAAGCCTCTGTAACAATAGTGAAGATTTCAACATACACTCAAGTACGCAACTTTGCATAGCTGCAGGGGAAACAGCTCTCCATTGTGATGATCCATCTTCTAGCCAGGTTCGTCATGCATGTGACATCAGCTTTTAGCAGTGGGTGGATGCCCTGGATGGATGTTTTGTGTTCCTGGCACAGGTCCAAATTTTCCCCCCACTATGATGAGGCCCTCCAAGTAGCTTTGGTGAATGGTGGGGCCCAGGAGCTTGGAATGTGAGGAGATTTCTGAGGACATTGTGGGCACAATCAATAAAAACACCCTAAAGAACAAGATCTCATAATAACCAACATGTTAAGCCATCTTGTGTAATCAAACTATAAAAACTCGCCCTAACACCATGCCCATTGCTTGATCTTGAAGATCTCTTCATGCACGGTTGTGACAAAAAGATCCTGATTTCCGGAAGAGATAAATCTCTTACTTGAATGATTTCCTGATCCAGTGGCATATTGATCTTCACGTCCTATGAGTCCTTGAGACCTGTCTCCCCGATAAATCTCTGAAGGCCATGGTAAAACAAAGGTTAGCAATAGCAGGCCTGCTATAAGATTAATGCATTCACACGATCTCCTGAGATACAATTAAGGTTCAGCACCCATCCTTGTTTTAAAACTACAGAATGCACCAAGGAGGTTTGAAAAGTTAAACAATCCTGAAGATTTAAAAAACCTGTTTAATATTAACTAACAAATATAACTTGAGTGAAGATTACTTGAAAAAAAAAGGACCAAAGATACATTGTTATTTGTTTAAAAACACCAGCAATTGGCCTTAAATGCTGCAATGCAACTAATATTCATAACTTGTTAGTCATAAATTCTGAATATGATTTTAGATTTGCTCACTAATCTCCTGACAATGCTAAAATTGGTAATTTCAGTTGACAGTGATCCAGTTAAGCATTAAAGGTCCAGATTGGAGAAAAGGTTCTAAAGCAACGTGAAAAGAATTCATCATGATCTCCATTTCAACTCATCTTCAGAATCCCCATTCCCCTCTTCCCCCATGAGGCCGCAGCTCACCTCACATGTGGTAAAGACAGAATGGTGGTTAAGATGTTGAGTGGTCAGGTAGAACTTCATGCCGTTCCTGCAGTTCTTCCAAGTAAAGAGGTTGGTGATTTGGCATAACTGTTCTCATCCTTGACATCAATGGCATTGCTCCTCAAATGTTCAAACAAGGTATCCTCAAACAAAAATATGTTATTAGGTAAGTATAAATGCAACATGGACAGAATCATGTTGGTGTGATCATGTTAATGTATAAATCTGGACTGCAAGTAGTGTTTAGACACATTTCCCTCGCTTCACAGCTGAAGGCAGTGATGAATCTTATGGAGTCATTCAGTCTACCATTGTCTTCAACTTTTGAAAGCTATAGTTCCTCACTTCTGACAGAATCAGCTTTACATATAGCCTCGGTTAGTACATGGCAGGGATAGTCCCATTTCTTTGAATCTTTTTATCATAGTGCTTTTTAATCTCAAAAAGTTAATTTATCATTGCCATTCCTCAGTGTTATGAAGATACTCTAACTGAGTCATGTGGAAGGGTTACTGCTAGCATGCAGAAGACTGTTTCCTGCGATTTCATTACCATACAAGATGGTTTCCAGTTGTCCCTTCTTCACTTCTAACCTAAGCTCCAATTAGTTGCAATATTGATAACTCATAGTGTAAGTAAACTGAAGATGTAAATCATTCCAATTTAATCTGTTTGAAAGCTCATTAGTTGACACTTCATTAGTCTTCCAGACTACGAGACAGGGGAGGAGGATGGTACAATGGCTGACTTTAGAGCTAGGGAACCAGGTTCTAGTACTGGCATTGCTCACAATCCTGTGATTCTGGGCAACTCACTTAATCTCCCCGTGCCTAAAAAACTGAAAATCACCTCGTGCAATGTAGTCTGGTGTTCATGTAAAGCGCTGCAATGCACTTGGGCCAAGTTCACGCTTTAAAATGTAAAACTGCAAACAGGCTGTCTATGTACCTTTCTCATAATACAATATGATCAGAATTCACTGCCATCACATCAGACCGGATGACCAGCTGCTCTTGCCAGACCATCAGCAAATATGCTTAGCTGGGTGTGAACCAGCTCTCCCTGGCCATGCTCCTCAAATGCTACAACAAGGTATGCTCAAAGAAAATATGTTTTTAGTGATAAAGCACGATTTAAGAAATCATAATACGACACATTTACTGATTAAAGACACGAAAAGCTGAAAGTGCACACGTTTAACACAGTGACACATGAAAATGAGACAAGTGTAATAGAAGCACCGTAAAAGCGTGCTTTAAAATGCAAGATGAAGAAAGCATATGAGTTGCACTAATAAGAGTTTCTTATGAAATGTTATTTATTAATGTTTACTGATGATTTTGCTATTAATAAATTAATAAAAAGCCTAGTGTTTCTAATGCTTTTTGTCAGAAAACACCTTTTAGAACAGTGCGTGCAAAAATGTGTAGAAACTAGGGGGCAGATTTACAAGGCCCTTGCGCCACTTTTGCGTCATTTTTAACATGGGAAAAGTGGCGCAAAAGTGGCGCAAGGGCCTTGTAAATAAGCCCCTAGGTATGGTCTTGAAATTTTGCATAGTAATACTAGAGATTCTATAGTTTATAAAAAGTGAAACAAGATTTTTGTAGTATGAACTTAGAAAATGACACACATATGAATGTTGAGAAAAATTGTGGCAGGAGGGTATCTCTAATGTTAGCTATTTCCATGTAATAATCACTGGTGAAAGTAATACATATTTCTTATTTTTTTGTCAAAAATATTTTTATTGGTTTCAAAGATAGAACAGTACACAAAAAACCAATGCTGTGGAAGGAGACACCAATGCATCGTATATGCCGAGAGTTACAGAAAGCTACAGTATCATATACAGTTTGTGTACTAGGACTCGGCAAGCCCTTAATATGATCAGCATGAACCTCCCAGGTCTCCAACGGACCCCTCACATTGCACAAGTCAACAAGTTCTCGTGGGAGGTCAGAAAAGTCCTTGGCATTCATCCCTCCCTTCCCCCCTCTCCCCTAACTCCCAAACAATAAACACAAATATACAAACTATGGTGTCACGGTCAAAGAAAGATCAGATGTGGTTGCTGGTGAAGGCAGGGCTATGGAGAGAGGGGGTCCCCACGCCCCCGGGAACCCCCCCAGAAAATCAGGGGAGCCAGCGGATGCTCTAGATGTGAAAGAGATGAAGAGCTCACAGCCGTGGCCCACATGCAAACAGAGGCAGCCCCTCCGATAGATATTCAACCAGGGGAGCCCAAACATAGTCGAACCCCTTCCTTGAGTCTTCCACAATGTCCACCATTCTTTCCATCGCCAGTGCGCGCCAGAACCTGGCATGCCATTGGGTAAGGGAGAGGGCCTCCACTTTCTTCCATGCAGCTGCCACAGCCATCTTAGCGGTACCGAGGCACAGCCACATCACGGAACTATCCCCCTGCGTTTGGCGCTTCAGGGTGGGATCCCTAATCCCCAGGAGAGTGTGTTCTAGTGTGTCCGGGACCAGATAGCCCAGAATCAGTTTGATTTGGGAAAGCACCTCCTTCCAAAAGGGCTTGATGCATGGACAGTCCCACCAGATATGTCTGAAGTCCCCCAGTAGCCCACAGCCCCTCCAGCACCTATCGGAGGAGTTAGGGAAGATACTGTGTAGCTTCTGAGGGTGCAGGTACCATTCGTACATAATTTTATAATGAGCCTCCCTTAAAAACATGGAGCGATTATACTTGGGAATGTCCCTATATAGTGAGGTCCATTGTTTCCTCTCCAATGGGGTGGCTAAGATTGAATCCCAGAACCTTTGGTGTCTAGGGGTGTGGTGGGATCCCAAAGACCGTATGAGTGAATAAAGGAAAGAGATGGTCCCCCTCATAGAGGCTCCTGACTGCGCAAATTTTTCGATTGGAAGTAAATCCCTAGTGGCGGCCTGCTGTACCTGTGGTTGTAGGACCCAATGCTTACGTTGTATGTAGTGATATTCTTCTGAGGGCGGAAGGTGAAAGGCTCTAACACATTCCGCAAAGGTCATCAATTTCCCCTGCTCAAACAGATGAGAGAGCATGAGACAGCCACCCTCCCGCCAAGCCTCAAATGACCCCTCCCGCAGCGCAGGAGGAAACTCGGGGTTGAAGTGGATGGGTGTGGAGGGGGAAGGGAAGGTGGTAAGGGGTGTGGATCTAGCTAGCTCATCCCAGACCCTTATGGTGGTAGCCGTAGGGGTACTGATATAGGCATTGCGTGGTCAATTGTGTTTCTGTTTCCACAGGAGGTCCCAGAACGTCCTACCCACTATTTGTCGGTCCATGTGGAGCCAAAGTTTTTCCTATTCTCGGAGGGACCATTCCGTAATCACTCTAAGTTGAGCTGCTCTATAGTACCCCAAGATGTCCGGCAGGGCCAAACACCCCTCCTCCCTCGACCTAGTTAACACGCAGTTGGAAAGTCACGCCCTCTGCCCCTGCCAAATAAACTTGGTAAGCATTGTTTTCAGCTCAGAAAAAAGTGCCCGATCTACTGGGATAGGTAGACCATGAAAGAGATACAGCAAGCGCGGGAAAACGTTCATTTTGATGGCATTGACTCGCCCTATCCAAGAGAGATAGGCCGTCCTCCATCTAGACAGATCAGCTTTAAGCTGGCGCAGCAAGGGAGGGTAATTAGCTCCGTAAAGGTGTTCTAGCTTGGGGGTGAGTTTGATGCCGAGATATGTGAAGTCTTTGTGCGCGCTCTGGAAAGGGGACGCTCCTTCAATAATCCGCATGGCCTCCTTAGGCACGGTTAAGTTAAGAAGAAAGGATTTCGAGAGGTTCACCTTAAATCCCGAGGCCTGTTCATATGAGGCAAGCTCATATTGAATCGCTGGGAGAGAAGATTGCGGCCTTGTGACTGGGAGTAGCACATCGTCTGCAAAGAGAGAAATCTTGTGTTCGTCCATGCCAAACGGGACCCCCCCCTATGTCTGGATTGGACCAGATGCGCTCTGTGAGAGGTTCGATGCTGAGCGCAAATAGCAGGGGGGACAATGGGCACCCCTGCCTGGTTCCCCGGGAAAGGTTAAAAGGTTCTGAAGCAACCCCATTTACCAAGACCCTGGATCTCGGAGCGAAATAATTTGCCCGTACCATTCCAATGAAGGTCTCACTAAAACCAAACCGTCGTAGTGTACGGGTCAAAAAGTCCCAGTCAACCCGGTCAAAGGCCTTCTCCGCGTCTAGCGAGAGAAGAACCGCAGGTATGGCCTTCCTCTGTGCCTTCTCAATAATGTGAACTACCCTCCGGAGGTTATCATGAGTTTGCCTCCCTTTGATGAAGCCCGCCTGGTCCGGCTGCACGAGCGTCGGCATAACATGCTCCAGGCGCGAGGCCAATATTTTAGAATATAACTTGGCGTCCAGATTCAGGAGAGTTATAGGCCTGTAAGAGGCACAGCTAGTGGGGTCTTTCCCCGGTTTGTGGATGACGGAGATCAGAGCCTCTCCCATAGAAGGGGTCACCTTTTGCGTGTCAGCTATATCATTGAAGAGCAGCACTAGACGGGGGACTAATTCTGGCGCAAAGGTACAATAGAAGTGGGCATTGAGACCATCAGGGCCGGGCGCTTTTTTGAGCTTGAGAGAGTCTATCGCCTTTTGGACCTCTTCCGCGGAAATGGGTCTACTTAAGTCTTTGTTTGTGGAGCCCTGAACCTGGGGTAGGTCCAGAGCCTCTAGGTATTGGTCCTGAACCTGTGCGTCCAACGAATCCGCATATACAAGGAGCGATAGAATTCCCCAAAGGCCTTGGCTTTCCCTAATTCGCTTTGGTGGGAGACCCCCTTCCCATCGATTATGTGCTTAATGTACTCCTTTTCCTGTCTCACTCGCAGTTGGCGTGCCAATAGGGATCCAACCTTGTTTCCCCCCTCGTAACTGCGGGCCTTCAAGCGTAGGAGGGTCTTTTCAGCCCCATTAGTGTAAATAGCCTGAAGCTTCCCCTTAACCTGTGTCATCTTACGGAGGGATCGGATCGAGGGATTAGACTTGTGGTCAGTCTCGGCCTTTCAGAGCTCTCCCTCGAGGAGAAGACGTTCCCCCTTACGTTGTGTTTTGAGGGTGGCGTCTAGTTCGATACACTTCCCCCGAATAACTGCCTTGAAGGCATCCCAATTGTTGGCCAGGGAGGTTTGCGCAGGGTCGTTAAGGTAAAAAAACTCTGTGATTGCCTTCCTCAGCTCATCCCTAAGAAGCCGATCCCTGCAAAGGAAGTTGGGAAAATACCACCTGACAAGCTTAGAGCACGGGCGGGCCAATCAAGGACCAGCTCTAGGGGAGCGTGGTCAGATAGGCAAATCGGGTGGAACTGGGATCCCGCTATTGTGTGGAGAAGGGACTGACTAATGAAGGCGTGATCGATCCTGGAGTACGTCCTATGTGAATGCGAGAAGAAGGAATAGTCCCGGGTCGCGGGATGGGCAACCCTCCAAGCATCTAGTAGCCCCAACCTCTGCAATGCTGCCTTAAGTGGTTTGCTAAACACCCCCCTGCCGCTCTATGGGAGTGTGTAGTGTCAAGGACCGGGTCCCATATCAGATTGAAGTCTCCGAGCAATAAGATGTCGCCCCTTGCGAATCCCTCCAGCAAGGCTAGGAAAGAGCTCAGGAAATCATGCTGCCCTGCGTTGGGTGCATAAATCGTGGCAATAGTGCATAATCTACCCCGTATTTCACCCCTGATCATCAAGAACCTCCACTCTTTGTCCCTTCTAGTGTCATGATGGAGAAATGGGATTGATGCGTGAAAAAGGAGCGCCACCCCATTGTGTTTAGTGTGTGCAGAGGAGCGAAAAATCTGTGGGTAGGCCCTATGTTTTAATCGTTGTTCCTCTTTGCGTGTTACAGGGCAGCTATTTTAATCTTTTGGTCAATTAGAAATTTCCAGATCCGTTGCCTCTTGTTAGGGGAATTAAGACCCTTTACGTTCCACGTTAAGCAGTTAACCCCCATCAGTCACCATAAAACTTGTCAGCATGTCTCTCCAACTCCGCCCCTGGGATCGTTACCCTCAGTACCCCTTCCCCCTCCCTCCCACCCCACCAAAGCAGTGTAAAATAAGTGAAAAAGTTCAGTGACACCAAAACAAAGTGAACATTAACAGATACAAACCATAACTTTGAGCTCAGGGTTCTCAATCACAGAGGAGAACCTCATTTCGAGCAGTATCTGGGGCGGTCCAAATTCCACCTCCAAGGCCCATAGAACAGCTACTTAGGCACAAGTAAGATATTAGCTAACTATGACTTTAAGTGTTTTTGACGGCATGGTAACTTCGAACCTTTCCCCCCCTCAGCCTCATCATAAGAGTCAGATTGGCCGATGCCTGACTGGCATGATCCCAAGGCCCCTGCAAAGGTCCGCAATCCGCAAGTCTGACTGGATTCCTCATGCGAATCAAATCTTGAGATCGAGGACCACATCATCCCGTAGTGTTCTTGCCTGCTCTCCGCTGCTGTAGCCAGGGGCCCCCCTCTGCTTCTTCGAACTTGCCGCAGCCTCCACAACTCTCGATTCAGCCGCCTGCGCCGGGGTGGGCACCTCGATACCCAGAATAGCCGCCGTCTCTTCCAATTCCGTGCAGTGATAGTTCTTGTTGTCAAGTGAAAAAAGCTAAACCAAAGGGGTAAGTCCATCGGTATTTCACCTTGTGGTCTCTTAAGGCTGTCGTGACTGGTCGGAAATGCTGGCGCCTAGCAAGTGTAGCTTGGGCTACATCTTGGTATAGCGAACACGTTGCGTTCTGGAATGACACTTAGTCGAGGGCTCGCGCCTTCTGGAGGACCAACTCCTTGGTTTTAAAAGAGCTGAATTTGGCTAGCACGTCCCTGGGTTTTCTGGAATCTCCCGGAGCTCGAGGCCCCACCCTGTGAACCTGCTCCAGACGAACCTCCAGTTCAGAGTCTCCCAGCACTGTTGAAAAAAGCCCCACCATAAAGGCCTCCAGATCTGGGCCTTCGCATCCTTCTTCCAGGCCCCTCACACAAATGTTATCCCGACGGGAGCGATTCTCAAGATCTTCACTTCTGAGCACCTTGGCTTTCAGCTGAGTACGTAGGTCACCAGATTGGGCCTCCAAGGGCCGCACACGGTCTTCCAGCTCCTGGTATTTTGCCTCAAGATCAAGAGCGCGGGCCCCAATTGAGTCGACATCTGATTGCAGGGCCACCAGCCGGCCTCCCATTTCGGCCTTTAACGCATCAAAAGAGGCCCCCATATCAGCCTTGATATCGTCTCTGAGTTCTTGTTTAAATTCTTGAAGCGAGGCCATCAGGTTGTCTCGTGTGAGTGCCATATTGCCGTCAGTCCGCACTGTCTCTTCACTGACTGTCCCCTTGGTAGCGTGGGTAAAGAAGCTGGAGGCTTTTGTGGACTGCGCCTTTTTGGGTGGCATAGGGACCCACGCCCACCGCTTGTTCGGGGCCTCCCCGCAGCAGAATAAATCGGGGGAACTGGAAACTGCCCCGGCACCCTGACTCTGCTTGCCTGATTTGGCCGAGAGACCGTTCTGTGTCGGGTGATGGATGCTCAGTGGCATTGGAGTAAGGCACTGCTTGGTCCAGAGATGGCCTTACTGTAGAGGCGGACGCTCGGTTTGGGTGTACCGCAACCACTTGTGACTGTCAGCCGGGGATCACTGCCTGAGGCGGCGAACCGAAGTCCGGGATGCTCTGCCTTGAGGACAGGCCCCACGTGGCCTGGGGACCCCTGCTACTTTTCTATCAGCTCCTCGCTGCTCACAGGAATATTGAAGCACCTCGCCACCCGACCCCCTGCTCAGCACTACATCCGGACACTAACTTGAGGTCATCTTCATCAGGGCCGCACCTCAACCCAGGGCCTCATGGGGACCCCTCCGATCAACCCCTCAGCTCCTCTCTGTCCAGGTGCTAGGGTGCCCACCTCGCCCGGGGCCACACACGAAGAGAAACTGTGGGGTGGGTTTTTGTTTGGCTCAGGGCCCCCTCAGGTGTGACGACAGGTCGCTGGACAAGGGGGCACCATAAGGGGCAGTGAGCCTCCAGCCGGGGCCCCCTCACGAGGCTGTGTGAAGGTGCCTGACCGACGCCATCTTAAGGTCAGGCACCGTTCAATCTTGATTACTCCTGGCGGCCCACTTTAGTGTAGAGGGAGCCCCCCCGCTCCTCTCTGTACCTGGCGGATTTGGCAAGGTAGGCCCTCATGAGCCTCCGATCCACCGGGGGCTCCCCTCTGCAAATGGGGGCCACAGCGGGGAGATCGCGTCGTCTGCCGTAGGCGCCAATGGAGCCGGGCGCTGCCCTTCTGCGGCTGGAATGGACTCCCGGGGCTAGCTGAACGGAGTCGCAGGAGCCCTCATCCGCCTCAGTATCCGCACGGCCCCCGCTGGTCCCGGGGCCGCAGCGTTTGTCGCGGCGACATAGCGCGGTAACAGCCGCCATCTTGGCTCGCGCCGCGGGCTCCGGCGGCAGGAATATTCTTACTCAGCATGCATCACCAGGGGCTCCTAACTCGCCGCCGTGGAGCCCCCGCACCTCCGGGCGCCCCAGGGAGTCGGGCGACCCGGTTTTGGGGATTTAAGTGCCTCTCAAACCGTGAGTGCGGCTGGGCCTGGTGCGGAGCCGATCGGAGTTACGTCCGGTCGGCCATGATGGTTGGCCACGCCCCCCTATTTCTTATTTTTAATTGATTTTATTACAACTATATTTGATAATGGTGCTAACTTAAAAACTTTTTAGAAAATGCTTTTTCTCTAATGCTGACCTTTCCCCTGACTGAATACAATGGACCATTTACAACTAGTGAAATGCTTTATTGTTCTGTACATGTATAAACCTCAACATTCCTAAATGTTTCTTCAAAGTTCACTGTGAAATATTTTTATGGGAACAGGATTTCAGCTGCTGTGGTAAGATGGATACTTTGTATTTCTTTTTCACCAATATTACGCCTATGTGGAATCTCAAATCTTTCATTTCTCATGACCAGCATGGGAAAGCATCTCACTGTTGCAAGTGTCCTAGGTGACATTATATGAATTTGAGCATACAGCAGTCGTCCGATGGTGGTGTGATGTTACTTCACTTGAATCTCCAAAGGAGAGACATCGCCATACTTTTTCTTTTTCTCCTTGCAAGAGGATTCTATGCTGATCAATTTTGATGATTACTAAGAACTTTTACTTACTTTGGACTGCTTTGCTGATGTTACAGGTGGTAGATGAGGAACTGAAACCTTCTTTTCCAAACCATTTATATTTTTAATTTCTTTTATTTCCTTGTTTATGCTAATGGAGTCGCCCTTAATGGACTTTAAATCTGAACCCTTTCACTTTCCTTGTAGGATTTTAGCTGTTAGACAAACTATCTATGCTTCTGCCTTAATGGTAGTGGGACTCTGAAGCTATGTAAACTGATTCGGATAATAACCATTCAATAAAAAATGTTTCGTGCTTTAATGCAAGTTGTGATATTATTAACTGAGATTCTCAAAAGACTGCTAGATGGTTTTCAGAGCTTTTAGTCTGCAAAATTCTTGCCTGACTTAACTTCTTCAGGAGGTTGGGACTTCCCATTGCTATTTTTTATTTCTACAGCATGGTTTTAATAGTGGTGTACTTAAATCTGATCTCAAATTTGTGAGTTGGCTGGCAATTAATGGTCCTCATTGGACAACTAACGTGGTGATTCGGCTACCCTAATTTCCACCCCTCCTATCGGCGGAGAAAGATTCATCAGAGGATCATTGCCTCTGTGGTAAATGCAAATGCTGCAGATTGTCTAATCGGAAAGGGCCCAGTACGGTTAGAGTAAGGAGAGTAAGCGTACAATAAAAATGTTACCACGTTTGCGCTGCAACATTAGTGAGATTCAAAAGCAACATGGGCAGAATCCTTTTGGTGTCATCAAGTTAATGTATCTATCATGGCTGCAAGTAGTGATCACATGCCTTTAACTCTTCATCATGTCTGATGCTTGTATACAGTCAGACAACATCTATTGTGATCATCAAAAACTCATCTTGTCAATTTTGGAGATGAAGTCTATGTTAGCTCTTACATAACAAGTTAACCATAATATGGTGCCAGAAACTGATACGCCAAGATGGCTTCCAGTAAGATGCCATTTTAGGCTGCAATGGGTCTGCCTGGTGGTCAAGTGACATTTTTATGAATCTTGGGAGGAAAATAGATTGGTGGAAGTCTTGGATGATTGTTTCTAAGTTATGTCTATTCTACAGGTTAAATAAGTCCATTACATTTACACTCGTGAAACATGATACGATGTGCAACGATTGTGTTTCTATACATCTATCAATTATACAATAACATTCCCTGTCACCAAGTTGTTTCCAAACCTCCTCTACATATCTCTTTCTGTTCATGATAAATACATTGCCTCCTTTATCAGAGGGTTTTATAATGATCTTTGTCATTCTACAGGGATGGGATGCATGTGTACTCTGAATTTTTGTATCTCTTATTTTGACATAATTTCACTTACTTTTTCAGGTCCTTGGTTACAGCTTCTTGGATGGTCTATATTGTATCAATTCTTAAATTAGGAATAAAGGTAGATTTTGCATGCAATACACTGTCACAGCTGGCATCCTTCGATATATTGCATCCCTCCCTCACATCAACATTGCATTAGAACATTGAGGATCGATTTTCATTTTCCAATTCACACATACAAATGAGTTCAAGAGCACTTATCTGTAGTTTACTGTCAAGGGGGTTACTATGTTGTACAGGTTTGGCTACTTATTGGCATGCAACTTGCCAAATTTCATTTTTCTGCAAATTGAAAAATATCAGTTCTGGTGGTTGTATAATCAAAGTCATTTTTAAGACAATAAGACCAGGCAGGTTGTAATGGGCCTCTTTCTTTTGAGTTATTTGGTGCTGAGAGAGGTTAATAACAGTGTCTGGGTTCTCTTTGGGAGTCGAGGCTATTACCTCTAATTCTCTACTACTCGGGTTACTCGTTTGATAGGTTTCTTTGAGCAACACAATTGTTGTGTGCTCTTTCGGCATAGACTTTTCCATTTTCTTCTCCTCCGAGGGTTCCCGTTCCTTCCGTCTGGTGAACTTGTATTAACAGTCTGATTTCATCTAAAATAGTACTGTGTTGTGCATTGTTATGCTCCTAGTTCATTTCTTGAAGATTCAGGGACATATTTGCAATGAAAAAGCACATCGCAGCGCTGCAAGCAACTTTGCTGCGCTGAGCTGTGCCATTTAAAAAACGCAGGGATGCACAGTATTTACAAGAATACGGCTCACCCCTGTGCTCTCCCCTGTGCTGGCGCACAAACAGCGGCCATGCGCTAATTCAGGCACCCTTGCACCATGGTGCGTTGCAGGGATGATTGTGTTTCTGCAGGAAGTAACACCATCCTGCACAAAAACAATCATTAATGTCGTTTCGGTCCTTCTGCAGCACACATAGAAAGAGCAAAAAACTAGGAGAAATAAAAGTATTTCTCCTCTTTGTGCCACTTTAATGCCTCCCCCGGAATGGCGCCAGTTAATGGCACTGCCTCAAATTTACAAATCCTTGTAGATCTGGGGCAGTGTCAAAAAGTCATGGGTGTTCCATGGCAACACCCACAGCAACATCCATGACCCGTCTCTTTGACTCAGAGTCCTGCGTGAAAGAGGGCCCTATATTCAAGGCTGTTTAAAGCCACGCAAAGTGGCTTTGTATGGCCTTGTAAATGTATGTCAGCACACAGCTCCATCGGAGCGTCAAAAAAAGTGACTCGCCTGTGGCGCTAGGGGCTTGTAAAAATGCCCATGAGTGTCAGAAGCGTTCTCACTTATTTGGGGCATACTTTGCATTGTGTGCATCACCAACTTCTGTTGATTAGTGTTTTAGCACTTTCCTTCCTTATACTGTCAAATCTTTAGCAAAAGTGTAAACATTTTGTTGTGCATAGTCATATTTAATCGAATAAATTTACCTTTATTTTATTCTTCGATCTTTTTTCATTTATCTTTGTTCTGTCGTATCTTCAATTGTTCCCTAATGTTTTTAACGGTATCTTGTTCTGTTTTGTTAAATAGGCCTTCAAGTAACTCAAGCAACCCTTAAACTGATTTGAAGTCTTTATTCACTGAAAAGGACACCTCTTGGTCGCTACTGACCCAGTCTTCAGTCAGTGCGAGGTTTAGCTCCTCATGGCCAGGTATCATGAAAGTTCTCAGTCCCCTTGGAATCCTGCCAACTCAAATTCTTTTGTAGAGAGTTAACTTTACAACCCTTTTTGAATGTGGCTCTAGCCAGTTTTGGAAGGCAGATCCAGCCAGTTAAGTTTCTGTTTTAACGTCAGATTTCTAGTAACAGATGCATTTAATTTTTTCTTCACTCTCAACAATTTGAATATTGTCATCACAGATCTCTACTGCACCCCTTTACGCTTTTCATCCTCCACGGAAGCCATCCTCAGTATTCAAGTATCAGTCCACCACTAGCACATGTGCCCAAAGAAACAGAAATTCACTGTTGGGAACGTGTGAAGATAGGAGAGGCTGAAAATATGAAAATCTGTGTCCAGTTTCAACCTGTGCTTGAGCAAGGTGACTTGCCGTGTGTTGTGCAGTTGTTCTTTCTAAGCTCTTGAGTACAGTCTTAGAAACTATTCAGGACTTATTTGTGTGGCATACACAGTCATCCTACTAGGGGGGATATTTATGGAGCGCAGCAAGGCAAATTGCTTAGCTGCCTGAATGGGGGAGAGCTGAAAAGCACCTTATCATCTGGAGCACTTGAGGATGCATTTTGCCAACACAGGCACCCTTGCACTATGGTGGAAGGGTGCCTGCATTAAAGGCAGGATTGTTTTTGTGCAGGGAGATATACCTTCCTGCACAAAAACAATCCTTAAAGGCATTTTCCTCTGTGTGTGCTACAGAATGCAGCATGCATAGAAAGAGGAAGTAAAGAGGGGAAATAAGATACTTGGTTCAGGGAGTATTTGCATTTTGATGCATTCCCAGGTTTACAAGCCTTTATAAATCGAGGAATGCACCAAAATACATAGGTGGATGAATGGGAACACCTAGCCAAAATACATGGATGGATGCATGGGAATCTTCATGCTCCACCCATGTGAGGCCTGCCTGACGCAAAATAACGCAAGGCAGCACGTTCCCCTGCCTTGCATTACTTTGTATTTACAAAACCATGCAAACCACACAAGATGGCTTTTAATGGCTTAGTAAATGACAAAAAGGATTTTGTGTTGGGACCGCGCCATAAAAGTGATGCAACTCCGATGCAAAACCTTAGTAAATGTTTTCCTTGGTTTACACATAGAATAATGTGCTGTGCAGCATGTCTATGCATGCTGGGAGTGCAGGGATCCCAATGTGTCAGTTTTTTCGAGACACAATATGTTGATGCACTTGGGTTTTTGGATATACATATATGTGTGAGCAGACCAGGAAGTGCATTGTTTTCACGCTGAGAGAATTGTCGTAGAGAGAGAACTGTTGCCAACTACAGCATATGAAGTATGTCCACAGTGGCACACAAGATGTGGGTGAATCCCTGACTGTAGAGTGCTGCAGTTACTTTCACCGCAGCTGCTTTGACAGGGAAGAAAAGGAAGGATACCAAGAAGTGCAAGTGAAAGTGAGATGGTAGGTGATATATCTGGAGTTCTACTGACTACCTGAAAGGGTTGTATGACGTTACAACGCATTCCGTTGCAACGCATGCCTTTACCACGCATGCGTTACAACGCGAATGCCATTACCACGCATAACCTTTACCACGAAAATGCCTTTTCCACGCATACCTTTACAACGATTTTCGTTGTAAAATCATGCATGGTAAGGGCATATTCTTGGTAAAGGTTATCTCAGACCCCTGCCCCAATTCCTATAACTGCTCCCTTGCGCCTCCCCCTCCAGCCCTCAAATTATTTATTTTAAATACCCTCCCCTGTACCCCTGCGCGACCCCCCGACCCCCAGCCCCCAATCCTTCTTAGAAATACCCCTGCCCGGAACCCTAAAAATGTTGCCCTGTGCGATTCCCCCACCCCCAAACCCTTCTAACAAATACCCCTCCCCTTCCCTGAACCCTAAAAACGGACCCCTGCGCGACACAACCCCCTCAGCCCTGAAATTATTATTTTTTTTAAACTAAAAATCCCCTTACCTCTCCACGACTTCTCCTCTCCAAGCTCTTCCGAGGTGCTGTGCATGTCGTAAAGAGGAAGCGGAAGTGTCTTTCCGTTTCCTCTAACGACACCGATAGCCTCCACATCTTTCATCAATAAATGTTTTGTGTCTGTGAAGGCGACGGAAAGAGGTGACAGGATCATATTGTGAGGATATGATTAGAAGGGATTATTTAAAAACGTAGCTAGAATGCTGGTGAGTGCGTTTTTATTTGAAATTCTTTTTAATGATCATTTTGAAGTGAATGAAAGTCCGCATTTTTTTCCATTAGCGTTGTTCAGGAAGTGAAGGTTAGGGGTTAGGGGTTACATTCCAAATGAGGGCGAGCTGATAATTAGAGGCAATCAATGATTTTGTGCTGGTAGGCACCATTCATTTGTTAAATGTCACGAGAGCTTGTACCTTTACCACACATGCCTTTACTACGTATCTCGTAGTAAAGGCATGCGTGGTAAAGGCTATAGTAGGTAACCACGCATGCGTTGTAATGCATGCGTGGTTAAGGGTATGCGTGGAAACGGCCGCGTTGTAGTGGCTGTTTCCCACCTGAAAGTCAAACTTTAGCAAGTGAAGAGATGACAAGGTAAGCGGCCCATCATTAAAAGACCTTCGACCTGCCGAGGGGGTGCCACAAAGGGGAAAGAGTTGAGAGACGGAACTGAGATGGGGAAATGGAGGTGGGCCCATAGATATGAAGTTGGCTGCTATACCAATTTTTGCTTCAGTTTAGTGACAGTCTACCTCTGTGTCAGAGCGGAACACCATTGTTTCTCCCGCCTTTTGTAGTTGCGCATCCCAGCACATGCCTGAAGTTGTACTCCATAGAGTTAAGAGGCAAAGAAAAATGTGCTACCATACAGGATGAGAGAGGGTATGTGGGTAAACTCCATGCATGCAAAAAAGGACACAGTTTTGGCGTGAAGAATACAGTAATGGTTCACTTTGTGCCATGAAAAAAATCCCAGTGAATTCACATAAAAGCGTTTTACAGTCCTAGGCTCTTTCCAAGTCCAGTTAGGGCAGCTATGGGTTTTATAACTTGCATTGTGTAGATTCGGAGGCAGGAGTTAGAAGTAAAGTAAGGGCTAGAGAAGGCATTTTGAATACTTTTCGATTCTAATCTCATTCTTTTGTTACTGCACCTCTTGTCCAGTTATGTCTATCACATTTTGTGAGCTAACGGTGGATGGCTTAGTGTTATGAGTCGCTGTTAAGAAGAACAGGTTGCCCTTAATGTTTGGACAAAGTTGTGGTAGGATTCTGTGACATCCGCTAGTTCTTACATATGCTAGTTTTGGGAGGATTTTGTGATGTTTAGAGGCAGAACGAGTTCAGTTCTAGGCTTGGGAAACAACTACATTTGTTGTGCACTGTGAAGAAAAAAAAACACATACATAATATCCGCCAACTGATTAAACGTTTTGTTGTGATATTGGATGCCGCAGACAGCAGTACTGGTGCTGGAATGGTGGGTTGGCACTTTATTGAAGACCAGAGCTTGGTTAATGGCAATGGATTGGTTTCATATTTCAAGGGTTGGTGGCCTGTATGTGGGCATAGGAGTATGGTGATCCATCGTTTCGCAATGTATGGTCTTATGGCCCAGTTGTTCACTGCACAGGGAAGTTTGGAGTGTACTGCAGTGCCTGGATGTGGTCCACTGTAATTATCTTTTTTTGATGGTATTCACCCTGAAACATGCACATTCATAGGTTACTGGGTGACTGTGTCATGCCCTAGATACTTACATTGATGTCCCAATGTGGTGATGACAACCAGTGAGGGAGGAGTGTGGTTTTCCATGAACTCGTGAAAGGTTGTCCTCAAGTGCTGACATGGTGACCATTGTCGGAAAGGCTGCATGATTTTGTTCTGCTATGAATGCTTGTGAAATTGCCCATTGTGATGATATGATAAGTAGTGTGGGAAGGGGAGTATGGCTGTGGTCTGCTGTGGTGCGATGGAGCATGGGCTACGAGGTGTTCTTCTATTTTAGTAGGGCTTTGAGTTGTATGAGTGCGAGAACAAACTTTCATACATTCACTGGAATGAACTTTCTTATCCTTTCTGTTGTCTTGGAGAAGAAAGGTTTAGATCTGGACATCGAGTACAGAATATTGAGTGGCTACATTATTGGGGCCAAAATATGGAGGATCAAAATATGGACAGGTAAGTATGTAAAGATTTTCTATACTTAACTCCACCTATATGTACCTTGGCGAAGTAAATATCTATCTTCAAGGTACATAGATGTTGAGTTAAGAATAGCAAATCTATACTTACCTATATGCACTTACCTCCTTGATATTTTGGTTTTTGATATTTTGGTCTCCATAGTATGACCTCTCGATATTCTATAATCAATATTCTGGATTAAAACCAGACCAGAAGGAAAGGATTAGTGTTGGGTGGACAGTGTTGCTGAGTTTGATGTTGCTAAGTGTAAAGAGAGACATGTCTAGTCACCTCTGTTTTGTGGTGTCATTATATGGAGAGAGGTGTGTAAGTCTTTTGTTAAGTGTTGCCTGCCCAAGGAAGAAAGTGTGTGGTACCTTATCACCATTCTGTATCTCAAGGCATTTTTTCATGGCATTATTTCGGATTCAAGATTGGAGCTGTGTTAACGTCCTTGTAGGTAGCTGCTTTATGGTGTCACAGCAAAGGCCATAAGAGGGTGGCAAGTTAAAACAATTTGCATTACTACTAGAGAGGAAAGGAGCACCCAAAGGGCAACATAACATTTGCCTCGGGTACCAAAAATCCTTGTGGTGAAGTGTTGGTTGGCCAGGGAGCACCTGTTTAAGTAGGATGTGTGAACCATAGATGGCCCTAAGATTTACCTCCCTTTGAATGACCTTTTAAAGATGCCTTTTCGGAAACAGCAGTGACCCAATTGCTAGGGAATAGAGCATCTTTATTACGGCTGGGCAAAGATGTTTTCTCCAGCAACGTTTTTCTAGATTCCTGAATTTGCATTTCGTAAAGATTGCAGAGATTCCTGATTTTCACTGGCCTTCACTTGTGAGAAGTTTTTTCTCCACATAGGGAGATAATTTCATGCTAATAGAACCTAACCTTCTAAACCTGACTGCGGAATGCAGTTCAGGAGGTCTCGGTGTCCCCAGAAGCTTGACACAAAGGACTAAATGAACTCATGAGGGCCTGATTTAGAATTTAGTGGCACCTAAAAATCCTCCAGTTTCTTGAAGAAACTCTTAGGAGGCTATTTTTAAAAGGCATTTTGGCATAGGTAAAGCAGAACTTCTGTAGCACTCTTTACGTACTCTTACATGCCTTTGTGAATGGGCCCCAAAAGATTACAATGGGAATAAAATGTGAATATTAATATACGAGTAGTACAAACAGAAAAGACAGAGACCTCTTTGCACTTTTACTAATAGCGAGTTGGATGTTTCTGGCCGATCCACAAAGGTATGTAAGAATATGTAAAAAAGTAATCCTGTAGTACTAATTCCCATACTCATAAATGCTTTTGTAAATTTGTCAAATGTGGAGCAGAACCCACCAGTCAAATTTTCTCCACAATACTTTTCCTATGTTTTCCTATGAAGGAGGAAATTCAGCATTCATCCACATTCCCATGGTACAGTCGTTATATATGATCCTTTGGCAAATGTGATCAGCTTAAAGTGCACAAGCGGAACTCAAATGGAAAACGAAAGGAGGGTGGTGAAACACGGAATTTAATGGGAGTGTTTATTTCCTCTCGATGTTCTTTAAAATGCATACATCACTCTCGCTTATTCTCTCTCTAGCTTTTTGTTTGTCACTATGTACTTTGCTCTGTTCCTCTGTCACAATTGTTATTAATAACGCTCCTTGTTGGGATAGCAAACCGTCCAAAACAACAGATTACTGCTCTTTTGTTGCTTCATTGATTATAGTGTGGCATTTGATAGGATTGACAGGCCAACCCTAGAGAGGAAGCTAGACGCATGCGGTATGCCCCCTACGCTGGTAAGAGCCGTAAATTCACTGTACTTAGGGACAGGCGTCCCAGTGAAAACTGGGCTTTGTACAGTTACCTGGAAAATCAGAACAAATCGTGGCCTAAAGCAGGGCTGCATCTTGGCTCCCCTGCTGTTCAATCTGTACACAGCCGATTTAGGGGTCACCTTGGAGCCTGGTTGCCTGGCACCTCCCAAGCTAGCAAACCTCAGGCTGCAAATAATTCAATATGCGGATGACATAGTAATCATGGATCGCACCAAAACTGGTTTACAGCGGGCATTGAATGCTCTGAATGCATTTAATCTGACCAACCATCTCTAGGTAAACCAGAACAAAACAAAAGTCCTAATACTCGGAAGATACAGGAACAAAAAGAATAACTTCTGGAACATGGGCAGTAATAAAATCAGCACAACAAGTAAGTACAAATACCTCAGTCTGTGGTTCAGTAAAAACAGCACATCAGTGGCACAAGCAAATGCTATTTAAAAAAAAAGTGCTGCAATTACGTATGGGATTGGTCAACTGAATCAGTTATTAAGCAGCTCCTTGGCGGCCCCAATATTAAGGGTAATGAAGGCACTATTGTAGACCTTTTTAATCCTCTACTGTCCACAGGAATTGTCACCGAGCCTGGAAGCACGCTGTGTTCTAGCTGAATCTCGACCCAGCATGCCCTGGGAATTATGGACCTATATCCCTGCTTCCAGCCATGGGGAAAGTTCTAGAAAAACATCAATCAGCACCTCTCTTTATTTCTAGAAGAAAGCTCCCTTCTTGACTCCACCCAGACTGGTTTCCTTTCAAAATATAGTATGGAATCAGCGTTATTGACAGTAACAAGGGAGGTGAAACTGTTACTGGACAAGGGAGGGTCGTCGGCTATTATCCTTCTTGACCTGAGTGCAGCCTTCGACATGGTCGATCATGAGATCCTTGTACTCAGGCTGGGGGTCATAGGAATAAGGAATGGGGCTCTGAAGTGGCTTTCTTTCTTTTTAAAGGATATGTCTTTTCAGATCTATGACACCACTTGCTACTCAGAAGTAGTTCCAGTGAAGTGTGGGGTCCCACAGGGATTTGCACTTAGCTCCATTCTCTTTAATATTTATGTACAACCGATGGCCTCTATCGGCAGGGAATTTGGCGTGTTGATTGTTTCCTGTGCTGACAATACACATCTGGTTGTCTCCCTTGCCCCAAGGGCAGGCTCTCAGCACCAGCTAGTCCCCTGCCTCGAGAAAGTGGCACGGTGGATAGAGAGCTGTTCATTGAAATTGAATGGAGACTAAACCGAGTTGATGTTTGTGGGAACCAATTTAGCCCCACAAACAGCGCTAGGTTGGCCTGAATGCTTAGGAACCCCACCACAGACCTTGTCATCTATAAAAAGTATGGGTATGTGGCTGGATAGCTCTTTATCAATGGAAGTCTAAGTTAAAAGATTATCTGCATCCTGGTTCGCCATGTTGAGTATATTACGGAAAATCCTTGACTTATTACCTTTACCATCCATTAAAATTGTAGTCCAGGTACTCATTCTTTCTCGTCTGGACTTCAGGAACTCCCTGTATGTGGGTCTCACCCAAATCAGTCATTAAGAGACTCCAGGTAGCCAAAAATGCTGATGCAAGGACTATCATTAAGCTACCTAAAAATTCATCAGCAAAAAAGATTTTGGCGTCCCTGCATTGGCTCCCAGTGGAGCACAAAATAAAATTCAAGTCATTATGTCTGGCCCACAAGGGAATCAATCATAAGGGACCCCTCTGATCAATGCTCTTTTTTCACCCCACACCCCAAATAGGACTTTACGATCTTCCAATGCAGGCCTACTGAGAGTTCCGCTTATAAAAAGGACTAGATAGGGAGGTAGATCCCTATCCCATCGGTCCCCCTAATTATGGAATTCTATGCCAAGGGAATTAAGAACTGAACCCAATGAGAACAAATTCAGAAAACTTCTTAAAACTTGGCTCTACCCTTGGTAGTCTGTCTTGTTATAGCTGTAAGAATCAAGGGCCCTTGTTTGCCTTGCTTAGCGCTGGGAAGCCTTAGGGTAGCTACGCGCTCTATAAAACAAGATAAGACAAGATAATATAAGGCAACATTTTTACCAGTGTTATAGTATGGCCATCATGCCCACCCAGGTGCCCTAGATTCAGCCTCAGAACAAACCCACTGCAGAGCGTACAGGAAAATATTTCAACAACAGAGATACGCTTGTCACTCTAGGTTAAGGCTGGAATTGGGACTTGTGATTCAAACACAAGATTGCCAAGCCTCCATGCTGAAATCCTACATCAGAACCAGGAAGGCCCACATAAAATCATTAAAAGGCCATCTAAAATTCATCTTTGGAACTCCAGATAACCCTTGGCTCTGATAGAGCGCAGTGATATTCGGAAAATTGTAGGGGTACATTATATTCATGAATAGTCCGTACCCGCATATATTCTTATGGGTGCGTTAACCTTAGTTAGAACTCGTTTTGTAATAATCAGTGGTAAATGAAATGTTAAGATGAGTCGTGCCATTCAAGAAACGTAAAGTGGCATTTAGAGGGAATTATGTAACTTTCGATGTTCATTGCAAATGCATAATGAAGTAGTTATATGTAATGTAATGCAGTAGATTTAAACGTGCATCATGTTGAAGTTGCAAACGCATAGGTGATTAATTGTGTTTAAATGTGATGAAATGTAGTGCTTGCAGATGTAATCATTTAAATGTGTTTAAGTTGATGTTAAAGGCCTAGATGGAGTATTTGCTCCTTCGCGTTAAGAAAGACCTATTCGTTTTCCTTATGTTAGCTGGTTTATGTAGGTCCGAAATGTATTTTCCCCTGGTGAGGCTCTCATTTAGAGACAGTCAGCGAAATGTATGTGCATGCAAGGTTGTTCTGTTCTCATGCTTCTGTTGCAGGTGCAAGGACACCGTCCTCGTTAGTTAGAATAACGCTTTTGTTTTAGGAGTTAGGTATGGAAGAAATCGGTTACAAAGTCCTCAGGAATGCCGATATTTAGGAGTTGTGCTGAAGAAGCCTGAGACCCAAGGACACACCAACCGTTGCTGGAACGAGTACAAGTTTTGTGGAAAGTTACCTACGAGAGGTGCCTGGCCGGAGGAGGTGTTTCAGGAGGTGTGGTCATTAAGTGTCCATTTTGTATTAGGGACAGTGCCCCAAGGGAGGAGAGGCAGAAGTGTCAGAGAGAAGAGAGGGAGCAGAGAGAGCCGTTAGAGGGTAGAAGGAAGGGATCGATTCTTAGGATGAAGACTTAGACTGGCTTTTACAACGTGAGTGCACTTCTGAGGAAGTCTTCACGAGCTGACACCTTTTTCTTGATTTTACTTGGGTAATGTTAAGTAGGGATGCCACTATAGAACAGCGTAGGGATAGATTAATGGATTTCCTTTACAGATACTAATGAAGACTAATATAGACATTGGTGCAGTCACTGCTTGTTTAGTATTCCTGGAATTGCTTATTCTCTTTATGCTATATCGGATTAGATTGGTTTGTAGGATGGACTTTGTATTAGTACCTTTGTATTTTTACAACCTCGTCCTGAGGTGTCTGTATGTTCAGTTATTTTTGGTTTTGTAATAAACCCCCTAAACTTGGAATTCGGAGTCAGTGATCTTTCCGAGACTTCCTTAAATTGATTCATGCCAGTTTGGAACTAATGTATTGTTTCTCCCCTTTACACTTCTCAGCAGGTAATAAAGATCCAGTCGACCGAGGGTTCCTAGTAATTTGTACTGAGGAATCCGGCCTTATCAGTTGGTAGCGAGATGATGGTTACCTCTGTAGTAAGGAGAGAAGTAGAGAAGGGTAGTCATTGAATCCCCATAGAGTCCAAGTGATGGTTATCCAGTGGATTGTGAGCGGAGGACGACGGCGTTTGATGGAAATCGACGGCGAGTGACGGTGTGGCGGAAACAGCAGTTTGTGGTGGAGTGAGTATGAACAGGGATGTGTGTCTGTTAGATTGTGGTGTTGTTTTGATTGTGTGATGTCTTGCGGAGTTGGAATGAGATTTGAGTGATTGTGGTTTCGGGCCCAACGCGTGCGGTCAATGAGATTTGATTATTGATATCCCGGGATAAAGATTGTGGTGTAAAAGACACCCAGAGTTGAAATTGTCTGACCAGAGATTGTGGGAGTCATGAAACGTCGTTGACTAACCCACCAGTGATAGGGAAACGTGTGTGTGAGGGCGTGAGTAACCAACGCAGGTCGTGGGTTACTGCATGTGGAACATCGAGTGATTGGATCCTATCGATTAAGTACACGACTGTCCGGCCGTTCGTGGGCAGATAGTCTGGGGCAATTGTCCGGTCGTTCGCGGACAGACGGTTGCCAGGATTGAGGTCGACAATTACGAGACTGTCCGGTCGTTTTGTGGACAGGCAGTCAGAGAAGTGACTGTTCGGTCGTTTGGTGGACAAACAGTTATTTCAGAGCATGAGTGAGACGCGTGAGTGTGCGAGAGACGAATTGTAAAGGAGGTGTTGTAGGGATTCTGCAAAAACACAGAGCTATGCACAGGATAATAGGACCTCAGAGCATAGTGGTGAGCCAACCATGCCCCTTAGTACCCACAATCCCAATCCAACTAGCTTTGGCGTCTCATTCGCTGCTCAACTACCAATGAATAGACAACCCAGAACACGGTCTCTCTCAGGACTCGCGGGAGCAAGAACACTCTTTTATAACTCACTCATACTTGTCCACAACGTGCGTATTAAGAGACACAGTATAGTTTTAAATGTTTATTTCAACTATTGTGCTCTAAGATACAGTACACGTGCCAGTACTATCAGCATAATGCATAATGATAAAATAATAAGCATAGTTACAATTCCATAGAATACAAACGGGGACAGCATTTTATAAAGACAGTGGATATAGGGCTAAATGGCCTTACCACCCTCCCCGTGCTAATAACCAGTTTAATTATAAAAACAGAAGACTTCTGGGCTTTGTCTGGCGGACCCCCATACCTCAATATCTAGATGCAAGGTTTACATCATCAGACAAGCACAGCTCTTCTCCCTGGAAAGGTTTTTCTCCAAGTGTCACAAACAGCGAGATCACAATATTAAAAGCACACGAATTTCTCCAGTGCAGCTGTATTCCGTGTTATGTCTAAGTGCGAGGGGCTGACTAGATCAGCAAGAACAAGGGACGTTGTTTTTTGACCTTGTACATGTTGTGCAGACGAAACCCACAGGGAACAGGAGAAAAGGTGAAAGGCAAAAAGGCAGACAGTTCTAATATAGCCGGGCACAAGCAGAGGCTGGAAAACAAAGTCACAAAGTAATGTGTGCAAAAAGGCATCATGGCAGCCAGGCCTAAGCTAACGTAGCAACGTAGACAATGAGGCCACAAACCACACTACACCCTCCCCTGGTCAGTCCATTGGCCAAGACATAGGACGAAAACAGAGTTCAAACAGATGGAGCAGAACGCAAGCATCTATTTGGGAATAGTCCATAATGAAGGACAGTGCATGGGGAAAAATCACTTCAGGACAAAAAAAAATCCAGAGATGCAGGACGCAGTACGCGACGCTCCCTAATCCAATAGAGTGTAAGTGCAGAAAAACGCCACACCTTCCAAGAGGACATCATTGGAATCGTCTGAAAAAAGAGACGCCATCCAGTTCAACAAATCAAAACTGCACTCATGGTCCTCACATGAGGGAGCAGTGATCAGCATTGCGGGACAACTTGCGTGATTCTCAACATAACTTTGTTGTAGGAGAGTCTGAGCAGCCGCCCAGACATCCCATTGCGCCATCATTCCAAGTGCAGCTGCACGCGCCATAAAGCCATCGCCGGAACAGTCCCGTTCATGGGCCACTAAGGGACCCATTAACTGGCCAAAATCCGGGTCCGACAGAGACGTATTGGAAAGGCAAAAATTCAAGGACCAGGAGAAAGGACATCGTAAGCAAGACATCACAGGTTGCACGCAAGTGAAATACGCAAAGCGAAAAGAAAGTTTATATGACACACCGAGCGTCGCCAATGGTAGGATGCCGAAGCTGAGAAGCATTCGTTCACGGAGCATCCGGAGTCGACCTTGGTCGAGTAGGCCCCCAGGAACTGCAGCCATTGCGCAGCAAACAAATTAAGAGTAGTATTCCAGCAGCTAACGCTAGGATCAACGGAAAGCCGCCAAAGACGCTGGAAAAAATAGAATGAATAAAAGCCGGTATTACACCAAATATAGTTTGAAAGGAGGTAACAAGGCCAGAGCCCACAACTTTAAAAAGTGCACAAGACCTTCGGTACGAGATGCATTGAAAACGCGGTGAATCAGCTCACCGAAATGTTGTGGGAGGTTTGTGTTCAAAAGGGCCTGTATCTCACTGTGGGTACTAGCCACCTGGAGGATGAAGATCTCCCGTGCGGATGTGAGCATAACCTCCTGGTTCAATAATAGCGCCTTTATTCTGCTCAATTTATTGAAATCTGCCTTCAAAGTCGGAATGGAAGGCCAAATGGAACTATCTATTATGTCGTGCGGGGAGGAAAAATCACATTTTTGTAGCACACAACGCTGATGTGAAACTGTTACAATATAGGGGATGCCGGCCAGCATACCGCAGCAGTCCTGATTATTCAGAAGGAGATAGCTACCATTTGCAAGCACAGTGAAAGTAGGTGATATAGCAGGAGCAGGAATGCCCTTTAAAACACAAGCAAGATTCGGAGCCGAAACGTTACAAGCCCCGCGCAATTTAATGTTTTTACAAATGAGGGAATGACCCACTGCAGAATCGCAAGACTCTCCTGTGAGAAAACCTCTTTTCCGTCCCTAATGCACCTGTACATGAAAGGCAGGGACCAAAGTTCATGCAAGAAGGCACTGCCTAAGGGCTGAAAACGGCCAACAGGATAATGTTTCATGCAGGAACTGAACTCAAATAAATAAAAGGCAAAGCGATAACCCCGTGTACTAGCCACACAGCGGAGTCCAACTCCGCCACAGAGAATGGTAACGGCTCTATCTTCTCGATATGTAGAGACTGTATGTTGCATCTTTCATGGACATGAATTGCTGTTTGTCAGTTAAATTAAAAGGTAAGAATAAGGCAGTCGTGTTTAAAAAATGCCAAGGAACTTTACCCATTTTCAGTGTTTGCAAAGTCTATGCAAACTGCATCACAGAACGCAATTGATTTTGACCATGATATAACACAGACACATCATCCTGTACAATATCAACAACAGATGAAACAATATTCTCTAATGTGTAAATGCGGGAAGACAGGGTATTAATACTATTGTCAACAACAGCAAGCACCTTTTCTAGATTTGCTTGATCGATTTCCCGAAGACGGGAAGCAGCTTCAATTTGTGAAAGCTTCCAGAGTTCATTGTAAGTTTCATAAATGAATCTCTTAGGTCGAGGGACCACGAGGCCCCAGAACAAAATCGGACAGATCAATGTTGCCTGATAGGAGGGACAAATGTTCTTTTACAGAATCTAATGATGAGTGCTGCAACCACTGTTTACACAGTTTACCAACAGAATATGTTGTAACAGTACGAGAGTCAGAAAACCTCGGATCTGGCTTATCCTGTTTGTAACCAGGAGCTGAGTCATGAAAACGCAGTTGGCAGGCGTCTGATGCTACGGGCCAGGCCAACCAGGGTGACTGAACAATCGTCGATATATTAAACGAATTGTTTTGAAATAAAGCTTTTAAATCCGTTAAGGAAATATTGAAATGCAAGCTGTCGTTGGGAGTGGAAGACAATGCGGGAATGGACGGTGCATTCAATTGTTTAGAAATAGCCAAACCCCAACAGGTCGTTTGATAGATCGTACTATTTAAAAATAAAATCTGGGCCGGGATTAGGCAAGCACGGTGTAAGGCTTCCGTACCTCGGACCTGCCATGACTTAGTGCCCCAAATAGACTTTAAGTCAATGGTGAACTGCCAGTGTTCATAACCACCCACTGCTAAGGCGTTCAAAAAAGAACCCAAATATAGCAATTTAGTGTGGGTCAACATAATCTTTTGAGCGGACGAAGTGTTCAATTTAAAATAGTAGGACTCAGGGTTTGATCTATCAAAGTCTGTAAAGTAAGTAAATTTACTCCTAAGAGTTTGGGAGCTGCCTGGCAAAGGGGTCGGACAATGTTCCCATTGGGTGTTATTAAAACGACCCTGAAGAGTACTTGGTTTATGGAGAAAATGGTTACCCCAATGCTGGTAACAATATAAGTCAGCATAACTGGCAGAATTTAAATACAGATCTTCAGCATTAAAAGCAGCATAATATTTCAAATCAGAAAATAACGATTCAACGGCATGCACATCCCAATCGTCAAAATGAATATTACTTTTTACGACATCACCCATTGAAACACGGAGGACATTTGGTACATTAATAATCTCGGTTGGTCCATGAATTTGGAAATTCACCGCATCCCATACGATGCCATCAGCAACTGGGAAAGCTGAAATGTTCACAAATGTGTGGTCACGCTTCATGATGTGAGATGAAGAATGCGGAGCCAAAGTTCCAGCGACACAGTTCACTGCAGAGCGTTCTGGTAAATAGTGACCATTAATGAGCAAAAAGAAAACTGTCACAAAGCCAATGGACATGAACAGAAAAATCAGGAACAGTACCAACCAGATATATGTCCATGGAGGGACCAAAAATTGTCTCTGAACCAGGATACCAAAATACTGAAGCTGGACGGGATAAGTGATGAGGTGGAATCCGAATCAAAGGAAAACGGGTTGGGCTCAGTGGTGTTGTTGGTAAATGAGCCACCGACTCGGTGGCGGGATAGGTGTACTCGGTCTCCTCGTTGCAGGAGGAAGCCGGGAAGTCGAGCAGGCGATCAGGCAAATTGACCATCTCAATGGCAACATCAGTGTCCGTGCGGGCTGGAGGGACATACACATGAGCCCTAGAAATAGCCGGACAGGAGACCGCAGGTATTACACTATTCAGGATCGGCCAGACATGTAGTTTGACATTGTCCAGTGAGATGTATCTGTTCTCCTTGCGACCAGGAAGCGGTGGTAAGATGACAGTACGAGTACCCTTCAAGCCAAGGACTGGAACCGGTGCACGATAAGAGGGTCCAAATTCTTTTTTGTTCTCCACCTTCTCTCGGACCAGATCTCCAACCTTCGGAAGCCAGCCGGCAACCGGAATCTGCAGCGCAGCGTCAGTGGCTGAAGGCAAGTGTTTGTTAGCAAGTTTGTCACGAGCTCCTTGTAAGTCCTGTAACATAGTAGAATGATTATCTACGTCAAAGATTGTGGATTGCGCCGCCATGTCTAGACCATCAAGGTCGGGCACAAACATTCGTATGCCAAAGAGCATTTCGTATGGGGTCTGTCCACCCAGAGGTCTTCTAGGGAGATTATTACGTGCACGTTGTACGGTATACAAGTGGGCCAGCCAGTTCCTGCCAGTACCTAAGACTCTAGCTGTCAAGGATTGCTTTAAGTCACGGTTCATTCGTTCAACAATCGAATTGCCCTCAGGCCGATATGGAGATGAAAATTTCACCCGCACCCCCAGTGACCCCATCGCGTCCTTGTACGCCTTAGAGGCGAACGCTGGACCTTGGTCAGAATGGAAGGTGCCACAGGCAAAAATTCCCACAAAGACACGCAAATCCCTTATGACATTTCTAGCGTTAGCACTCCGTTGTGGCCAGACCCAGATGAAGCGTGTGCACGAGTCTACTGCAACTAAGATGTATTTATATCCAGTGTCAGATGAAAATGGACAGCAGTGATCCAGGTAAACACACCCAAAAGGTCTGTTAGAAATGCAGAGCTGTGTTTGTGGTGGACGTGTAACCGTTAAAGGCTTAATTTGCTGACAAACGTCACAAGAAAGCACATAAGTACGGGTCTGTTTATATAAACCACGCCACCAGTAACGCTGCTGCAATATGGAAACAGTTGCAGAGACGCCAGCATGGGCCGGGCCAAGCCTTCGTGTGCGGCCGTTATCAAGGAAGGTCTGCGGTCCGCGTTGGGAATCAGCCGATCACCAACGTCTGGAATTCTTACGTAAGGAGCCTGTTCGGGACCTAATTGATAAGAGTATTTGGAAGGAAACCCCTCGGGTAATTAGCACCTTCCTTTGTTGCAGCAATAGCTGCCAAAATATCATTATCTATTTTAGTCATGGATCTTGTAACTGCTGCTACAGAGCACGTGGTTACTGCTGATTTGGCAGCTTCATCTGCCAAACTGTTACCGACAGCGTGTGCGCCCACACGCTGGTGGCCAAGAGTGTGAATCACCTGTGTGAGAGGCAGACGTTGTTTCAGGTCTGCCACTCGAACCCAAAGCATTTTATGCTTAATTGTGCTGCCTTTTGCATCTCTATAGTCATTTTGTGACCAAAAGAATAGGTTGTCATTGAAAGATTGAACACAGTAGTAGGAATCGCATACAACAAGAGTAGTCACTTCTGGATTCGAGAAATCAAGTGCGAGCACCAAAGCACGCAGCTCGGCCAATTGTGCAGTACTGTCTCCTAGTGCCTGTGTGTGCACTACAGTCGATTTGAACTCTCCGTTCACTATAGTACCTGCAACAATAGCACACGCTGCGGAATAAGCATGCTTGGAACCCGTGGCCGGTTGTGCCGAACCATCAGTATATATAATACATTCGTACTCCTCAAGCGGTAGCAAAGTCAGAGGAGGAGGATGAACAAATTCATACTGTAAGAACTCCTGTGTCTGAAGTGAGGAATCAAAGATAAAAGTGACATCCGGGGATGTCAGAGATGTAGCCCATTGTATCCAACGGGTGTGCAAAGCCTTAGAGTTCGGTACACTTGCCTTTGTCACTGCCTCAAGGGCAGGATATGGTGTTACCACCAAAATGCGTTTTCCTGTGCCAGTGCGCGTTCCTTTAGAATCGCCATTTGCACTGCAGTCAAAACTTTCTCCACAGAGGAAAATCGCAACTCCGCTGAAGTGTAAAGATGTGACTTGTATGCAATCGGTACTGTGTCACCTTTGTTAAAGGTTAAGTACGTGAAACCCACTGCCCCTGGCACAATTCTAATCACCAGGTTTGTGTGGTTATCACGAGTCAACAAGAATTTAGATTCAAGTAGATCAGACTGCAAAGACTGCAGTATAGAGGAATGCTCAGGAAGCCAGCATGACTTTGAAAAGGTAGGTTGTATCAAGGCATAAAGAGGCTTGATACGCTGGGCATATTCGGGAATGTAAGTACGCCCGAAGTTTAGGAAACCCAGTAATGACTGAAGCTTTTTCAGTGTGGATGGAGGGCGCAAAAGATCGCACTTCTCCAAGAAATGGGGTGCTAAGCCCTTACCTTCATTGTTGAGCTCATAGCCCAAGAACAAAACGGTAAATTCAGCAATGTGAGATTTGGCTAAATTAAATTTTATCCTAAGACCGCAAATTCAAGAATAATGCGGTCCACTCGGGAAAGATGCGGCCATAACTCGTCGTCTGTCAGATAGATATCGTCGACGTACGAACACGCATTTGGGTCTATGCTGTCTAACAATGAGACAACACGGGCGGCGAAGACACCCGGACTGTTTTTGTAGCCCATGAGTAAACGCCGGAATTTGAATTGTTTACCACCGGAAGTGAAAGCGCTCCATTGGCTGCACTCCGGGGACAAGTTGTGCGTGTAAAATCCATTGGATAGGTCAAGTGTCGTTTTATTTTTTTTTCGAACAAGACTGTCTACAAGCGCAGAACTGTTTGTATTTTGTACCGCAAAGGTCCGACAATGAGAGTTCAAATGTCGGTAATCCAAAACTAAACGGTACGATCCATCAGGTTTAGAAACCGCAAAAAGGGGATTATTCATTGGTGATACGCATGTTTCAATTACTCCTTGATATTCTAACTGTGTCAGAATGTCTGAAACGGGACCTTTAGCTTCCCGCCGGATGGGATATTGGGGTTGTGGCTGTGGCAGCGACTGCAATGGTATATCATGGGGTGGAGAATCCTCATCCCAGCCCACGTGATTACGGTATAACGCCGGAGCTAGGGCCCCAGCCCATTCAGCTGCGAGAGCCTCCGCTTTGTCCTTGGGGACATGACGAGAAAAGCTCGGAAGGATTACTTCCTCCCCTCTGCGAGCAGCAAGTACGAATGGGGGCGGCCAATCCGCCTCTGCTAACAAAATGTCATATGAAGAGGTCAGATTTTCCCAAAAATCCCTTTAATAACACGCTCAATGTCACCTTCAATTTGAATGACAATATTAAATAGTCTGTCAGGGGGTGCCACTCGGGTGTCCGCTGTCTCGACAGTAATGAATGTTTCAGTTGCTGTCACCTCCACATGAGGACGCAGTGCCTCCCGCACTATGGTAACTTCTGCGGCGCTGTCTAGCAGCGTTACTGCCCACGTCCAATTCAGGAGTCTTGTTCTCACCGTCTGTGGCATACCTCGCTGTTACAGCTGCAACTTTTTTCTTCTGAAACTGGGGGCGAGAACGTTGAAATTCTTCTGGTTTCCCTTGAACTGGCTGTCGAGGTTAGTCGCATCCCTGTGTAGCCTATAGGGGTGGGCGGAATTTGCGGAGTTGCCTTACGCAAAATTCCGCGAAACGGCAAGAAATCTCCGCGATCACGCGGAATTTCGCGTGCTCGCGGAGATTTTGCTGCGCCCGTTGCCAGAATGAATCCTGCCCTGCATATTCATCCACGAAGATGCCACCGTTTTGTGCAATACCTCTACTCAACTGGAGTACTTTCTACTGGCTAATCAGTAAGTGCTACCTCGTTGGGTAAATGTATAGTGCCTTTCCTACACTGCAGCTGCGTAAAGGACCAGAAGAATTGTCTCCAGTGACCTCGTGTGTCTGTAACTTTGCCACCGCGCCGGAAAGGCGCTCGGGGTCCTTTGAGTAAGCTGTCCATCATAGTGGGGAAAGGGCGGGAAGACGTTGCATACCGCTAGTGTATGTGGGGCGGGGCCAAACGGGCGGGGCTTCTAGGCCTGTTCACATGCCTCTTGTTTATAAAGGGTGAGAGCAGGATCTCAGCGGCAGACGAGGAGAAGGAACCTCCTGGTCACAGGAACAACACTAGGATTGCGCTCGAGAAAATCAAGGATGCAAAGACCTCCATCAAGGATTACAGCTAACTTTTCATGGTGGAAATGGGAAGAAGGCACATCTGCTTAACCACGCTCACGAATTCTACACGAGGATTGCGCTCGAGAAAATCAAGGATGCAAAGACCTCCATCAAGGATTACAGCTAACTTTTCACGTTGGAAATGGAGAGAAGGCACATCTGCTTAACCACGCTCATGAATTCTACACGAGGATTGCGCTCGAGAAAATCAAGGATGCAAAGACCTCCATCAAGGATTACAGCTAACTTTTCACGTTGGAAATGGAGAGAAGGCACATCTGCTTAACCACGCTCACGAATTCTACACGAGGATTGCGCTCGAGAAAATCAAGGATGCAAAGGCCTCCATCAAGGATTACAGCTAACTTTTCACGTTGGAAATGGAGAGAAGGCACATCTGCTTAACCACGCTCACGAATTCTACACGAGGATTGCGCTTGAGAAAATCAAGGATGCAAAGACCTCCATCAAGGATTACAGCTAACTTTTCACGTTGGAAATGGAGAGAAGGCACATCTGCTTAACCACGCTCACGAATTCTGCACACCTGCCCTGCATTTTTATCCGAGAAGATGCCACCGTTTTGTGTAATACCTCTACTCAACTGGAGTACTTTCTACAGGCTAATCAGTAAGTGCTACCTCGTTGGGTAAATGTATAGTGCCTTGCCTACACTACAGCTGCGTAAAGGTCCAGAAGAATTGTCTCCAGTGACCTTGTGTGTCTATAACTTTGCCACCACGCCGGAAAGGTGCCGGGGTCTTTGTGTAAGCTGTCCATCATAGTGGGGAAAGGGCAGGAAGACGTTGCATACCGCTAGTGTATGTGGGGTGGGGCCAAACGGGCGGGGCTGCCATGCGAGTTCACATGCCTCTTGTTTATAAAGGGTCAGAGCACGATCTGAGCAGCAGATGAGGAGAAAGAACCTCCTGATCACTGGACCTACACGGGGATTGCGCTCGAGAAAATCAAGGATGCAAAGACCTCCATCAGGGATTACAGCTAATGTTTGACTGTAGATATGGGCAGGAACCACTCCTGCTTAGCCTCGACCTTGCTCACGAATTTGTTTGTGCTGATTAATGCGTTACAGAATTTGAGCTTCAGCTCGGGCACCTGCTTTATTTAAATCTGTAAGTGCTTCCTGGTGAGGTTTAATATTACCTCATGCACCCGAATTCCGTTCCGCCGCGGATCGCGGAAGTTTCGACATTTCCGCGTTCCGCGCGGAACGCGGAAATGCCGAAATTTTGCAAGTTCCGCGAGCGGAACGGAATTTGCTGCCCACCCCTAGTAGCCTCACGACCCCTGCCTCTATCCTGGCGATCTCCTTCACCAGTCTGAGAGGTTGATGGTGCCTGTGAAGAACGAGGAGAACGCGGATCAGGGACTTGAAATCTCTCTGGAGATTTAATTATCGCGCGGTCGCGCAAATCATAAGTGCGTTCAGAAGAGACGGAAACTGGGGATGCGCCACACGACCCTGGTTTCTTCTGTTGCTTACCCTGTTTCTTCAACCTCCAGCTCTTTTTAGTAAAGAACGGTTTCTCATCTTTCTCAGATTGAGTTTTTGGTTGTGGTTGTGATTGCGTTTGCGTTTTAGCAAAAGGCTTAACTCCCAGGCTATTGCGGCCAATGGTTTTATAAGCCTGTGCAATAATTTTCGGTAATTCGCGTGGCTTGTCCGGTTCTGGGATCAAAGCCAAAGCATTAGCTACTTGAAAGTTAACAGCATCGCCCTTGACATTCGCAAGGATCAAATCAGCCACTACATCGAACACTCCCACCAGTCTCATCCCCAATTCCACAGCCGCTTCAGGGCCATGCTCATGCTGTACTCGTTTAATTATAGAGGGTAGAACTGTCTTGGAAGGAGTGCCGAAACACTTCGCATATACTGCTGCAAATACCTTGCCCCAGTTGTTACAATCTGCCAACTCGGGAATTAAGTCTTTTGGCAAACTAATCGTCAAAATCCTGTGTTTTTCCACAGGAGATGTATTAGGAAAAACTGCCTCCAGCTGGTCAAATTTCTCTGCAAGCCAATAAGGTAAATCATCCTTATTTTGTGGGCGCTTGCCCAACACCGAATTAACCATGACGGGACTTATGGTTACACCGCCCGGTCCAGCTGGATGCGCTGCAACTCCAGGAGGGACTCCCTGGACGTTGCCAGTAACATATTGTACCAAAGCTCTGTGCACACGTATCAAAGACGTATGCAATTCACGTAGTTCAGCAACCGCAAGCATCATATAACGCGGATGTGGGGTATACCCAGCCAAGACTGGCCAAGTGGCCCCTTCAATCAATAAGGGGCCTAAACGAATCGGGGTAACCGGCTGTGGGAGGGCGCCATTAAACCAAACACGGTGTTCCCATGCCGTGAGCGGTACTTCAAGAGTCCGATAAGGCCTATAAACTATAGGAAGAGCGGTGGCTGTATATTCATGGAACAGATTATCAGTTCCATCCACCGCCGGGAAAGTCACCCAAGAGTAAAACACCTCAAAGTGGTAAGCAGGATCCGCTTGTACCACAAAGATCAGATCGACACCCGCGTCAGGCACTCCATACGCTGTCAAATGAGCTCGGAGCGCTGCGCGACTATGTGCCGCAATGTTGACAGCCATTAAGGCTAAGAATGTTCGACAACCTAGTATGAGACCGCGCTATATAGGGTTTATATTAACACCTTTTAATACCTTCAAGCTTGAAAGAACCTATAAAAACATCAATATAGGAGGTATCACCTTCACACCCGTTTCCGGAAACGTATGCGAAGGGTGTTGTGGACAAGGACAAGCACTACTCAAGCGTCTCGCAGATAAGCAGCCCACCACGTTGGTGGCGCCATGTTGTAGGGATTCTGCACATACACAGAGCTATGCACAGGATAATAGGACCTCAGAGCATAGTGGTGAGCCAACCATGCCCCTTAGTACCCACAATCCCAATCCGACTAGCTTTAGCGTCTCATTCGCAGCTCAACTACCAATGATTAGACAACCCAGAACACGGTCTCTCTCAGGACTCGCAGGAGCAAGAACACTCTTTCATAACTCACTCATACTTGTCCACAACGTGCGTATTAAGAGACACAGTATAGTTTAAAATGTTTATTTCAACTATCGTGCTCTAAGATACAGTACACGTGCCAGTACTATCAGCATAATGCAGAATGATAAAATAATAAGCATAGTTACAATTCCATAGAATACAAACGGGGACAGCATTTTATAAAGACAGTGGATATAGGGCTAAATGGCCTTACCACCCTCCCCGTGCTAATAACTAGTTTAATTATAAAAACAGAAGACCTCTGGGCTTTGTCTGGGGGACCCCCATACCTCAATATCTAGATGCAAGGTTTACATCATCAGACAAGCACAGCTCTTCTCCCTGGAAAGGTTTTTCTCCAAGTGTCACAAACAGCGAGATCACAATATTAAAAGCACACGAATTTCTCCAGTGCAGCTGTATTCCGTGTTATGTCTAAGTGCGAGGGGCTGACTAGATCAGCAAGAACAAGGGACGTTGTTTTTCGACCTTGTACATGTTGTGCAGACGAAACCCACAGGGAACAGGAGAAAAGGTGAAAGGCAAAAAGGCAGACAGTTCTAATATAGCCGGGCACAAGCAGAGGCTGGAAAACAAAGTCACAAAGTAACGTGTGCAAAAAGGCATCATGGCAGCCAGGCCTAAGCTAACGTAGCAACGTAGGCAATGAGGCCACAAACCACACTACAGAGGGGAACTGCTGCATGAGGAAGAGAGTGACATCAGAGAGTGTCGCGCTGTGATAGGTCGGTTGGTGTGAAGCCGCGCTGGTATTGGTGGATTGTCATCAGGAAGTCGAGTGAAAACAAGTGAAGAAAACGTTGATTTCATCATGAAATGTTTTAAAGTTTCACAAGATATGTGTAGAGGAGACAGACGAGTGGTTACTCGGGGGGGAGAAGAAGCTCCGCCCGAGGATACCCTAGCCCATTATATGGCTACGAATGTGGGATTGAATACTATAATTTGGCTTGAAAATTGGCATCAAATGACTGAAAATGAGGGAGAATTGACTTTTCTGCGTTATGGCACTTTCAGGTTGGAAGTGTTGTACCAATTGAAAACAGTAATGTCCTCATTGCGACCTTTACCCAGACCAACACAGTTTGAGGTGCTACATGCATGGATAAGAGCAGCACATGATAGGAAAAGAAACAGAAGTCAGGAAAGGGTGAAAAAGTCAATCAGGGCGTTTCAGGATGCGCGATGGGACGCATTGGAGAAGAGATGGAGGGTGGAAACTATTGAAGGGGATAGGCTATTTCCGTTGATGATAAAAGTAGGAGAGGTCCAGAAGAAGTGGGGTGAGGAAGTCGATAGTGACACAGATGACAGCTTGCTAGATAGACTGCTATCAGAAAGACCACCTCCATATAATCCAGATTCCGTAGAGGGAAAGGCAGTATCAACAGAGGGAACTGGAGAATCGCAGACTCAACCTAGTGCGAGAGTAGTCGGAAGAATATCAACCAGAACAGACGGGATGGGAATGCATACACCAGCAAGCATCAAAGCTAATGGAGTTACAGTTGTTACAAGGCTACCGGATGCTCTTACAGTACCGGTTACCATCGGCCCCATAGTGTCAGTATATGACCCAGATCAGGCAGGAAATGGAAGTCTAGCACGATCAGTAGCAGGAGAAGGGACAGGCTCTGGAGGGAATGGCATTGTGAGTGGAATAGGTCACCTTCCGAAACCCATGGAATCAAGTACTCCTTTGCCAGCCACGGCAGACTCCTCTAGAGGACAGGGAGACGTAAGAAGGGTGAGACCAAGGTCTTTGGCCGATTCAAGATCTGACATAAGAATGTGGGAACCACCAGTGAGAAACCCTAATGATCGGATGACAGGAGACTGGGATCGCGGGACTACAGGAAGCCGACCAGTCCTAGGGAATATAGTGGAAGGGAACCGATGTGAGGATCAGGGCAGTGAGAATGGAGAGTCGAGTGGTGCATCAAGTCGAGGGACCCTTAAAACTGCTATAAGAGCAAAGATGTTGGATGTAATGAGATTAAAAGCTGAGGTAGATGAGATAATTAGTGGGAACCTGCCATTGGAAAGAGTAGAGCTTTAGGGACCAGACGAGTTGCTGTTTGTACAAAAGATGTAACTCGCAAGGCGAGATCAGCGCATGACAAACTGACAGACTTGGCAAAGAGACACGAGGTGGATCTGTCCAAAACTAAGATGTTGCAGGGAAGTCACAGGTTGCAGTACAGTGACCAGGAACTGGAAGAGAAGAGAGTGATAGGGCTGAAAACTCACATTCGAGAATTGATTGTAGGGATACGTGCATGGAGCATGCTTGACAAATGGGAGGAAAGATGGTCCAAAAAGAAGAGCAACAAAAAGAGCGTAGGAGAGACACCGCCTCCAGGAGGGGGGATGATAGGAGTGGGACATTTTCCTTTGCGAGAGGTACAAAACGGAGGGTATGTGCATGTGCCTTGGAGTAGAGGCGATTTGGCAGCGTTTACAAATGAGTTTCCTCTGCTGAGGGAGAAACCTGTCGAGTGGTACAAGCAGGTCGATCGATTTGTTAAAATCTCGAAGGTGTTGTCGGTTGACCTGAACACATTGTTTGATATTGTAGTACCAAGCGATTTGTGGGCAGCTTGTAAAGTTGCAGTTGATTGGCCAACTTCTGAACCAGACAGGGATTCTGTTACCAATGGTCCTTCACCAACTGTTATGAAAAAGTTTGAGCAAGTAATTACATGGCTGAAATCCAAAATTTCACCACAAGACATTGATTGGGTTAAGATAGATCGAACTGTCCAGGAACCAAAAGAGTCCGTACATGAATATTACGAGAGGCTCTTACAAGCCTTTAAGCAGTACAGTGGGCTAGACACGTTAGACCCCAAAGACATGGGACAATTCGTTTCCAAGTTCGTCTTGGGTCTGAGATCAGAAATCAGCTTCATGATTCAGCAGCATTTGATCTGCTGGCAGAACAAGTCGGTGGACGAAATACTGCGGTACGCCAGATACTGCAGCGATGAAGTGGACTCGAAACACAGGAAGCTTAAAGATAAGCTAATGCTAGTCCAAATGCAAAACGCTGACAGGGAAATTCAGACACAGCCAAGCGGAGGGACGCTAGGGAGAAGACAGGGAAACAATCAAGGAGGGACCCAGAATGGGCAGGGTCCGGGAAGGGGGAATCCTATAGACCCTAAGACAGGGATGGATGTGGCAACACTGAAAAAGACAACTGCGTGTCACTTTTGTCACAAGATCGGGCATTGGAAGTGCGAGTGTAGATCGAATCCAGCGAACCAAGTGCAACAAGAGGGAGAGACGGTACAGGTATCTGAGGTCGTCAATACAGTGATGAGACCCAGGTCCATGCAAGGGGGGACATTGTGCCCGCAGGTGCAAGTTCCGCAACCTCCGAGAATCCCGCAGGGAAATCGAACGTACCAGCAGATGCCCCTTTTCGAGGATTGTGATGATTATAGCTCAGACCCGTTGACATGACGGTGCCTGAGGGGGGAGGAAGGCTGCACTCTTGGGCCAGTCTTAGAGGTAGACCAGAGGGGACCGTTTGTAGAGGTGAATGTTGACGGTCATCCCACCACCTTTTTGGTTGATACTGGTGCTACCCGTTCTACTGTGAGATCTGCAGTAGTTCCCAACCTACCCCTCTCGGGACAATCAATCCAAGTAGTAGGAGTGGCGAATAAGAAGATGACTAACCCATTGACTGAGCGGTTCCTGTGAGAATAGGAACTTTCCGAGATCGACACCAATTTGTTGTGTGCGACACAAGTCCAGTCTGTTTGCTAGGACGTGATCTTTTGTGCAAACTGAATTGTACCATCTATTGCACCCCCAAGGGAGTGGAATTACAGACAAATGATGATGATGCCACCTTCAAGGTTGCAAATCAGCATTTTTGCATAGAGATGTACCCTATGTTAACAGTGGAAGAGCTTCCACTTGACTTAAGAGACTCTGTTTCATTGGATGTGTGGGATTTTACAGGAGAAGAGATTGGACTGATCAGAGGTGTTGAGCCAGTTAAGATCCAGGTCAAGCAAAATGTTGAGTTTCCGAGAACACCCCAGTATAATCTGTCGCCCAAAATGATCACAGGGATTAAACCTGTAATCGATTCCATGATTCAGCAGGGAATTCTGAAGGAGATAATGGGCAGTCCATGCAACTCACCCATCATGGGATTGCAGAAACCAAGTGGGAAATTCAGAATCGTGCAAGACCTGCGAAAGGTCAACGCGATTGTGGTTCCGTGTTGTCCAGTGGTACCGAATCCATCAGTGATACTATTCCAGATTCCATGTGAAGCCGAGTGGTTCAAGGTGATTGAATTGTGCCAAGCATTCTTTTCGATACCCTTGCACGAGGAGAGCCAATTTTTGTTTGCCCTCCGTCTGGAAGATCGTGTGTTAACGTGGTGTCGTATCCCTCAAGGGTATACAGAGAGTCCATCAATTTTCAATCAGATCTTGAAGAAGAATCTTGAGAGTCTTGTACTGCCACAGAATTCTGTTCTTGTGCAGTACATTGACAATCTCCTCATCGCGTCAGAAACGGAGGATGCTTGCAGGATTGACACGATTGCCTTACTGAATCATTTAGGGGAGAATGGACACAAGGTGTCCCCAAACAAGTTGCAGTACTGTCTGAGTGAGGTTCAGTACTTAGGTCATCGAATTGAGAAAGGCAAGAGAAAAGTGTCACCAGATCGAATTGAGGCGATCATGAACATGACTGTGCCTACCACTCAGAAGGAAGTCAGAATGTTCTTGGGAATGGTTGGTTACTGTCGCCAATGGATTCCCAACTTCTCATTGAAGGTGAAGCCTCTGCAGAGGCTGTCGCATAAGGACGTGAGTGATCCGGTACCATGGGACAATGACTGTCTGATTGCGTTCTTGGAGTTGAGAGAGGGCTTATGTTGTGCTCCGGCTCTGGGAATGCCTGACTACAACAAGTCCTTTTCATTGTTCTGTTATGATCGAGAAGGTTGCGCATTGTCAGTCCTGACTCAGAGTCATTGAGGTGTCCGTAGACCAGTTGCCTACTTTTCAGCTACTTTAGATCCAGTAGCTTCAGCGTTGCCCGGATGCCTCAAATCCGTTTCTGCAACAGGTGTCAGCATTGAGAGGTGTGAAAGCATTGTTATGGGTCACCCATTAACGGTATATGTTCCACATTCTGTTGCGCTTTTGATGACAAGGACTAAAACACAGCACCTGACAAACAATAGACTCACACGTTACGAGCAAGTCATACTTGCTGCGGAGAATGTGACTCTGAAAAGGTGTTCTGTTTTAAATCCTCCTACATTGATGCCATTGCCAAATGCAGATGATGAAAATTGTGAAGACCATGACTGTCTTGATGTGACTGAACTTTGCACCAAACCTAGACCTGACATTGTTGATGAACCTCTGTCTGACCCTGATGAAATTTTCTTTGTCGATGGTTCATGTTTAAGAGACAATGTGGGTCATTTGAGAGCAGCGTTTGCTGTATCAACCATTACTGGAGTGGTTGAAGCTGCTTGCTTAGAAGGAGTATACTCCACACAAGTGGCCGAAATCATTGCCTTGACTCGCGCCTGTTTGGCAGCTAATCAGATCCGAATCACCATCTACACCAACAGCCAATATGGGTTTGGTGTGGTTCATGACTTTGGACAGCTATGGTCTCAGAGGGGTTTCTTGACATCATCTGAATCTCCCATCAGAAATGGAGAATATGTGAGACAACTGTTAGAAGCGTTGCAATGTCCCAGGGAAATAGCAGTGGTAAAGTGCGCTGCACATGGGAGGGGGACGGATTTTGTTTCTATCGGAAATAAGTACGCGGATGAAATTGCATGTTTTTGCGCTGAACAAGGGTGTATATTTATTGGAGATTACACTGGAGAGAGCCAAGAAAGAACCGAGCTCAGCATGATGTTAGCCATGGCAGACACTTGGGAGGAACTCAAGAGCCTGCAGGAAGGAGCTTCAGATCAGGAAAGAGATGTATGGATCAGATCAGGGTGTGAGAAGGGGGATGTTGGCATTTGGGTTTCAAGTGATGGTCGAGCAGTGTTACCAGATGACCTATTGAGCCCGATGGCAAGGCAAATTCATGGTGCTGTGCATCTAGGAAGAGATGCGATGGTGCGAGTGTTTAGACAAACGTGGTATAATCCACGGTTTTGTGCGTTTGCTGAAGCAGTGTGTCATAGGTGTGTTACCTGTCAACAAATGAATGCTGGAAAGAAAACTGTGGTTGCCCTGAGTCACATTGGGAGGTCGGGAGGGCCTTTCAATAGGATACAGCTTGATTTTATCGAAATGCCTAGGTGCAACGGACTGAGGTACATTTTAGTGGTGGTGTGTGTTTTTTCATGATGGGTGGAAGCTTACCCAACACGAAGGTGTGACACCCTTACAGTAGCGAAGCCATTACTGGGAGAGTTGATTCCAAGGTTCGGTTTTCCAACTTCGTTGGAATCAGATAGAGGAACACACTTCCACAGCGAGATCATGAAATTTCTTTGTGCTGCTTTAAATGTTGATCAGAGACTCCATTGTAGCTATCGACCAGAGGCTTCTGGGATAGTAGAGCAGATTAATGGAACTTTGAAAGCACGGATGGCAAAGGTGTGTTCGTCTACATCTCTGAAGTGGCCTGATGCGTTGCCTCTGGTGTTGATGAGTGTTCGCAGTGTCCCAGATAGGAGGACCGGTCTTTCCCCGCATGAGATCCTTATAGGGAGGGCGATGCGATTGCCAGCAATACCATTTTCAGCCTTGATAAACATCACTGATGACTTAATCCTTGATTACTGCAAAGGACTAGCTGATGTGGTCCGTTCTATGTCTCAGCAGGTGGAAGCTGCTGCTGTTCCAGCTTCAAGAGATCTCTGCCACGGCCTGTGCCCGGGTGACTGGGTGCTTGTCCGTAAGCACGTGAGGAAGAGCTGTTTGGATGCTCGGTGGCGTGGCCCTTACCAGGTGATACTTGTAACGAACACAGCGGTGAAGTGCGGAGGGTTGCCGAACTCGATACATGCTTCCCACACCCACCGAGTTTCAGAACACTTGGAAGAAACAGCTCCTCTCGAGAATGAAAATCCAGCTGTGGCGGCAGGGCCACGAGAGAGGACAAGCCAAGCTGTGAGGGTTGCTGACGAAGCTGGTTGCTCACCAGATCAGGCTGAGGAGGGTTACACTACACACAACCCAGGTATTGACTCTGAGGAAGAAGGTAACGTTGCGGGTGATATAGAGTCAGACTCAGCCGAAGGAAGTGGTGTGCAGAGTGTTCGAGAGGGGAGCAAAAGGGCTGACCGAGCAAAAGAATCGTGGCCTGAAAGACAGAGAAGGTTGAACTTACGATTGGCTCCTGAAAGAGATCTTGCCCCTGTGTCTGAGACTTCCGAATCAGAAGTGAGTGAAGAAGAGCAAGCCCAAGGAGGCCTGAGAAGGTCGAGAAGGACAAGAATGCCTTGCCAGAGATACGCTGCCCCGGAGTGGACTTACGTAGTAACTGATGCTGGGAGTAGTGAGATCCGGGAGGCTGAGGTCCGTGTGAGTGATCAGCAGGAATCCTCTGCTGAAAATTGATGTGGGACTGATAGTTCCAGGACTCGAAGTTGAAGGAGTGCTGACAATCACGGTCCCAAAACCTCCAGTTTTGAGTAAGGTGCGAATTCTGATATTGCATAAATTAGTTTTCCCAACGTTTGGATTTGAAGCATCACCTCATGAACTGGTAGATGTTCGTCTTGAGATATTGCAACATGTTCTAGCTACAATCGGATCTGAACTTATCGTAGATTGCGAATGAACTGTGCGTTGTAAATAAGTGTTTCAAAGAAGATAACCTAGGCCCGAGTGGAAGAAGAATAAAATTAGGGTTTTTCAGTAGAAGAAGAAAGAGGGCTAGGGAAGTCTTTTTGGACTGTGTAAATAAATCCAGAAAAACTGAACTTTGAACGAATTTCCAGGATTTCAATGAACTTTGTTTGAGTTTTTAAGCAGCAAATTGAGGTGGAAAGAAGAGACTTTAGTATATCCTCTAATTTGAACTGTTGTAACGAGAGAAGATGGAGTCTGGAAATCTGAACCGTAGATCCAAGTGTATGATAGGTGCTTCCATAGTGGGAGTGATAGTTATAATAGTCATAGTTATTGTAGTGTCAGTTATAGTTTCACATGAGGTAGAAGTCGTAGCGGTGAAAGGGACACCTACACCCAGTACTTCTAGCAAAAAGGAGGATACCATAGGAGCTGAAAAGGCTATGCTAGATCAAAATAGTCGTAGATTGCATGTAGATTTGTCTAGAGGTGATTTCAAGCTTAATGCGTATGCCAAGCTGCTATATGAGTATATTGAAACAATGGATGTGAGTGACTGCTATGTATGTATGCAATTGCCTGCATCAGTGGATGAGGGCATTAGATATCATCATCTTCCGTTGACTTATGGGATTTCATGTAGTTTGTTGCTTAGCATGTTTTATGGGAGAGGTCATTATGAATACTTCTTTTCCAATTATGATGCGGTGCTTTCAGAGGTTCCAGCATATAAGCACCTGAATAAGTACGATTATTATAAGCAGGAGGATAGAATTGGGAAGTATTTCATACCAACTATAACGTTAGATACCGCTTATGCACACAGACATAACCTGACGTGTTCACTAACAGAGATAGAAAAGAAGTTTGCAGATTAAGTAGAGGATAGATATAGACAGCTAACACAAACACGTAACACTGGAGAAAGTCCATTAGATTGGACAAAGGAGGAGTTGGCTCACAGAGCGAAAGGGAGCTATGGCCCTATAGCATTAGATCTGGTGCAAAAAGGGAAGCTGTGTGTGAAACGTGTCCAGACCTATTATGATAAGGTTTATGTGGAACAGAGTGCGTGCGATCACGTTTTCACCATGGAAGAGTCAGCGAAGAACTTTTTGCAGGGTCCGGTACAAGTGGTGCCAACAGTATATTTTGTATGTGGGAAAAACGCTTATGTGAGATTGCCTGCCAATTGGTACGGTACTTGTTACCTGGCAGCTGTTTTCCCCAAGATTTACCATGTAGAGGAGCTAGGACTCCTGGAAGGAGGAATGCATTCTAGGGTAAGGAGAGATGCAAGTGCAGGAGGAGTGATTGGAGATATTTTTGGAGCTGTAATAGCAAGTTTGGGAGTGATTTTGAATGATGTGAAGATTAGAAAGCTGGCGACTGTTGTGGACAAGTTGTCGACGAATACAGCTAAATCGCTATTGCTTGTGGATGGAGAGATGTTGTCGATAAGGACAATGGTGATGCAGAACCGTCTTGCTTTGGATGTCCTATTGGCAAAAGAGGGCGGAGTCTGTAAAATGCTGAAAGTGCAAGAGTGCTGTACTTATATACCAGATAATAGCAAAGATCTGAAGAAGTATATAAGTAACATCACTGAGATTCATCATGAGATCCAGGATCTGACTGAAGAAGGAGTTTGGGAGAAAGTTGGAAAAGGATTTGGTAGAGTGGGGAGTTGGTTTGCGAGCCTGGGAAAAGGCATTCTTGGTTACATTCTGAGACCTATCATTATAATCGTGGTCTGTGTGATTTGTCTGTGGGGTTTTGTGAGAGCTTATCAGTGGTACAGGGCGAATCAAGTTGAAAGATCCTTCAGGGAAAGGGAGGTAAGGATGTCTAGACTGCAGGACAGTCATTATGAGAATATCAAGAATCTGGAAAGGTTCCGACAGGGAAGATTGGCTACAAGCTCTGTTTAGGTCGGTTCTTTCTCCAGGGAGTCGTGATTTTGTTGATGACACTAGTCATCAGAGGGGGGAACTGATAGAGCGCAGTGATATTCTGAAAATTGTAGGGGTACATTATATTCATGAATAGTCCATACCCGCATATATTCTTATGTGTGCGTTAACCTTAGTTAGAACTCGTGTTTTAATAATCAGTGGTAAATGAAATGTTAAGATGAGTCGTGCCATTCAAGAAACGTAAAGTGGCATTTAGAGGGAATTATATAACTTTCGATGTTCATTGCAAATGCATAATGAAGTAGTTATATGTAATGTAATGCAGTAGATTTAAACGTGCATCATTTTGAAGTTGCAAACGCATAGGTGATTAATTGTGTTTAAATGTGATGAAATGTAGTGCTTGCAGATGTAATCCTTTAAATGTGTTTAAGTTGATGTTAAAGGCCTAGATGGAGTATTTGCTCTTTCGCGTTAAGAAAGGCCTATTCGTTTTCCTTATGTTAGCTGGTTTATGTAGGCCCGAAATGTATTTTCCCCTGGTGAGGCTCTCATTTAGAGACAGTCAGCGAAATGTATGTGCGTGCAACATTGTTCTGTTCTCATGCTTCTGTTGCAGGTGCAAGGACACCGTCCTCGTTAGTTAGAATAACGCTTTTGTTTTAGGAGTTAGGTATGGAAGAAATCGGTTACAAAGTCCTCAGGAATGCCGATAATTGGGAGTTGTGCTGAAGAAGCCTGAGACCCAAGGACACACCAACCGTTGCTGGAATGAGTACAAGTTTTGTGGAAAGTTACCTACGAGAGGTGCCTGGCCAGAGGAGGTGTTTCAGGAGGCGTGGTCATTAAGTGTCCATTTTGTATTAGGGACAGTGCCCCGAGGGAGGAGAGGCAGAAGTGTCAGAGAGAAGAGAGGTAGCAGAGAGAGACGTTAGAGGGTAGAAGGAAGGGATCGATTCTTAGGATGAAGACTTAGACTGGCTTTTACAACGTGAGTGCACTTCTGAGGAAGTCTTCACGAGCTGACACCTTTTTCTTGATTTTACTTGGGTAATGTTAAGTAGGGATGCCACTATAGAACAGCGTAGGGATAGATTAATGGATTTCCTTTACAGATACTAATGAAGACTAATATGGACGTTGGTGCAGTCATTGCTTGTTTAGTATTCCTGGAATTGCTTATTCTCTTTATGCTATATCGGATTAGATTGGTTCGTAGGATGGACTTTGTATTAGTACCTTTGTATTTTTACAACTTCGTCCTGAGGTGTCTGTATGTTTAGTTATTTTTGGTTTTGTAATAAACCCCCTAAACTTGGAATTCGGAGTCAGTGATCTTTCCGAGACTTCCTTAAATTGATTCATGCCAGTTTGGAACAAATGTATTGTTTCTTCCCTTTACACTTCTCAGCAGGTAATAAAGATCCAGTCGACCGAGGGTTTCTAGTAATTTGTACTGAGGAATCCAGCCTTATCAGTTCAATCAAGTAAGAATTGCTATGAAGACTCTCCAGATTGAAGAAATAGCCCTTCAAGCAGGGCACAGCCCATACACCACCTGGAAAAAAGCAATCACTCAGCAAATAAAGGTGACCTCTAGGAGGCAAAATCTATTGTCTGTATACAACTCGTACAGTACCTTAATGACTCCTACCTTGCAGGGAAACCGCAACCGTATTTCCTGGAGGCCATAAATGCAGAAACCCGCCGGCAGATATTGTATATGTGACTGTTAGCACTGCCAGTAAGAGATTTTAATCCTGTCTGGGCGGGGCGCGGAGACAAAAGGGATTGCAAGTTATGGGCCGACCCATACGAATCATGGTTACATTTGCTATGCTGTTGGCCCTCTTTAGACCATCAGAGGAGACTATCGATCAGCCAGTATTCCTGGGACAGTCGCGGCCGGCATGGATCACGGGTGGGGGGGGCGGGCACGTGGTCATGCGGGGGACAGGACAGGCGTGTGGTTGCGAGGGAAGGGAGGGTCGCGCGGGGAGAGGGGTGTTTAAATAATAAACAAAAAAACATACCTTTCTCGGGTCTCGCGTCTTCTGCTCGGTCTGCTCCTGCTTTCCTGCCTCCGCAGGAACAGGAAGCAGTCAGCCTCCCTCCCCTCCCCTAAGCCAATCACAATGCTGCAATGGCAGCGTTGTGATTGGTTGGGACGCCGACCCCACATGCGACTATGGGGAGGCCATTTTCTCCATATAAGCTGCATGCAGCCTATATGGAGAAAAGTGAGAGTGCGCATGACTGGTTTGGTTGGCCCCAGAGGGCTGACCAAACAGTCAGGGCCCGCAACATTGAGCTAGCCACTCCTCCCTTGCCCTCAAGTACGATCGCCCACCCGCCCGCCCCCAACCAACAAACCCTTCTGCTTTCTCACAGTGCGAGAAGCAGAAACATAAAATGGTATTTATAATACCATTTTATGTTTCTGCTTCTCGCACTGCTAGAGCAGAGGGGCGACGCTCCTCCACCCACATGGAGAAGCCGCCCCTGTCCTGGGATCGTGCCAGGAAGCATCATCTATTTGTTTTAGAAAACTGCTCCTTGGACACTGGTGAGATGTGCCAAATTCGTTAATACACTCAGGCAGCAGCTCTCTCCACCTCTCCAAGGACAAAAATTAATAACAGAATATGCAGCCCGAGTAGTGCTGGACAAGTGTTACTAGGAGAAGCCCATCCCAAGTCTTTCATGTACTGACCTGGAAGTTGGTAATTGGACTGCCAAGCACTTAACAATTAATAATGCATTGGTTGCTCATTTTAATTGCACACAGCCTTGTTGCGCAAAGTTTTGGTAGATATTTTAACAGACAGCTGATTTTATCGGATTGTAATAGTTTTTATTAACTAAACAATAAAGTTACAACTAAGCTGCTTAATGTTCACACTTCCCTTCCTCGCTTATTGTCTTTTCCAGTCCAGTAGCGGAAGACTCCTGAAAGAGTTCAGTCAGCAATGTGCTGATTTATGGACCCCATCATAAAAGTGTCAAGGAAGTCTTTTTTTCTTCTGATTTAAAGCATGTGCATGCCTGCCAAGGCCCTTGTAAATGATGACCTTGAACACATATAGTAAGAGGCCCGAGATAAATCGACTATAAAAAATATGGGTGACCATGAGCTTCTTAACCACACAGACCTTCATGCAGAATATTTTAAAAGCCAGGTGCTGCTGCATCTGCAGAGGAAACTGCACCCCAGCAATGTAAAAATGGGTGCACGTCATTATAACACTGTGCTTAAGGCAATTGTTCAAGCCCAGTTGTTTTAAAGACACTGGTCTCACTCTCATGATTTACTAATAATAATAATAATAATAATACAGCCATTTATAGAGCGCGAACAGCTGCCTCCGAAGAGGTGTCCCGGCGCTAAAACATTTGTACTAACATTTGTTGAGGAGCACCTTAAGAATTTCCTTTAATGATGAAGCAAATATAACATCTATCAAATGCTCTGTCCATATTCCAAATACTCTGAGGACAAAATTTGGTGTATCCTCGTTGCACACGAAAATCTGAAAAATGCTCCAGGAATCTCCATACTCGCTCCAGGGCAAGCCTTAGATAATTAGCTGGCAAACCCCGATTTTGCTTCTGAGATGCAAAGGTGTCTTCTGGTGTGTTTCTAATCAAAGCGGAGGATGTGAGGTTTGACCTGTGGGTTTAATCAGGTCTGAGCCTGGGCACCTGAAGTCTGACCACAGGAGTGCCGAAGTCTTTAATAATTACAAACAGGTTCTGTAACTACAGTGACTTATTGCATCTATCTTTTATGCATATGTAATGTTCTGTTCTGGTCCGTGGGCCAGTGCAGCAGAAAAACTATTTCACTGCTGTTATGACGTAGTAACCGTTTTGTGCTCCAGGCAAAATAAACCGTGGCTTCTGGAGGTTTCTGCATCTACATCCATAAAGTGCTCATTTGCGCCTTTTCTTGTAAATTGATGCATCCATGTGGTGTCGATCTAAGGCGACTGGCTTAGCTTGCCTTATAGTAGCACCAGCCCTGAATACTGTAAATGTGCCATTTGCACGTGTCCATTGTAAATACCTTATGACATTTTATTAGTCAGAGCTCGTGCTCTGATGTATTTTTAAAGCATTTATTGCTTCTCATTACCACCACACATAGGCTCACTCGCACACTCTTCTGAGTGCTTTTCTCTTATGCCTTTGAGGAAAGTGTAAAATAACCCGGTTTTCAACAGAGGGCTTTCTTCCTTTTTAGGTCGGGCCTAGACAGCGCATGCACTGTCTGTAAGACCTGTTGTTATCTCTTATGTTAGTTTGTGGCATGTCCATGAATTGCCATTGGCTGGTACCTGTGGCATTCTGAAATGGTGGCATTTCATTGGTATTTGTCCCTCCATTCTCTGTCTATTCCTGCCCCATGGCGATTTCACAAATTGTTTCTTTTGGTCGTCCCAGCAGGCGTCTATCTCGACTCCTCATGCTCCTTCACATCGCGATGGCCCCTCCTCCCGCCTCCCATCTGGGAAAGCAGCCCATCCTTTCCTTGGCCATCCCATCATAACGCTTCCTCATGACTCGGCATTCATTAACGGCTTTTGCAGTGCTTAATTTGTGCCGGTGCTTTCCGGTGCTTAGCACCGGCACTTAATTATCAGGGCCGGGTCTCCATGCATTGAGTGCACGTAATTGATTTGATAGTAATTAGTGGCACAGAGTGAGTGCTGCTCTACTGTAAGTGCTGCTGTTACTGTTACAGAGTGTTACGTACCTTGTATGCTTGTTGTTGATGTTGAACTTGTTTCTGAGCGACTCCGATTCTGTTCTTCACGTCTTCAAGACAGTTCTCAACTTCTCAATCTAAATGTTGTTGATGCAGTGGGCGGCACTGGCGGCCCAGCGGCCGCGGCTCAGTGTTGCCGGCCCAGTGGGTGGGACACTGAGTTGGGCAGGGCTGGATTTTGGTCTTCTGCGGGGGTTGGAGCTGTGCGCGGCAGCAGGCAGCGTGCGCAGATTTTTTCAGATTGCGCGCGCATTTGCTGCTTTGCCACGCCCCAGCACACCCGCACCGCACGGCCGGACCTCACTACCGGCACCGAGTCATCGTGGTTGTGGTTCTCAACTGCCGCCGCCGTTCAAAGTCAGTCACTCTGAGACTGAGTCTCTGAGAGCGCGACCTGGACGACGTTGGCGTTGAGGCGAGCCTTGAGGAGTAACCAGTTACAACAGCTTGAACAGCACCAGGTGAGGCAGGGCCTGGTGGTAGGCCTAATCATCAGTTAAAATAATAAAGCTGCGCAGCAGCCTAAGGCAATGCAGTGCACTGCAACAACAGCATCAGGTGAGGCAGGGCCTGGCAGGCGCTGCGGCCTAATCAGTTAATGAAGCTGCGCAGCAGCCTAAGGCAGAGTCCCGAGTGAGTCAGTCAGTCCCAGACTCCCACAGTCTGTTCCACTCAACTTACTGGTCCGGGTCCCACAGTCAAGACAGTGTGTTACGGGCACGCCTGTGAGCCAAGAGCAGTATGGAGATTGATTCATGAATGAATGAATGAATCTCAATATCTCTGACTGTCTGACTGTTTGATTCGAATTTCATTCGACTGATATGTTGATGATGGCGTGGCGGGCCCGCAGCGCCCTTAGTTTGATGTTGCGGCGGGCCGGCCCGGGCAGGATTTTGGTTCTAAAAATCTGCGGGGGTTGGGGCTGTGCGCGGCAGGCAGCGCGCGCAGATCTTTTCACATTGCAATGCGCGCGCATTCGCTGCATTGCCAGTGCCACACCCCAGCCTACCCGAACCGCGGCCTCACCCCACCACCAAGTCTTCATCGTGGTTCAACGGCCGTTCAGGGGTTCAAGAACCGTTCAGCTGGCAGCGTTCACTTTTCACTAAGTGAAAGTCTGAGAGCCACCAGCAAGCGCGACCCGCCAGGCCGGGCGACGTTGTGGCGGTGCGACTATTGGTGACTTGGCGTTGAGGAGAAGTAGCCGCTGCCAGCAGTGAGTACTACTACTGGCCAGTGCCGCCAGTAACAGCACCAGCCACCAGGTGAGGCAGGGTCTGGCAGCGGCAGGCCTAATCAGTTAAAATAAAGCTGCGCAGCAGCCTAAGTAAGGCTGCAGGCTGTGAACTGCAGTCAGTGTGCCAGCCCGAACCGGTAACTTAAGTTTTACTTGACAGTGACACACACTGTGACTGCACTGTCTGTTACTGTAACAGTAGCAACTGTACGGAAGAAGTTAAATTAGGTACCGTACGGACGATAAAGGTAACTACTACTACTAGTAGCGTATAAGCCGCCATGTGATGCCACCATGATCATGAATATGCCGCCCGTGGGTGGCGTGGCCCATGCCAATTGCCAAACCAACCAACGCTGCTTTTTGTTTGGGTGCCGGTGCGCACCATGCGTGCCTCCCTCCACCCTCGGATTGGAATCCATCATCAGACAAAACACACAGACTGAGAGGACAGTGAAGGGCAAATGAAGCTGTCACCAGCATCCAGTGACAGTCACCATTATTACTTTGTGCATTATTTTAACGCGGCGACCTTGGTGGGGCTTGGACTTACTTGTGACTGGGCCCAGTACCAAAGGTAAGCAGAGAGGGTTAACCCAGCACTTGAGTGGAAGTGAGTTGACATTGACACGACCCAACTCTCTATTCTCAGACAATCCGAGGGAAGAATGAGAAGCATTGCAATGAACCCAGAACCTCCAATGCTTAACACTGAGCGCTTTCTCATTCTGTACGTGCCAATATTCTCAGAGTCATAGTGTACCAAGTATTTATTCATGAACCTGTACAATGTAGCACCTCTGATCCTTTGCAGTGATTGCCGGATTACTTGTTCTGTCCATGAATGAGACACCAGTGCTTCCATTCATAAATCAATGTTCCAGGTTCAACAAGGGCACACTCTGCCATCACTGCTTCAGGGCCACCAAGGGCACACGACTTCTTTTTACTACTGATGGCGATGGCGTCATCATACAATGTGTGTCCAGGACCCCCAAGTCCTCGCCTTTGTTTTTGCACCATTATGTATTTCCAAAAGCCTTTACTCCCGAGCCATGCTTTTTCTCTATTAAATTATTTACAAATCTGTCAACTTTGCTTTACTCCATGTAACACAGATCTCTCACCCAATCTCTCTTCACTCTTCCATGTAAGACAAATCCCTCACCCAAGTTCTGTTTCAGTCTTCCTTGTAACAAAGATCCCATGCTTAACCTTTGTTTCACTCTTCCTTGTAACACAGATCCCTCACCTTAGCTCTCTTTAACTTTTCCTTGTAACATGGACCCCTCACCCAAGCTCTGTTTCACTCTTCCAATCTCTGTTTCATTCTTCCATGTAACACAGATCCCTCAGCGAAGCTCTGTTTCATTCTTTCATGTAACACTGTGGGGCGTCAGTTTGCCAGTATATTCTTGTTTTAAAAGCACCTGCTGCCGAGTTCCTGGCCTCCAGTAATATTCAGGCATCAATTAAAATGTCAAGATAACTCTGGTGATTAATCGTCTTCCTGGAGAGAAATAGTAGTTTTGTCTAGGGGAAGTTTTGACTGCTTGTAAGGTAGTACAGAGGGTTGATATGCCTGCTGCAAAGAACGTTTACCATGCAGATCAAAAAGTGCATATAATGTAAAATTGGTCAGTGTGTTACTGCTTCTGTCAGAGAGATCCTTTTGTTACTTGCAGTTTGTAAGTTAAAATCCTAACATAGAACAGCAAGCTATTAACTGTCATCAAAGAGCTGCATGCAAACTGCAAGTTATATATTAGAGCTATATGTTTTTTTTGCCTAATCTTTCATTATCCTAATCTTGCAAAAAAGGGTTCATTTGGGTAGAAATCAATTCTTATTGGAGAGAGCCCCTAACAATGCTGTTATGTTTTAAATTCTGAATTTGCGCTTTTCCAGACTTAGAACTCTTAAACTATATTGCCTACAATCATGGATGACATGTGACTCCTATACCTTGTAGTCCTGTCTGATGTAACATTCCCTATATACTGATTTACACACATATGATTGTATCTGTGCAATGTGTGTATGATGCAAAGTGTACTGACACCTTACACTGCTATACTGAATAACCCCATACCCCTTCGGCCACTGGAAGTGACAGTGACTGACTCATTCAAGTGTATTGCATGATTTTATTCAGTTTATCTGTTTAGAGTGTTTTCACACAATTTTGGTTTATTTTGCCACATAAGCTATGTAAAAGTTGTATCTTTGTATTCATGGACTCTGTTAAAAATGGCATACCCTACCCCAGTATTGTCCTTTCCCCAAATCAGCACATACAGCACTGAAATTGTCCCTTTTCAATGCATTAGTGATTTTAGCTAATTTATTCCAAAATTGTGCTTTAAAAGATCAGGTATATATTACATCTGACTTTTAGCAGTGCCAGTTGAAGATGTGAGTGGAGCTAATGTAAGTGGGTGGAGCCAGTGGAGGAAGTGGGTGGAGCCAGAGAAAAGTAGGTGTGGCCTCCGACAAACATTTGAGCACCTGCACTTCATATTTTACAAATTAAGCACTGGGCTTTTGTTTACCTGAGTGTCTCAGCTTCAGCAAGTTCAACTATTTACAAATACGGCATTGTTTCACTTCCTTTTATGTTGTGATGTTATTTAATTTGAATTAGTATTTAATTTGTTACATCAAGGAGGGGAGACCCGACACCGAGGCTCCAACTGTGGTCTCCAGTCCCAAAGTCGGCAGCTCTGTATGTTGTGCTACATTCAGCCACATACATATCAACTATAAAGTTTGATATGTTTAATTGCGGTCTGAATGGGTAGAAATGTGGCATGTTGATTCTATAAAAACACAGATCCAATCTCCTCATGCTCCTTCACATTGCGATGGCCCCTCCTCCCGCCTGGAAATGCAGCCCATCGTTTCGTTGGCCATCCCATCATAATGCTTCCTCATGACAGGGCATTCATTTACCCGAGTGTCTCAGCTTCAGCATGTTCCACTATTTACAAATACGGCATTGTTTCATTGCCTTTTATGTTGGGATGTTGTTTAATTTGAATTAGAATTAAATTTGTTACATCAAGGAGGGGAGAGCCCAGACTCCAACTGTGGTCTCCAGTCCCAAAGTCGGCAGTTCTGTATGTTGTGCTACATTCAGCCACATTCAGCACCAACTATAAAGTTTGATATGTTTAATGGTGGTCTGAATGGGCGGAAATGTGGCATGTTGATTCTATAAAAAAAGCATTTGTAATGCAATAGGTCTCGCAATTACAAGAGTTTGAGCAATTGGCTTTGTAAATGATAATGCCTTTTATTTTTGTTTTTAAAACATAAATAAAAGGCATTGTCATTTACAATGCCAATAGCTTAAACTCGCGTAAATGCGAGACCTTTTGCATTGCAAATGCTTGTTGTACATAAGTCATTGACCCCAGGTATGGACCGCAAAGGCCTCGTTTATACTTTTTACTCAAAATGCCCCATGCAAGCAGATAATCATGTCACCAGTTAGTTCAATGCGAGGCATGCGCAAGCCCAACAAGAGCAAATGGCGGTGGCGGCATGGCTCCTGTTCTGTGCAGGGGGATTTTGCACAAGATGCAGATCTTGTCCGTTGCATTTTTTTGTGCTAACTTTAAAAATATGCCTGATGAACATTGTACTCCGTGGGTTCAAGTAGCCTGCATAATGATCTCATACATTTAAAGGGAGGGGGAGGATATTGACAACATTTCAGCTGGAAGTGCACGTAATAAAATTTAAGGGGCATATTATCAAGAACGGCGTTAAAATTATTGCCGCTTTAGCGGAAGAAAACTGCCGCTAAAGCGGCGATAATGGGCTTGATAATATGCCCTTGAGAATTCCAATAGAAGCCCATGTTGACACCAGACCATGGGCTTCTATTGGAATTCTCAAGGGCATACTATCAAGCCCATTATCGCTGCTTTAGCGGCAGTTTTCTGCCGCTAAAGCGTGATAATTTTAACGCCGTTTCTTGATAATATGCCCCTAAATGCCTTGCGCTAACGGGACTGGCATCCTTTATTTAAGTATGATGGGACCAACAACACTCTTTGTAAGTGACACACTGCCCACCCTATCGACATGTAAGTGTAAATGAGTAGCCTTCCCTGTACTTAACTTTGATTTTTAGGACTACTTTCCACCACAATCACCTCACAGAGTTAGGTTTAATAAGAGACATTTCCGTATTTAATCTTGTGTACTCCTGCGGAAATGTTTACAATGTTTTGAGTGGGGCTTCAATGCCTGCAGAAGGAAAAATTCCTTTACAGTTCTAATGATAATTTAAGCTTCAGCTTGCCAACGACTCCTATAAAAACACATTGTCAAGAACTTACTAACAAATACAAAATCTTAATTTCTTTGCTAGAGACCCAGGAATCATGATTATTGTGATTAATGGTCATGCTTCGCCTACCGGAAATGGATTTTCCAATGTATTTGGTTGATCCAAGGCAAAAAATGCCACAATATACCTTGTTCGATTTACTATGGGTGTTTGATCGGAGGCACAAACAATATCCCTCATACGCCACATTGCATTTCTGAATTTCTAGCATTGAGGCGGGCTTGCAGTTTTAACAATGGTTTCAAGGGGGTTGCTACCGAGCCCTGGCACCAAAAGATGGAAGCCTTCTCCAGTGGTGGAGGTCAGCTGCACACCTGGTTTCAGGCCAAAATGTAGTAGATTCCAGATTTTTGTCTCGCCCCATGTGTTGCATGCATTTTTAGTGGATAATGTTGTCTCTTTTTTAAGGGAAGCAGCAGGCCACCCAAGCACATTACGAGCAGAACTGTGACTGATTTCAGGCCACACAATAGGCAAATCAAGTCCATAAAAATATATTTCTACTACTGCTTTCCTGCTTTCGGGCTGTTTAGAGGATCAAATGAGTAAGTGAGAAAAGAGTAATTTCTTCGAAATTCAGACTTGAGAAGTAAACAATGAATAATTGCATGCGGAGTAACTGCTCATGCAAATTATTTTTTTTAAGGGAATTTTCTCACCACATTCATTGTTTTGTTCTATTGTACTTGTAGTCTCTTTTTTCTTCCTGTCCTGTTGATTAAATTCAAGTTTTCTATCCATTGCAACTGTTTTATCATATATCATTTTGTAACTCATATTTAAAGACTAACGGGGATGTTGTTTATAATTCCAGTAACAAAAACATTGGTAATAATAAGCAAGAGGACCATCTTTCTATAAACTATTTATTCAGAGGGTAACATGAGATATTTTTCCTCAAAGTATTCCGGTTATAGGAAATTGGGTTACTGGTGGAGGGAGTTGAAACCATATTCAGGCAGCAACCACAAACTTTGTTAGGGTGAAGTGCAAGCAAACACCAAATTAACCTGTGCTTAACTCTCTGGTAGCTTGGCACAAAGCAGTCAGGCTTAACTTAGAGCAGCATTTCAAACAAGAATAAAGTGAAAACACAACACAAGAAAAATCCCATACCAGTTCAGAATCATAGATTCAAATGTAATAAATTATTTAAGACCAAAATGACAAAAATCCAATCAGTAGAACCGAAGATATGTAATTTTAAAGTTTTAAGTAAAAATAGTGCCTAAAAGTACAAGGACCAACTGTAGTTATATGGTTGCACCAAACCGGGACAAAGTCACAAGTTCAGGACAACGGTGAAAGAGCATGGGCCAGATAAAGGGATCAAGTCAGACCGCTGAACAAAGTTCCTTAAATCCTGGTTGCAGATCATTGCAAAATCCTGCATCGAGGAAACTGCAGGGTTGCGATGCGAGGTCCTGCATCATCGTCGAGGATGCTGTGAACAAGGGGCTTGCAATGTGAAGGCCAGCATCGAGGATGCATTGCACGCGGTGTTTCCAAGGTGCTGAAGGATGAAATGTGAGGTCCTGCGTTGGGGATGCGTCATGCAGCGGCAGTTCCAATGCGACCAGGAGATGCATCGTGCTACGTTGGAGCTGCCCACAGGACCACAGCTCCAGGGCAAGCCTTAGATAATTAGCTGGCAAACCCCGATTTTACTTCTGAGATGCAAAGGTATGTTCTGGTGTGTTTCTAATCAAAGCTGATTGAGTTTTGATCTGTGGGTCTGATCAAGTCTGAGCCTGAGCACCTGAAGTCTGACCACAGGAGTGCTTAAGTATTTAATAATTACAAACAGGTTCTGTAACTACAGTGACTTATTGCATCTATCTTTTATGCATATGTAATGTTCTGTTCTGGTCCGTGGGCCAGTGCAGCAGACAAACTATTTCACTGCTGTTATGACGTAGTAACCGTTTTGCGCTCCAGGCAAAATAAAACGTGGCTTCTGGAAATTTCTGCATCTATATCGCTAAAGTGCTCATTTGCGCCTTTTCTTGTAGATTGAGGCTCCAGATTAAAAAGTTGGAAATGGAGCAAAAATAGCAAGAAAAAGAAAAGGAGAAGGCCCTTGCTCTGGGAGAGAGGACCCTTGCCTTTGAGGAAAATAAATTGCTTTTGTCACATGAGTTGAGTTTGAAGGAACTTGACATCAAGACCAAGCAGGCAGAGTCCAGTTTAAATGGTGGCAGCGTACAACCAGTGCAGCCTGTGTGGAATATGCACATTCCAAAAGCTCAGGTACAAGATTTTGAGAGGGGGGGACATATATGCTTTGTTTGCAGCTTATGAGGCAGCTCTCAGCATGAATGAGGTCCCAGAAAAGCAATGGGGAGGAGCCATGTGGAAACACTTCCAGATAAACAGAAGGGACAGCTTGATCTCACTGAGGGAGGCGGGTGTTCACACTTACCCAAATATGAAGGAGGCTTTATGCCTCAGGTATGGGTGCACCCATGAGCAGTGTAGGGAAAAGTTCAGATCTTTTAAGAAGGTTGAGTCTAACACTTGGGTTGAATGTGTGAATCTTTTATGCAGGTCACTGGATGGTTGGATAAAGGGCAGTAAGGTTACTGACTATCAGGGATTGTATAATTCAATTGTATGGGAGCACTTGTATAGTCTTTGTTTGCCAGAGTTGTGCCAGCATCCGATGGATAGCAAGCTGACTGACCATAGGAAGCTTGCTTAGTAGAAAGACCACTGGATCAGTACCAGAGTCTACACAAGCTATTGGGGAAATTCAGCCAAAGGTAGGCAGGGTCCCCAGCAGAAGAGTGGGGGGGACAAGGGCAACCAGAAGGAGTTCTCCAAAAGGCCCCAAACTAGTTCCCAGGGTAAGGAATCCCATCCCCCAGGTGAGAAAAAGCCATGGATCTCTGCAGGGAAGCCTGCAGAAGGGTGTTCCCACAAATATTATGCATGTGGTCAGGAGGGCCACATAAAGGGGAATCCCAAGTGGGCACTGGCATCCACTGGTGCACAGTCATGGGAGTTGGTCAGTGCAGCGCTTGGGGAGGAGTTGGCCCCAGGGGAAGGGTGGGAGCCAGCTGAGATCACCCTTGTCTCACTAGGGGACAGTGGGATGGTCCAGAGAAACCCCTGCCTGCAAACACTAAGAAGTACAGGCAGTGGGTGACCATCATTGGACAGAGGGTGGAGGCTCTGAGAGACACAGAAGGCAATGTGACTACGGTAAAGTATCATCTGGTGTTTGAAGAGCAGGTGGTCCCCATGTAGTTGCTGTGGACAACTCAGAGCACCAATACAAGGTGGTGCAGCTTCTCTCTGAGTGGGAGGGTCTCAGGTTCCTTGAGGGTGGCTGTGAGCCCAACTATGCCTGCTGACTGTCTGCCAGGGAATTACCTGGAGGATTCCCCTTGGCGTGAGGTGGAACACCAGGCACACTTGGAGATGGTGGGACTGCCTGAGTGGGCGTATGTGACAACTCGATCGATGGTGGCCAGACAGGGTGATCAGAAGGACCTGGAGCCTGAAACAGTGGCCCAGGTCTGTGCCAGAAAGAGGAGGGGCAGGGGGTGTGGGAAACCAGCCCCAGAAGTTCCCACGTTCCAGGAGGAGGCAGAACCTGATGGGGATGCCCTGGAACCTACAGTGGAGCAAGTGGCCGAACTGGGAGACTTACCTAAGTTGACCCACCAGGGTGGAGTTCTGCAGGGAGCAGAAGGGGTGCCCTTCCCTTGAAGGCCCGCGGTGGCAGGCAGCAGGTCTTGAGTCTGGTTCACACTGGATTTACTGGGAGAATGATCTCCTGTATAGCGAGCCTAAGGTTGCTGAGCCTGGGTCAGCTCATGTGCTGGTAGTACCTCAGTGCTTCAGAGCCGTCCTACTGGGTCTGGCTCATGACGTGCCTTTGGCAGGACAAGACCTATGAACGGTTTGTTACCCACTTCTGGTGGCCCCAAATGCAGGGAGAATCTGCAACCCATTGTAGACCTTGCCGGGCTCGTCAGGCAAGTGGCAAGAGTGGAGGGAGATGTAAGGCTCCTCTCCAGCCTTTCCCTGTTGTCAGCACCCCGTTTAAGAGGGTGGTATTGACATTGTGGGCCTCTGGACCCCAAGACAACAGGTTTATTCCGGCCTTGGTGGACCATGCCACCAGGACAATCACTGATATTGAAATAAGCAAACAGGATGTCTGGGGGGGTTATTTTGATTAGAGTTGTGATAAACCTTAGACCATTAATTCCAAAGTTTTCAAACTTTATTTCGCTTATTTTTGATATTTCAACAAAGACATTCATAAATCAATAGAGCATGTCTTTTCAAAGATACACCACATTAGTAAATCACACAATTAAAAAACGTTTGAAATAGAACTATATACAACATTTACATAGTGCAAAAAAAATTTGTGAGAAAAAATAATAATATATGGAACGTTTTTACAAACAAATAATAACAACAAATCAATAATCACAAGAAAAACATCAATAGCTCATGTGTGCCAGCCTGAAATTAAACCAGTCCTATATTCATATTAACACCAGACGGACAGTTACTCATTTTCGCAACACATGTTTCCTGTCCTGCCTGTAAGAGGATGGGGATACCTAACCTACTGGTGGGTGTTGTCAGAAGCTGCTGAGGGAAATATTATTTAACATTCCTCATGACACACCCCATCAACAGTCCCCCATACTCAAAGCCAACGCGTTTCAAATCCCTAACAAATCCGGGATTCTCTTCAGGACTTGGACTTGGTATTTTGGCTCTGCAAAATTAAAAGAAATATTGTTTGTTTTCATTCTGACACCCCGTGTACCACCATTACTTTACGGACAGGGAATATTTTAGGTACCTTAATTGTGGTGTGGAGTTGTTCCACAGGAACTGATGTCCAGAAACGTTGCTTCAAATCTTATATTGTGATCAAAGCTACAGAGGGTTAAACATTAGGGCATTAGCAATTAAATGTACTGAATGGGACAGCTCTTCGTGCAACAGAGGACCAAAGGGAAGAGATCCTACCTTCAAATGTATGTGACGTGTGGAACAACTCAGTGGTGTCAGTCCATTACCTGCAAACAATGAATGGAATGACTGTGAGCGCTCTATGAGAAAAGAATTCAGTGCGCGGACGGTGCTGCGTGAGAATGCAAAACTAACTCAGCTGCACTGTTACCTTAAAATCGAAAAAGCCATAATTGATGCAGACGCTTTAAACAGCAGCTGCTCCCAAATCGTATCTGTTTCCTATAAAAGGAAAACATAATTTCGGTAAGATTCTGAATGGATGTGTGCAATTATTCCTCCCCCAGTGGCAGCGTGTCACTTGCCTGTAATTCTTTCTCTATACTGTGGGAAATATCAATCCAACATGCTACTCTGCTTCCAAACCGGCAGCAATGAGGCCATTGCAACACTGGTTCCTTTAATACAACCTGGAAGGGGAACTGAGAGGTCAGACGCCTCCGGGCATTGTGGGACATGAAGTCCATGTGTGTTCAGACTGTTGCCTTTTAGAGTATTGTGACTTCAGACAACTCGTTGAGGCCGTGCAGTGCCGTGTTGAATTTCATAATTAAGAATGCCTCCCTCTGTGCCAGTAATAATTCCGGATCGCCGCCTCTTTGGTTGTTCTTAATTATCAATGATAATACAGTCCATGTAAAATCATCAAATCTGTGGTTTAGAGTTGTAAAATGTTCAACCATTGGGGCAGTGAGGATCTTATTTTTCAATCGTGAACGATGTTGCACAATACGATTTCGCACTTCTTGGGATGTTTTTCCAATATATATCTTTTACACGGACATGTCACAGCGTAGACCACATTTTTGGATTTGCAATTTGTAAATTCATTGTGCCGCCAGTGTCTTTGGCCGTCAGTGAAGGTGCATCCTTCTGTGGTTGAATTACAAACTGAACATGTTCCACATTTATGATGCCCTTGCACAGGTGGAAGATTTAACATAGTGCAAAGCGTCGCTGGTATTCTTTGTTGGCCTGCTGTGTTCGCAACTTGTTGACCGATACTCCTGTTTTTTTAAGAGCGAAGAGTGGTGGCCCGATGTTGGGAATGGTTCCTTCAATCAAATGCCAGTTGTTACGTATAATTTTCTTCACAGGTTGTGTGTAGGGCCCAAACGTGGAAACACAAACAATGCGGTCAGTCGGTGGTCTGCTTTTCTTAGTTAACAAATGTTCCCTGGGGGTGAACCATGCCCTTTTGAGAGAATGTTTTAACAGTTTCTTGGGATATCCCCTTTCCAAGAGTTTGTTGACGAGTGCTTCTGCATGTAACTCATAGTCTTCCCTTCTCGAACAGTTACGTCTTATGCGTAAAAATTGCCCAAATGGCAAATTGTTCTTAAGGTTTCTGGGATGGTAGCTTCTGTAGTGTAGGGCATTATTTTTGTCCGTGGGTTTTGTATGTAATGTGGTAATCAAACCACTGGGTGAAATTTTCACACTCACATCCAAAAATGAAAGACTGTGTTTGCTGTATTCAAGGCTGAATTTAATATCTGGTCTGCGGTCATTAAGCCATGTGTGGAACTCTTGTAAGATATTTTCGGGCCCCTCCCACAGGCACCAAATATCATCAATATACCTGTACCACTGTTTTAAGTATGCACTGTATGGATTGTTGTGATACACAAATCAATCTTCATATTTCGCCATGTACAGGATTGCCAGCTCAGGCGCAAAAGGACAGCCCATGGCTACGCCTTTGACTTGGATAAAAATTTCATTGTCAAATTTAAAAAAGTTCTTCCTCAGTGAGATAGATGCCATTTTAAGAATGAATTCCGTCGGCACCGGATGGGGTCTGGGTCTTGCTTCCAGGAATACTTCCATCGCATCAAGGCCATCTTGTTGGGGAATCTGTGTGTATAATGATGACACATCCATTGTGACTAATAGGTTGGTATCCGGATCAAAAGGAAAACCTTCGATCTTGTTAATAAAATCCAGGACAATCACAGCACCTGTGATGGGCCGGGCATTGATGGGGATATTTTCCTGCCTGGGTTTCCCCAAAGAGGTGGTATCCGACCGGGGTGCCAACTTCATATGTTTTTATATGATGTCTCTGTGGGAACAGTATGGTGTAACCTACAAGTTCACCACACCTTACCACCCTCAATGTAATGGGTTAGTTGAGAGATTCAACCGAACCCTGAAGGGCATGATTGGGAGTCTGCCAGACTGCCTGAGGCATTAGTGGGATGTCCTCTCGTCATGCCTTAGCTATGCTTACTGGGAGGTACTGCAGAAGTCTTGGGGTTCAGTCCTTTTGAGCTACTGTATGGGCACCCGGTAGGAGGACCTCTTAGTCTGGTGAAAAAAGGCTGGGAGAAAGCTCCCAGGAAGCCCCCCATGGATGTATATAGCTACATGCTGGCCTTTAGAAACCAGACTGCACGTTTCAGGAAGCTCGATCAGCAGAACCTGGAAGCCAGCCAGGAAGAGATGAAGCAATGGTTTGACCAGAATGCCACTCTGGTTGAGTTTCAACCTGGCCAGAAAGTGTGGGTCATGGCCTCAGTAGATCCTTGTGCTCTCCAAGACAAGTGGACTGGGACTTTTCAGGTGGTGGAGCACAAGAGTAATGTCACCTATCTGGTGATCTTGCAGTCTTCAAGGAACCCTATGAGGGTCCTGCATGTGAACCGCCTCAAACCTCACTTTGAAAGGTCTGAAGTGACCATGCTCCTGGCAACAGATGATGGAATGGAGGAGGATAGTCCACCTGTAAAACACAAGATTTACAGGCTGACTGACAAGGTCAAAGGCAGCATCAGGGAGGAGGTCTCCAAGATGCTAGCGTTAGGGGTGATAGAGCCCTCCAACAGCCCTTGGGCCAGCCCAGTGGTCTTGGTCCCAAAGGCTGCTGCACCCGGTGCCACACCAGAACTTCGGTTTTGCATGGACTACCGTGGACTCAATGCCATCGCCAGGACTGACGAGCACCCTATCCCCAGAGCTGATGAGCTCATTGATTGGTTGGGAGCTGCCCAGTTCCTCAGCATGTTTGACTTAACGTCTGGGTACTGGCAGATTGCCTTGACCGATGGGGCAAAAGAGAGGTCTGTGTTTTCAATACCAGAGGGGCACTACCAGTTCCGGGTGATGCCCTTTGGGTTGAAGAACACCCCTGCCACCTTTTAGAGGTTGGTCAATCAGGTGTTGGCTGGGCTGGAAAATGTCAGCGTTGCCTACCTGGATGACATTGCGGAGCTCAGCTCCAGCTAGGAGGAACACCTGCAACACCTCTGGAAAGTGCTGATGGCCCTGCAAAAGGTAGGCCTCACTATTAAGGCCAGTAAGTGCCAGATAGCGCAGGGGTCTGTGGTGCACTTGGGTTACCAGGTAGGAAGCGGCCTGGTGGCTCCCCTACAACCCAAGACTGACACCATTCTGGCTTGCGAGCCCCCCCAAGACTCAGACTGAGGTGAGAGTCTTCTTGGGTCTCACCGGATATTACAGGAGATTTGTCAAGGGGTATGACACCATTGTTGCTCCAGTGACTGAGCTGACTTCTAGGAAGCAGCCCAGGAAGGGGATCTGGACTGAGGCTTGTCAGACCGCTTTTGATGCCCTGAAGACTGCCATGTTCACAGCGTCTGTGCTCAAGGCGCCCGACTTCTCCAAGGAATTTGTTGTGCCGACATCAGGTTCAGAGCATGGTGTGGGTGCAGTTCTAGTACAGCTAAATGATGAGGGCCGAGACCAACCTGTAGTCTTCATCAGTAGGAGGTTACTTTCCCGGAAACAGAGGTGGAGTGCAATTGAGCAATAAGCATTTACTGTGGTCTGGGCGCTGAAGAAGTTAAGACCCTACTTGTTTGGGACTCACTTCTGGGTTCAGACAGACCACAGGCCCCTTAGATGGTTACTGCAGATGAGGGTTGAGGACCTAAAACTGTTGAGGTTATCCCTATCCCTACAGGGAATGGACTATGCGGTGGAACACCGCCCTGATACAGAACACGCCAATGTTGATGGTCTGTTCAGATTCTTCCACCTTAGTGATAAGAATTACCATGAGGGTGGGAAATTCTCCCTACTTTCAGCTGGAGGGGACATGTGTTAGACCTGGCATCCTTAGTGTGGTTTCCCCTGCCTTTTTGGCTCTACCTCCTGGATTTTTGTACTGTGTGCACTCCCACCACCGACCGCTACTGCATCCCCAATATTTATATCAGACATGTCTTTGTTCTCTCCCCCTGGCACAGGCCTAGGCCCGGTCCAAACCAGTTCTGGGGGGCACTCCAACATTTCTGTACAGTGCTCAAGCACCCTCATTGTCAGAGTAGGTCCTGGCCCCAGACACACCACAGGGGGGCGGAGCCAGCATTGTACAAGGCAGGCACAGACCTATTCAGTGTCAGGGGCTACTCCTCCCACTACTCCAAATGCAGGTTTGCCTATTCAGCCTAGTGCTGACTCACCCAGCCCCTCTGGAGCCACGGCACCTCCCCAGTCCCTGTCACTCCAGAGCCAGACATGCAATACACATCAGGCAGGCACAAAGACACATAGCACACAGAAATGCCAACTTCTAAAAGTGGCATTTCTAAAATAGTGATAATAAATCTCCGCACACCATCAAGCAGCATTTATTATTACTATTCCAAACATACCAAACTTGACCACGCTGCTCCTCTCATATTAGAAATTACCACTGAAACACTTATCAGGGAATCCCCAATGCATTTCTATGAGAGGGCAGCCTCACAGCAGTGAGAAACCAAAATGGCTGTTTGTCACTACCAGGATATGTCATCTGGTAATCTGGCCCTAGGCCATCCAGATGTCTCTGGTCCTTGCCATCTCACAGAGTGGGGGGCAGCAACCCCTGGCACATAGTACCCATTCTCAACTCTACCTCTCATCAGTGCAGTTCTAAACTGCCACTGATCCTCCAACCTAGGGTCCGCACCCTCAGGCTGACCAGAAGTCACGGGCGAGGCTCTCCTCTCCCTACCTCTCCTTCTGGGGTCCGGCACTCTCCTCCTCAGAGAGGCGGCCTCAGAAAACAACTCTCCCACCAGTTCAGGACCTCTCTCCTGCAACTGGTCTCCCAACCTAGGATCTAAACCCTCAGGTTGAACCGGGGTCAGAGGCGAGGACTCCCTCCCTCTGCACCCCCTTCCAGAGTTCTGCACCCTCCCACCTGGAGTGGTACCCCTAGAAGACAAACCGGTCAGGACACTGCTTACAGCTGTCCTTCCCTCCAGGTCAGGAAGAACCTGAACCTGGCCTCCCAACCCAGGGACTGAACCCTGCGGCTGAGCACCCACCTGGCATACCAGGACTTCTTGGGGAGCACACATGCCCCCCCAAGGGTAACACATAACTCATGTGTTGTGTGACAGTCTGCCTGGCGCTGATCTCCCGGCCCCTGTCCATCTGACAGTGCGCGAAGATCCCCCAGGATAGAAGTGGTGTCACCATGGTCACTCCTACAAGGCTCAGCCCTTATGGCTGGCCCCTGACCCACTGGTTCTTCCACTGGGGACTCTCTCCCCCTCTCACCCCTCCATCTGTACTTCTGCACCTTCCACTTAGGAGTGGCACCGACAGATACCAGAACTGCTGAAGGTCTGCTTACAGACACTCCAAGTTCTCCTGACACTAGGAGATGCCCCTCAACGCATGGCCTACAAGTACAGCCTAGGTTCCCCACCTGGTGTTCCCCGAAGGAACCCTCCAGGCCCTGAGACTGGGTTTCGGGCACCTTGGGACGCATCCCATTCTCACTACTTCTCCGCAGAGACAGGACGTGAGTCCCTACACCCCTCCTACTACACTGGGACCTATCTGGGCTACTACGAACCTTTCCCACCACTCTGGGCTGGGAAATACCTGAGCCACTCCTCTTAGGGTCACTCCCCAATGCCTCCTCAGACCCTCTGGCACTCACCCAGAGGTCTGCCTCCCGTGCAAGCTCCCTGGGATCAGAGAACTCACACTCCAACAGGTGTTGGCGTAACCCTGGAAAATAACAACTGAACATGTGCTGACAATCAGATTGAACAGCCCTTCAAAATTGTGTGCCGTGCTACCCTTCACCCAACCTTCCAGTGCATCACAACACACATCCACAAACTCCCCCCAAGACTGGTGAGACAGTTTCCTACTGCCCCTGAACCTCAACCTATACCCTTCAGGTGTGACACCCTCTTCTTGGGAACTAGGTACCATTCTCTGGGCTCTGGGAGTGGACGCTTACACCCTGGACACTCTTTTGCTGCCACCACTGGACCCCACCCTCACTGGTGAATCCAGACCACTGAAACTACACTCAGGGCACAATCTTTCCTCAAGAGCTAGTTTCTCCCTGGCGAAGGCCCTCTCAGCCTCCGCCATCCTCTCCTGCGCTAAGACCCTCTCAGTCTTTTTCTCCTCCACACCCAGCTGCGCTAGGTCCAACCTGAGCCTTTCCAACGCCAGCTGATGCTCCCTTTCTTCCCTCCTATCCACCCACTCCTCTGGGGACAGGGAAACGGATGGGACACTGCCCCAGCACTGGACCCAGCAAGGGACTCCCTATCTATGGGGTCCTCACTACCTACTGGCATCCCTGCCCTGTCATTTTCTCCCTCTTACTCAAACTCTCCAGGGCCACTGCCCTTTAGGAATGCTGGTCCGGGACCCTCCCTCTCAGAGACATCACTGATCTTGGGGTCCTCCCTCCCAGACTTCCCCCTCACCCAGTTTTGGGATGTCCAACAGGCCAACACGGCCTCCTGCAGTTCCTCCTTCCTGGTGGACCTATGCACTTGACACCCAAGATCCTGACAGAACCTCTTTAAGTCCTTCACAGTATATTTACTTAACTTCTTTACATTAAATGCACTTTCTGTCACAATAACAGCTGGATCACCGAGGTGAGACATGACTGACACTTTAGGGGTGTCACCCAAATTTAGAAGAGCAGAAAAACAAATTTCCAAAATGACACTTTCAGGAGAAAAAATAATCAGGAGAACAAATCCCCAAACATGTGATTATCTAAATGCAGAGTTTGTAGTGCAGCCAGTTGTCGCTGTGGTACTGTGCAAACGCAAGTCCTATCCCACCGCTGCCACCAAAGTTAGAAATGGGATTCCTGGTTGGCTAGGGCATGCGCCTAAGCCAGGCAGAAACCACCACTCTAGTCAGGGCAAGGGAGTTACACGCTGAAGATAACCCCTGCTCACCCCCTTGGTAGCTTGGCACGAGCAGTCAGGCTTATCCCAGAGGCAATGTGTAAAGTGTTTGCGCAACACACACTCACACAGCAGCAACACACTAGGCACACCACAAAAGAAACTCCATACAAGGTTATATAAAAAAATAGCCTTTGTATTACTCATAAACACATTAGATCATAATCACAAATATACACTGTGCCAACTGGCACTAGGTAGTACTTTACAGGGGACTTATATACATGACAGGGCCAATCGGGCCACTGTCAGAACCATTAGAAAGCACAAGTAGTACATATAAAACATCCAGCAACTACTGGTAAAATACTTACTCAGCATCATCACATTAGGCATAAACACATTATGCATAAACACTGGGCATAAATCACATTGGGCATAAATCCCTTTTAGGCCTAAACATCCTGGATTAGCCCCCGTGCCTCACAGTAACACTGATAAGATGCACACAGCGTATTAGCCCCTCGTGGGCGTAAGTATCTCTGCCCACAGGCAACAATAATCCCCCATGTCCCCAAGAGCCCTCTGGCCCCCAAAGGGCAGTCCCAGCACCTCTGCGCTCTCTGCCTGGACTGTCGGGTGGTTCTGTGGCGACTCCTTGCTCCACCCAGGCTCGGGGGACCTCCGTCGAGGTTTACCCCAAGCTACCCAGACCTACAATACGGCCTCCACATTGGCCCCCTAGCTGCCAATGCAGTAGAAATAAGGCCCGTAATGCATAGGGGGGGCCGGCACTGCTATCCACAGATAGCGCAGTGCCCTCAAGGGCGGGCAGACCTCACTCGGTCTCTCCCGCATAGGCAAATTTCCCCTATGGCCGGACTCACCCTCACTCCGGCGAGTCGGGCCCCAGAAAGCTGACGTATGGCTTTCCGACGGCCACGCCACTGCGGCCTTACGTCTTCTTCCCCTTCACTGGCCGATGGGTCAGCAGGGAGTCCGCAAGGCTCCGGTCCTTCCTTGGGGCCCTGCGAGGCTCCGTCTTGGTTGGGGCAGTAACGTGGCCTCTCCTTCTTGGTAGGGGGAGCCCTGCCCACAGTCAGGCGCAAGCTCGCCTGCCTTACGGTCACAGCGCGGCTCCAGTTGGGTGTCAGTCAACACCTGGTATGCACACCGCGCTTGCGTTGCTCATGAGCAGCTCTGTCCTGGATCCTCATGATCCCTCGGGGCTCCCGCAACCCGAGAGGGCAGCTCTCATCTGTTTTTGGGCTCAAACAGGTTCAAACAGCACGCGGGGCTCTCCTCCAGCCCGGGAGTCCCTCCCACATTCAGGCACGGGCTTGCCTGACTTCCGGCTCTGGGATTTATGGAGCAAAAGTCTCCGTCGCGCCTTGGTCCCGGCGAGGCAGCTCGACACACGCTGCACGGCCGCACGCTCATGGCACAGCTGGGACACTCCACAATAGAGCAGCCCTCCACCAGGGTTGCTAGGCAAATCGGTGGATGAACACAGCGCTCGGCCAGTCTCTCCCGTGGAACACTAAGCAGGGAGCTGGCAGCACTCCTCTCATGCTGGAAAACAGGAGCCCCCCTTCTCGGGCTCCAAGGGACAGTAAAAAGAATGCTGCGCTCACCACGCCCTCGCACAGGGCAGCGCTGGGCACAAAAGGGTGCAAACCACAGGAGCAGTCCTCTCCTCCACTCCCAAAGTCACACAGGGCAGAGCTGGGCCCAGGCAGGCCAGCTCACAGGGCCCTCCAGCAGAGGGGCAGTCCTTCGTGGCGGCCCCTGGGGCCCAGCAGCCCTCTTCGCCCAGGTCCAAGCAGGTACCAAGTAGCACACAAACATGGGGTCACAGCCCCAATATTTATATCAGACATGTCTTTGTTCTCTCCCCCTGGCACAGGCCTAGGCCTGGTCCAAACCAGTTCTGGGGGGCACTCCAACATTTCTATACAGTGCTCAAGCACCCTCATTGTCAGAGTAGGTCCTCCCCCCAGACACCCCACAGAGGGGCAGAGCCAGCATTGAACAAGGCAGGCACAGACCTATTCAGGGTCAGGGGCTACTCCTCCCACTACTCCAAATGCAGAACTGCCTATTCAGCCTAGTGCTGACTCACCCAGCCCCTCTGGAGCCACGGCACCTCCCCAATCCCTGTCACTCCAGAGCCAGACATTCAATACACATCAGGCAGGCACAAAGACACATAGCACACAGAAATGCCAACTTCTAAAAGTAGCATTTCTAAAATAGTGATAATAAATCTGCGCACACCATCACGCAGCATATATTATTACTATTCCAAACATACCAAACATGACCACGCTGCTCCTCTCATACTAGGAATTACCACTGAAACACTTATCAGGGAATCCCAAATGCATTCCTATGAGAGGGCAGCCTCACAGCAGTGAGAAACCAAAATGGCTGTTTGTCACTACTAGGACATGTCACACAATTAAGGTACATGTCCTACCTTTTACCTACAATGCACCCTGCCCATAGGGCTAGCCATGGCCTACCTTAGGGGTGACTGACATGCAGTGAAAGGGGGTCACAGACGTGGCACCCACTTTATGTGCCACATCACAGCGGCAGTAAACTGCGCGCACAGGCCCTGCAATGGCAGAGGCCTGAGACAGGTTTGAAAGGCTACTTTGGTGGGTGGCGCAATCAGCGCTGCTAGCCCACCAGTAGCATTTAATTTACTGGCCCTGGGTATCTGAGATACCACTTTACAAGGGACTGACAGGTAAATTAAATACGCCAAACAGGTGGAGACCAATCTTACCATGTTTACCACAGAGAGGACACGCACTTTACACTGGACAGCAGTGCTAAAGTGCCCAGAGTCCTAAAACCACCAACACCAGGTCAGAAAAAAGACTAGGAGGAAGGCAGAAAGTTCAGGGATGACCCTGCAAAAAGGGCCAAGTCCAACAGTGCTGGATTTTATTTTTGCTGGTTTAGGTACGCTGAGCACTTTGCCACTGCTGATTAGTGCCAATGTGCAAGTGCTCCCTGGGTAAATTATGATTCTGATTGGTTATCCATGATTGGCATATTTGGTTTACTGGTAAGTCCCTAGTAATGCACGCTGTGTGTGCACAGGGCCTGTAAATCAAACGCTACTAGTTGGCCTGCAGCACTGATTGTGCCACTCACACCAGTAGCCTTTCAAATCGGTCTCAGATCTGCCACTGCCGTGTCTGCACGCAGTTGCTAACTTCCATGTCGACCTGGCAATTGCACCCACTTGCCAGGTCCTAACCTTCCCTTTTCTTACATGTAAGGCACCCCTCAGGTATGGCCAAGGTACCCCCATGGGCAGGGTGCAGTGTATGTGAAAGGTGTGTTTTACATGTCCTGATAGCGAAATACTGCCAATTTCGTGTTTCACTATTTTAAGGCAGTCTGTCCCATAGGTTAACATGGGAGCTGCCTTGTAACATATTACAAGTGTAACTTTCCACTGGGACAAGGTAGAGAAATGGAGTTTAGGCTCTCTGAACTCAGAATTTAAAACACACCTTTTAGCAAAGGTGGTTTTTAAATTGTGTGTTTGAAAATTCCACTTATAGAAAGTGGACATTTTCTTGTTTAACCATCCTGTGTGCCTCTGCCTGTTTGTGTATTCACTGTCTGGTTTTAAAGTGACAGGAGCTGGGAATGTGCATTCACTCTAGACAGTCACAAGGGGAGTTGAGGTGTGTCCTGCCTTTCCTAGGTGACTCATAGCCAGGCTAAATAGACCTTTCTGCATTTAGAGTGGTGGGAGGAGTTTTCACTAGCACCTGAATAGGCTGTATCTGCCCTGCACAATGCTGTCTCCACCTCCTGTAGTGAAGCTGGATCAGGGAGGACAGCACTGGTTTTACTGAGCTCATAGACTCTCAACAAAGACTACAAAGAGACAATGGGGCATAAATATTAGAACTAAAACCCCAGAACTTTAGATTACTTAAAAAATCAAGAGGAACCTCTGCCAAGGAAGAAGAGCTGAAGAGCTGTGAGGAGGAGACTGCCCCTTTGCTGTGTGTTGCTTTGTTGGGTTGGCCTGCAGTTGCTACTTCTGCCAAGGAGAGGACAAAGACTGAATTTTGCTGTGAACCTGCTTCTGAGGAATCTCAAAGGGCTTGTGTGTGCTTGTCTCCTGTCCTGTTCTGATGTCTCAGGGATGAAAAGCCTTCACCACCAGCTTCATTGAACTTCACTGCTGGGAGTTCTGACCTGCCAGGAGGTGCCTGTTCCAGTTCTGGGCCTCTGGAGGTTGTCCCTGTTGCTGGAAGCTGAAAAAGCTTGAAGAAACCAAGAAAATCGATGCATTGCCTTTCCAGCACCTGTTTTTCCGACACAGCACCGCTGAGCGAGATAAATTTCCACGCTCCGCTGCTGTGCGGCCGAAGAATCGACGCAGCACCTGTCAGCGGCTAAGAAATTCGCCGCAAGTCAGGTCCTGTGTACCAATCTCCGAAGTCCGAGATCACTGCATCGACTCCAACGCAGGCCCTGCTGTGCAACTGAAAGAATCCACACATCGTGGGACCACAGCTGAAGTAACTGATGCAGCGCCTGTTTGCTGCCGCCGCAACAACCTTCAGTCCCAGATTTCCACGCATCACACCTGTACGGCCAGTTTTCCGACGCATCACCCGCAGACCAGAACCGTCTTGGAATTGACGCATCACCTCCCCCTACAGTCTGGATTAGACGCAACACTTCTCCTGCAAGCAGAACTGTCACATAGCCTCCTCAAGGACTCATGAACTGATGCATCGCTGTGTTTTTCGATGCTTCCCCTCTCTGTGGCTGTTTTGCCTTGTGGAATTTGACACAATTCAGGTACTTTGTGTAAAAGTCATGCATCCATAGTTTTCTATGGACAGAATTGCTAGAAACCTTCTTAAAGTCATATTTTGAGCTGTGTATGTAGGGTTGTTGTTGTTTTGGTCTTGTTTGGTTTAGATAAAGATACTTTATTTTTCTAAACTGGTCTGGTGTCCGTATGTTCTGTTTTCACTGTGTTACTGTGTGTCTGGGTGCAAATACTTGACACATTGCCTTTGGGATAAACCTCTCTGCTCTGCGCGTGCCAAACTACCAAGGGGTGAGCAGGGGTTATCTAAAGTGTGTAATTCCCTTATCCTGACTAGTGGAGTGTCTCTACTTGGACAAAGGTGCATACCTCTTCTAACTAAAGACCCCAATTTCTAACAGTGTGTACTTTATCCCACAGCATCCTGACTGTCTCTCAGCCCTGATCCCTGATTCTCATATCACTCATTTATCTTACTGGCTGTGTTTCAACAAGGGTCTGAGTGTCTCATCTGACATCCTTTCCAACTGTCTCACTTTTCTTACTTAAACTGTCCCTTTATGCCTTCCTGACTGTCTCTCATTACTCTCGCCCAGGCTTGCTCTATTCCTTACATAGCTAGCCATGGGTCTCTAGCACTGATGGGCACCTTCATAATCCACCATCAGCTTTTTCAAATGTTCAAAACTATCACCTCATACCAAAGAGCTCCCCAGTACAAACTCCAATAGCACCAGAGTAGTTCTCACCATCATAACAATACTTTTTCTTTAACCCACCTCGATTATCTCCGAATAATATTATTTCACCTTGCCTAGTTTGTCTAACTGGCACCGCATGCTATCAGTCAGCCCAATGCTCATCTAGCCCCACACCAAGTTACCACATTGCATCATAGTCCCCATCTCTCTCAGGGTACCTGCTTGCCCGAACACCTGTCTACCCCCCTCTTTTCCTCCACATTTTTTTAAGGGACTATGGGGCATATGTACAAAGAGTTACCGCCGCTGTAGCGTCAGTTTCCTGACGCTACGGCTGCTTTTTTTTATCGCCGTATGTACAAGTTGCCACTAACCGCAGTTAGCGACAGCATTCTGGCAATATCGTCCGTTTTTCTGTTCGCCACTTCTGTTAGCGATAGCTAACGAAAATGAGATGCAAGGTAGGCGTTCCCGTGTAAAAACCGCCGCTAACCCCACTTCGCGATATGTACAACGATCGCCGGGACCGGCGAAACGTTAAAAAAACAGCCGCTAAGGTCCGTTAGCGGCTGGTTTCTAAGACCAGAAAAAAGGTGGTCTTAAAAATGGAGATAACAAAACAGGTTATAAGGGGGAGTAGCCCAGAACCACATTAGACAACCCACTGATGCCATGGAGGCATTGCTCATGCAGCTTGGAGCACCAAGAAGACCACAACAACCCCCCCAGGACCACCACCACAGAGGCAGTGCCAAAGAAGACAGCGGGTATATCGTCAACGCATCAATCCTGATAGACCTAACACCAGAGGATGTGATAGCCCACTACAGACTGAAAAGGTCCTCCATCCTCCGCATATTGACCCAGATAGCCCCCAGGCTGCAGGCACCAACACAGCGTTGCAACAACATCCCTCTGCAGACGAAGCTCCTAGCAGTGCTGCACATGTTGGCCTCAGGTACCTTCCAACCAACCACTGCCAGAGTTGGGGGAGTCTCCCAGTCATCCTTTTCAAGGTTCCTCCCAAATGTCTTGGATGCCATCATCAGCCTGACGCCACAGCACCTACGCTTCCCAAACACTGCTCAAGAACAGCTTGACACCAGACAAGGCTTCTATGCCATTGCTGGCTTTCCCCATGTGTTGGGGGCAATTGACTGCACCCAAGTCCTACTTGTGCCTCTTGCGGACACTGCACACATTTACCGGAACAGGAATCACACACACTCCATGAACGTGCAGGCAATCGTGGACCACCGGGGCTTGTTCACCAATGTTGTAGCCAAGTTTCCAGGGAGTGTGCATGACTCCTACATCTTCCGGCAATCCATCATCAACCAGCGGTTTGAGTATGGCACATATGGAAATGGACTGCTTGTTGGAAAGTACAAACTGAACACACCACACACAACAAGTCCACAATCATGTAGCACACAAATGTAAGAATGCACATGTAGCAAATGTCAAACAACATGCCTTGAAATATGTCCACCCACCATACACAAGAAACTAAGGGACTGCGGTCCTTGGGGGTAGCCTTGTAGACAAACTTCCATCCAAAGTCCTGCCCCTCCGTCACACAGCTGCAAATGCTGGGAGAGGTAGGAAACAAATAGGTGTCATGGTGGGTCAGGACCTATGAGGAAAGTGTGAACACAAGCCCAAGTATGGTGGTGGTGTCCTGCATAGTCACGAGCTTGTGGAGCACAGACTGTCCCATGCTGGCACAGAGGCCGCGTCTGCATCCCAGTCTGATGTAAATTAGTGCGTTGGTGACTGTATTCTTGGATTTGGGTGGGGATCTATTTGAAGCTCTTACAGAGGATGCGGAGGGTGTTGAAGTAGCTGGATGTGACGGCGGTGACCTGTTGATACATGGAGAGGGGGGATTTGAGTATGATGCACAGGTCTCTGGTGTGGTCTGTGTGTGTTGTGGGACTGCCGAGGGTGGTATGCCACCAAGTGCTGTTATATGCCACTGGGGTGTTTCCAAGGATGACAACTCATGTTCTCTCTGCGTTGAGTCTCATGCAGATGTTGCTCATCCAGTCTGCAACTACCTTCATTCCTTCCTGGAAGCTGAGTCTGGTGTTGGTGGGCTCCTTGGTGAGGGAGAGGATGGACTGGGTGTCCTTGGCGTACGATACTATGCTGAGTCTGTGCTGTTGGGCGATGGCGGCGAGGGGGGCCATGTGGATGTTGAAGAGTGTTGGGCTGAGCAATGATCCCTGGGGCACTCCGCATGTGAATATTTGTGGGTTCAAAGAGGAAGGGTGGCAGTCTGGTCCCTTGGCTCCTGCCGGTGATGAATGATCGGATACAGTCAAGGGTGGTTCCTTGTATGCCTGCGTCATGTAGTCTGCCGGCTAGTGTGTGGTGGGAGACAGTGTGGAATGCTGCTAACAGGTCAAGTAGAATCAGGGCTGCATTGTGGCCTTGGCCGAGGAGGGTGTGGATGTTGTCTGTGGCAGCGAGTAGAGTGGTCTCTGTGCTGTGGTTGCTTAGAAATCCAGACAGAGACGTAGCCAGGATGGCGTTGTCCGCGGCTTATCTGGTGGTCTTGGTGAATTCATGGATGACGTTGAATATGTCTTTTGAGTTGGTGGCGTATGCGACTATTATGTCGTGGCAGAAGCTCCTATCAGTGCTACGGATGCGTTGGTGGTATTTGGACATGCTGTTCTTGTATGTCTAGAAGTTAACGTGTGCCTTGCAGTTTCACCTGTTTTTCTCCAGGGTTCTGCAGGTGTGTCTGGAATATTTGAGTTTGGTGGTGAAATATGCGGATTTGCTGCTGCGCTGTCTGTCGGAGTTGTGTTGCGGGGTGAGTTTGTCTGCGCATTTGGAGATCCATGTGTGGGATTCCCGGGAAGCGCGTTTGGCGTCTGCTGCAGTGTTGGGGGAGTCGCAGTTGAGGGTTGATTACATCTGCTCATCGGTGACTGAGCTCCAGTACCATTGCGTCGCGCGATGTGCTGGTGTGTCCGGCTTGGTTATGTTGCTAAGGAAGTGCATGCAGTGATGGTTGGTCCATGGGTGCTGTGTGGTGTGGCTGAAGGGTACGCTGTTTCCTCCTGCAAAGAAGGGGTCGAGGGTGTCTCCTGCCTTGTGGGTCGGTGTGGGTAAGAGTTGTGTCATTCACATGTTGGCAACCTCTTCATCCAGAGGGTAGTGGAGTTGGTGTCTTTGGGGTTGTTGAGGTGGAAGTCCAGGTCTACGATGAGTAGGTAGTCCATGGAGGTGATGGCGTTGGGTGCAAAGAGGTCGTTGATGGTGTTGGCAAAGCAGTCCATGTGTCCGGGGGGTCTGTAGGCAAGTGTGCCGCAGAGTGTGGATTCGGGGCTGGGCTGGACCTGGAAGTGCATGTCTTCCGTGGCGGCAAATGTGTTGTTGGAGGTGGAGAGGCAGAGGGACTTTTTCATGCACGATGGTGAGGACTCATTCCGGGTGTTGGGGGCAGTCCTCCCTCCGGATCTTGTCTCCATCTGTGATTGTGAGGGCGATGTCAGGGGCAGAGGAGTTGGTGGTCCAGCTGTCCAAAAAGAAGGCGATGTTGGGTGATAGTGTGTCCCGGAGGTACCAGATGTCCACGGTGTGTCTGTGCAGGGAGTGCATGTTGATGAGGATGCATCTTGGTGCGTTGGCGGTGTTGGCGGCCATGGCGGTGGTGAAGCTAATGCGGCAGTGGAGGCAGGATAACTGGCCGTGGGTGGTGTTCATTGTGGCCTGTTGACAGTTGTACTTCCTTCTGGGGTTGAGTGCGACAATGGCGGATGAGTCGTAGAGGTAGACGTATTGAGATCCAGGGTCCCTGGCGCCGGTTGTGTCTAGGTCACGGATGGACGCAGTGTGCCTTCGTTGCATCAGTGGTGCTAATGTGCAGCCGCTGCCATTACATAGGGTAGGGGGGATGGATGAGCAGCTAGGAGGCAATGTAATTTGCATTGATGCGGGACAATTGTCTGAAGCTACACATGGCAAAGCTAATTTACCTAAGTAGCACAAATCACACACACACAAAAATAGGAACACTGCAAACACAGCTTGCACATATACTAATGGACACATCTATCCATTTCATGTTACAGGTGATCAAGGATATGCACTATCTCCATGGCTGATGACACCCCTCAAAGCCACAAACACCCAGGCACAGAGACATTACAATGTTGCACTTGGACGCACCAGGTCCATTGTGGAGAGAACATTTGGTGTACTCAAATCACGGTTCAGGTGCCTCGACATCTCAGGTGGCAGCCTGCTGTACAGCCCAGAAATAGTCTGAAAGTTCATCGTGGCATGTTGTGTGCTGCACAGCATATGTGTCCGCACCAATGCACCATGGATAGAAGTTCCAGATCAACCGGACAATCCTGAGGATGACGAAGAAGAAGAGGCTGATGCTGCACACCCCCCAGCCATGGCTGCAGGAACAGCACGAAGGGACAGAATCATCAACAATTTTTTCACATGACCACGTAAAAATATGACAACCCTTTCTTTGTTTAGACTGTGCAAAATGCACCAGAGCATAGTTCTTCAGATAAAACATCACAACACGAAAACCTTGTGTGCATGTTCATACTCTGCATGAGTACATACAGCTGACAAGTGAAAGTTTAACAATGTGTGGTTATTATTGTTGAATTGTATGTTTGTGGGTGGGTATGTGTTTTTGGGGTCAGAGATGAAATTTAGGGTGTCTTTTGGGGTCAGAGATGAAATTTAGGGTGTCTTTTGGGGTCAGAAATGAAATTACAGCAAATACAGTTCATCTGAGGTAAAACTTGCAGTTAGTGTCCAGATTTTTGCCGCATTAACGCTAACGCGACAAGTTTTTCATAACAGCAATAGGAAAATATAGCTAAATACATGTGAAAACACAAAATATTACTGCTAAATCCATTTTGCGTGCAGAAAATAATGGCAAACTCAAAAAACGGGCAGCAAACACACAGGAAGTGATGTCAGCATGCATCCTGTTGTCTGGAGGAGTACTGTGCACTTTCACTTTCACTTTTGAGCACACTTCTTGTGATTGTGGAGAGTGTTGGAGGTTTTTGGTGTTCTGTGCTGCTGATTTTGGTTTTGAGAGTGTGGTTGTGTCCTGTGAACTGTCCCTAGTGTCCCTGTGAAGTCTTGTGTAGTTGTCCTTACTTGTTGTTTGTGTCTAGTACTATATTTTGTCGGTGTTTGTCCAAGGGGTATCTTAAATTATTAATCGTTGTTGGGGTATATATTGGGGTTTTAATTTTTTAGGAGTGGGTTTAGGTGTGTGCTGGGAGATGGTTGGTGTGGGTAGGGAGGGCAGAATGTCGGAGGGGGCATTGGGGGGCTTCCTCTGGCTGGTGAAGCACTACCTGCCCTTGATGATAGAAAGTGGTGGTCGGATCCTGCAGGGCTATGCGGTACGTGTGAGGAAGGTGAGGTGGGAGAATGTGAGGAGCCAGATGCTGCGGGTCTTCGGTGTGGAAAGGACTGTCCGACAGTGGAAACATCGATGGCAGGATTGCGTTGGCCGTGAGGGTGACATGTTGGACCACCTTGGAGTCCTCATTGGCCAACAAGGTGGTAAGTACAACCTCAAAATAGTTGAATGAACACTTTTGTTACTAATAAAAAGTGCTGTCTGTAACACAATGGGGTATATGTACAGGTATTTTGCGGAGTGAGGCGTGCCACATCATGCCTTCAGGCCTAACTTTCCCACTGTAGAGACGCAACGCTGCACCATGTTTACAAGCATATGGTGCAGGCTTGCATTTCCACCAGCGCTGGTGCAAAAAAGTTGCAGTGTAGTGCCAACCCAGGCACCCTTGCACCATAGTGAAAGTGTGTCTGCGTGCAGGGAAAACATTGTTCATGTACATGAAGTGTGACCTTGCATGACATGAACAATCCAATGCATTATGATCATTCCATGTGTGCTGCACAAGGCAGCACACATGTAAAGATAATAAAAAATGAGGATTAATGCTTTTCTCTGAGTTTTGCTGAGATAGGAACAGCTATTCACTAACATCCCATGTTGCTGCAGACTACTATGTACGCTGCCCTTATACCTCTGGCTAGAGTACCATTGTATGAGATATGAAAGTTAAAATATTTAGCATATGACTTTTCAAGAGTGACATACAACATCAATAGTTGTGACACACCCTTGTGCATTCCCCATCGATGTTATTGTCTAAAGAACATGTAGGACATGGTTATGTTTGGCCAAACAGGGCCTCAGGAATGTGTCACACAAGTCGTCTGTGCAAAATGTGTGAATGTGCAAGCATGATTGTCTTGTTTGCCCTCACTCGGCATTATCATGTCTTGTTGGAATGACAGGCAAAATCAACACAATCATGTACTTCAATGTTCTTCAATGTGTGCTGCACAAGGCTGCACACATTGAAGAATCAACTACGATGAGAAATGCATTGGTTATCCTCCTTTTGACTATTTTGGACCAGGATTCTCAAGGTCTTATTTCTGGTGCTACCTCATATGCAGGCCACCCTTGTACATAGGGGTCAGTGTCAAATACAATGGGTGTTGCGCTGGAACGACCCACACAACACCCACTGGACGCACCTATCACACTAACCATTGTGTGAAAGGGTGCCTGATGTACAAGGCAGCGTTAAGCCACGTTACGTGTCTCAATGCTGCCTTGTACATAATGTGCAGCCCCTTTCTCCATAATAATGTCACTGAAAGTGATGTTATAGTGGCGATAGTGGCTTCTACATATGCCCCTGACAGGGTCATGGGTTGTGACACTACCAGTCACATGCCATGCACTGTCATGTCAGTGTTGCCAGCATGTTGTAACTGATCATTGATTCTACATTGCATTGTACATGTTATTTTCAAACTTCACAATCTTTTGTTAGAGTGTAGGCTCCCATGTTCCACTGACCCAGTGTTTCTGTGTTCAATGGAGAGATTTTACATAGTCTTCATGACTCACATTTGCTCATTGCTCTTCTTTGACAGACAACATGTCGCTAGAGGAGGCCCGTGCATTCAAGGTCAGGAAGGACCGGTATCTACACATCCGCAAGGTGGCGAAGGGATACCGCAACATGTCAAGAAGGTATCAAGATGACCGAGCAGCTGGTAGGTGGAAATCGGTGCCCAATGTAGGCCAAGGACACAGCCATAGTGTGACACAGGCCAGACCGGGCACTTCTGGCGACAGGCGTGGGTCCCAACATGGGCAGGGATCTGCACATCCCCTTGGAAGAACACCGAGACAAGCTGCAGCCTCAGTCTCCGGAACACATTCTGGTGCCCCCTCACAAACGCAAGGACAAGCTACATTGGCAGCAGCAAGATCTGATCAGGTGGTCCCGTTTACCATGCAGGACTGCCGTGCTATTATGGACATTAATGTCAGGTTGGCACGTTTAGAAGGTGAGATGGCTGAGCAGACCACACACATGCAGGACTTAAAGCCTGCCCTGGGTCTCTCATTTTGAACTGGCCAATGGAGACCCATCCCCCTTTCCTACGTTCCCCCAATGTAATTTATACTTAGTAGTTAGTGATAGGTTAGTTTTTTAATTGTTAGGTAGTGTAGTTGTAGTGTAGTGATAGGTAGTGTTAGATTTTAGCATAGTTGTATATTTATTATCTTGTAGTATTTGTGGATAAGTTTCCTTTTCATTTGGGTGAGGGGTTGATGTCATAGTTCTTCAAAAAAATATAAAAAACAAAAAAAATATATATTTGTTTATGATATCTGTGTAGTTAGTTTATGTTTAGATAGGATGTATTTGTCCTGTCTTCTGATGTGCTTTAAGGGTGGGAGGGGGGTTGATGTCTCAGATATGTTGTTGCGTGTTTACTATTAGTAGAGTTAGATAGTTAAGGTTATTATTCACTTTGTCATAGTTAGTTTAGATTAGGTTAGTTGTAGTAGTGCTTAGTGTCAGTTTAGAGTAGTTTATTTGGTTAAATGTTAATAAATTCATACTGTTTTGGAATTCGGTTAGCACTCATGTCTGAAGTGGTTTGATGGTGTTTTGCTATTTACCTTGTTTCCCACTTATTCAATCTCAGGGCAATCATTTGAAGGTGTATATGTGGTCATGACATGTTACTTAGCTGGACGGATAGTGTCAGGATCCTTTTGATTTGAGCACAGTGAACTTGCATGCATTACAATGTGGCAAGTTGGAGTCATGGCCTAGGCTAGGGACACTCTTTTGTACAGTTGAACATCTCATGTGTGACTCACAGAGTTGGAATGCACATTGATGCACATTTGCAACACAATGTTGGAACATGGCCTTGAACAGACATTGACATTGCAACTCTTGTCCATCATGATGATGGATGTCTGCACTGTGTTCCACAGATTACGTCCACACCCTTCTTATCCTAAGAGCCTGGCTCTGAGTCCATCTAACATGCACAGACATAGGCACACTTGCTGCGTAGTGCAAGTGTGTCATCATTATGGACATTGGTTGTTCCTGTGGCTGGTGGCTCACCCTCCTGCCCATGCACAATGTTGTAAATTAGCTGGTTAAATGTGCATGGCACAAGGCCGAACACAGTTCTCCAGCAAACAGCAGGGGAAATGTAGCATTGCTCCCTGTAGTGCCAGTGTCATATCCACTTTTCCACGCTGTTACTTTTGTCATTGCCTCATAGTGATGCCACACTTTAAATGGTGATACAGCATCTGACTATGTGCTAAGTGCTGTGCACTACACATCCCTGGACACATTGCCATCTCTTTTCACAGTGAGCACAGCATGAGAGGGTTCCTTGATTCCAAGGCATTGTTAAGCCACGGTAAGTGTCTGACAGAGGACTTGCACTTAAGGCTAAGTCCCTATTGCCAACACAGCTTCACTGAAACAGACATTGTGATCCCAATAGCAGTTGGGCAATATGTGCCATAACGAGTCGTCATCTATGTACATGTGGTGTGCTCTATCTTGGAATGTGACATCCAATGACCCCCATCACAACAAGCTTTGTCCACCCTGTAGAGTGTGAGTAGATCTGCCAAGTGAGACTTGTTATCAATGCTAAATGGAGACACTACTTGTGGCATGCAACAGACTTGGACCTATTTCCACACATGCCTATTGCCATCATGTACGGAGGGCAATGTTGGGATATTGCTAGTACAGCACATCATGTGTGATTGGCAGGGTGATGTGTGTTTGTGAATATTGCACGCAGATGCTGACATGGATGATACATGCTGTACTATTTTGGATTATTTGCTGCCAGTGTTTGTGTGCAGATGATAACAGTCCTGACTGTATATTTGTTCACTGACACTGTTGACTTTCCCCAAATACTTCTTTACATGCACATCAATGAGTGATGGGCAAGTCACACTCAGGACTAATGTATGGTACAGTTTTAGGTATGGCACATGTGTGCACTTGTGAGTATAGGAGTGCTTTTTGGGCTAAGGGGTGATGGTGCCATTTATCTATTAGAGAATTTTGGTTGCTAAATTGCTATTCTTGCTTGGTGTCATACTTGACCTATCATACTTCTTTACAGGGACTCTTTTACTTCTTTGAGTATGGTACACTGACAAGTCACGTGGTAAAACATTATGGTGATACATTCCGGATATGCGTAGTCCATGCACTGTACTGTTGAAGGCATCTCCCCCCTGCTTATGGTATGACATGGCATTTTGACTCAACTGTGCTGAATGTGTGCATTGTGGGATATGCACCTTTTAGACAGTAGGCTGCATGATCACTATGTTGTGACAATGCATGTGTTCATGGTATGAAGACTCACTCCATGCTTTCTCACTTGGTGTACACATGGCTGCATCTGATGAACATGTAAAGGGGCACATTGCCTGGAGATGCGGCAGGCTGGCAAAATGTCCCCCTTGCCTCAACACCATGCACATACAATTGTCTGCACAGGGCTGCATCTCTTTGACGACAAAATGAGGATGCACTGTGAATGCGACAGATGATGTGCACAAGTGAGCATGCCCCCACCGATGTCAGCACACATGCACCATTGTGCAAGGGTGTCTGAGTTGATTTTCTGATTGTCCATGTGCATGAAGGGGGACCTTACTGCACATACACATTCTTGCACACAACTCAGACAGACGTGCACAATGGTGCATGTGTGCTGACATCGGGGGGGGGCATGCTAACTTGTGCACATCATCTGTCACATTCACAGTGCATCCTCATTTGTCAGTCAAGAGATGCAGCCCTGTGCAGACAATTGCATGTACGTGGTGTTGAGGCAAGGAGGACATTTGCCAGCCTGCTGCATCTCCAGGCTATGTACCACTTAGCTCTTTCCTGTTGCTCTTATATTGTGGTCTGATATGGATCTTTGACTATGTTTACAATTACTTTTCTGTGCATATTGCCAAGTGTATGAGCCAACCAATATGTGTCTTGCAATATATTTGTTGACTAGGGTGATATGTGTCTCTACACCCAGGGACAAGAGTATCTGTGACAAGATCTGCGGTCATTGTGGATGTGCACTGGTAGATATTTAATTGTGCATGAGTGACATTGGGCCCATCCACCCCGTCCCCCCAGTCCCTGATTGTTACTCACCGTGTTGCTGATGTTGCTGGTCCTGTTCAGCAGTGTCCTGTCCTTGGACTCCAACCACCGACTCCTAGCAGATGACTGCGGACACCTGTTCCTCCAAGGCATCTAGCTCCTCCTGTGGCGCTGGACTCCCACCTCCGGTCTGCAGTGCTTCATTGCGATTGCCCACCAGTTTCTCCTTGGTCTTGCACTTAGCATCATGCCAGCGCTTCTTGCAGTCGTTCACTGTCCTCCTCACCTCTCCGACAGCATTCACCTTGGCTGCGATGGACTGCCATATTGCATTCCTTGACCCCAATAACACAGTGGAGCTGACAAACAGCTGCTGTTGTTTTTCTGTCACCTCTGCAATCAGGACCTGGTTTTCCTGCTGGCTGAACCTGGTTTTCCTCTTCCCCTTGCCCTTCTCCTGTCTCTCTGGCTGGTCCTCCTGGCTGTTTGGGGTGTTGTTTTCTCCTGCAGTACTGGGTCCAACTTCATCCATGGTTCTTTTTGATTTTTTTTTTTTATCAGTTTGTGATACTTTGCGGGCGTTTTGTAGTCGCTTTTCCGGCCTAACGTGAAAAAAAGTGGCGTCACGCTAATTTGAGTGCAGTTTCTGGCCGCTGACTGGCCTGCCGCCACTTTTTTCACATTAGTGGCAAGATTTTTATCGCCGTGACGCTGTTTTTAACGTTGACGTTTTCCGCTTAGGTGAGAAACTATCACCCCGTAGCGTCGGCTTATACATACGTCGCTAACATGGCGATAGTTTGCGGCAGTGCGCGGCGATAAAAATGTTGCCGCTAACTAACGTTAGCGATATTATTTGCTGGTTCTTGTACATATGCCCCTGTGGGTTTCCACAGTTATTCTCTCTGTGCTCTCTGTCTCCTTGTTTACTGGTTGGCAGTTGTAGTTTGTCTCTATGGAGTGGCTCCATGTGGGGCCCTGTCTTGTTCCTAAACACCAAACCATGCTAGCATGATTGGAGTTTTTTTGTGATCAGTGGTGTACAGCAGTGTAAATGACAACGTCATTATGTTCCTTGATCGGTGGTGTGTTGTTGGTTGTTCAATGGGGCCTCCTTTGTCTTGGTTTATCTCAACAGACACACTGTAAAGGGACTTAGGGCCTGACATTACCTGTGGCTTCACTAGATTGTGTTAGTAGTGTAGGATTTAGCATGTCAGGCCCTACACCGCCATACAGTGACTTTATGTCCTATATGTGCAGAGGCAATGTGCATATTTCAAAAAGAGAAGAGTTAAGGCTATATGCAAGGGCACCAAAAATGCTCCACAGACGGCATACGTCTCTATCATCATGGACACCAAAAACATTTTGATCCCATTAAATAATCACATCCTTGCCCTGCCCCTAGCCACGCCGCCAAAGCTCACCCCCAATCCTACATCTCAATTTTGTGAGTATCTGCACATATGTTTTTTTCTTTAAAGCACTGCGGGTAGGGGAGGAGACCCACCACAAGTATGAGCCATCTCTGCACTACAAATACAGCACTAGCTCTCTGTAAGATATAGAAGACTATTATAAACGCTTTGTCTCACTAGCCAATACCCAAATGGAACAGCCGCCATCCTACTGCTGGAGCAGTCATTCCATTCAAACAGGTCCCAATAAAAGCTCACAAGAGCTCCACTAACCTCTGCTTCCGTGTCTGTCGGGCTATCCTTCGAGATGCACTGTTACATAAGGATGTGGAGTTTACACCTTGTGCCTTTTGGAATTGCATCCCGAATGTTGTTGGAACCAAATGCACAGATCCTGTTTAGTGCCTGATCAGACAATTGGGTGCATCGCTGAATGCATTGGAGACTGCTCAGCACAGCTCCTGGACTCTCTGGCAGCACAAAACATGCTCCGTTCACTTTAATCTCATAGAATATCACTGCTCTACCGATCTAGTATGGAATCAGGCAGGTTTGCCTCACTAGGGCCACTTCTAAGGCCAATCAGTGGAGATGGGAAGCCGGGCAAGGATTTGCAATCTGGCACTGCACCAGAGAACCACACCACCTGTCCATTGAGGTGGAGCCTGTTGTCCACCCCTCCCGAGGTTGAGTTGCCTTAATAGCGATGGCACCCTACGTACCCTCACAGAGCGGAAGGTTAGACCAAGACAGTGAGATGGGGTACGAAGCAGGCACCGCTTATGAAGTGTGTGCCTTTTTTTTTTTAGTTACTGTAATCAATTCAATTCACAACTTTATTCGATCTTTTGTATAAACAGACCATAAAAGTACAAATTCATCCTAAAATCTCAACACTGATATGCAGCCATGTATTCAAAAACTAAGAAAGAAGAGAAAAAACCGGTATAACCAATTTACCTATTACACAGTGAGCAAGTTAAAAACAAGTTAAAAAAAAAAGTTAAAAACGAATTAAAAACAATTAAATAAAAAAATTCATATTGATGATTGCAGCCTTTTTAAAACAAGCCCACAAAAATTAAGCTACGGAAAAACATATGAATAAATCCGGTAGGGATTTTAAAAAGTAAAGTGCCACCCGACACTGCATGAATCTATGGTGCCTCAGAATTGGGAGGATAAATATTTTCCTTTCTGCACTATACTTCTTACAAAAAAGTATTATATGGAGGTCTGACTGCGGTGAATGATTGTTACAAGGGCAGGGTGACAGATCTGCCAATTTATAGCATTTTCTAGGATACCCTAGTAGTAACAGAATCATATTCAAACGAAAACGGAGTAGAATAAATCTATGTTGCGCGTTATTAATGCAAGAAAGATAGAAAAAGCCTTCCCCGGGTCTTGGTGGGATCAGGTCATAGGCAGTGGTTGAATTTTGGAAATGATTCATTGCCCGTCGTGCTAAGTTTGCTCTCTGCATAAATAGTTCTGTTATCCTACTCTTTGTGACCTTCTTACAGGATTCGGGATCCTGAAATAATTCGCCCATCCCTAACTCATTCAGTTGGGCCTCAACATATTTTAACCATCCAATTCGCTTGTAGTGGTCCAGCTTACAGCAATCCTTGATAATACTTTGGATCAGGTCAACTGTGGTCCTCCGCCATATAGATATCCACAGTAAAATTGGTGCCAATCTAATACAGTCGGTCAGGTGAGGAAACCCTAATTCTTGATGTAAAATATGATTAGGGGCAGATTGAGGTAAGGATACTCGGTTTTTTAAAAATCTATCTTCCGCTTGCTGGAGGGGCTTGGCGTCAACCATCCCCCAGACTCCTGCCCCATATATTGCCGTGGACTTAGTTTTGGCAGAATAGATGTTTTTAATTATTTCTGGGGGGCTGCCTCCTAACTTTTTTGCAAACCTTTTACTAGCTTGGAGACTCCTTTCCATACCCTGGGCCCTTCCCAGCACCAATTTAGACCATGAATAATCTTTGTCAAAAAGAACCCCAAGGTATGAAAAGGAGTCAACCACCTCAATTTTCTTTCCTGCCAACTGAAAATGAGGATGTTTCTCACCTCTAGCGGTTTCTACCACAATTATAAAAGATTTAGATTCATTTACTTTTAGGTCAAGGGAGGTCATTAAAGTGGAGTAAGCTGTAATTAGGGATTGTAAGGCAAGCCCTGATCTGGCCATTAATACTGCATCGTCAGCGTACGGCAAAAGTGGAAGGGGGTATGATCAAATTTAGGCACGTCCAAAGGTGGAGCAGACAGGGCAGCCTCAACACCATTTGTATAGAGTGAAAAAAGAAACGGGGCGAGAACACACCCCTGTCTGACTCCCTTTTCGATTTTAAAAGGACGTGTGCACTCCCCCTTCCTGCCATACCGTACACAGGCAGTGGCATTGGCGTACAGCTGGCGGATAAAGCCGATTATCGGCGGGTCAATGCCCATCCCCCCCAACATTGACCACAGCCTCTGGTGAGAGACACAGTCAAAGGCTGCGGTCAAGTCCATAAAGGCCATATAGAGCTTTCCAGTTTTAGCCTTGGTGTATTTCCCTATGGATAAAGAGAGGTTTAGGCATTGATCCACCGTCCCCATTCCTCTTCTAAAGCCATATTGTGCTTTCATAAAAATACCATGGGTTTCAGCCCACTCTTCCAATCTTGCTAAAAGAACCCGTCCCATGAGTTTAGCTGTTGTGTCAAGGAGAGAAATAGGGCGATAATTACTTGGGGACCCCCTATCCCCCTTTTTATAAATAGGGACAATTATGCTCTGACTCCAAGATGAAGGGAGGCCCACTAACTGAATGTTATTGAAAACATTTGTTAAAAGGGGAACCCACATGTCATAATTATACTGAAAGAGATCTATTGGAACGCCGTCCGGCCCTGGCGCTTTACCAGGAACACAGGCTTCCAACGCCTTTCTGACCTCAGAAACAGAGAACTTTAACCCACCCTAAGATGTGGATTCTGAGCCAATTAGTGGAAGATTTGATGAGGGTGTTAAACCAAAGACTTTATCAAAGAAGTCCACCCATACCTCTTCATCTATATGTGTATCAAGCGATGAATCGGTGGGCTCTTTAAAGTGGGGGGTGTTCACGATTTTCCAGAAGTCCCTGCTATTTCCTGAGATAGCTGCTTTTTCCAGATCTTCCCAGGCCTCCATCCTAAGGTTCTTTTCTCTAACCCTCCTCGCTATTTTATAGTCCTTACGTAAAGCCTGAATCTTGTTAGGGTCTCTAGGATATGTTTTTAATGCACTTACAAGGGCTTTCTTTGCTGAAGAACAGGCAGTATCAAACCATCCATCAATTGCAGTGGCATTTGATGACTGTGAGACAGTGAGTGCTGTTTTTATTTTTACCAAAGGGCACAGAACTGGGTAACAAGTAATGAAGGCGATGAATGCTCTCCCAGGCATAATATTATTTCTTCCTTGACCTGAGCTATAATATCAGGGACTAGGTTTAACTTGTGGGCCTGTGACCATTTCAATTGATAGCCATTTCTCCTAGTCAGGTTCAGGTCCTCAACTGTCTGCTTGTGGTCTTTAGCCTTAAGCAGGCTGCTAAGGTGGATAAATATAATGGCATGATCGCTATGAGTCGAAAAACGGGTGCCCGTATGGAGCACTTTCCCATGTAAGTGTTCCGACACTAGAATAAAATCAATGGTAGACTCTTGGATTCCCCTTCTGAAAGTACTCCCTTTCTCTCCTGCTTTCACTTCATTTATTATCCCCAAGTTCCACTTGTATAATGAGCTATTTAGGGTTTCACCATACTCAGTGTGTGCGAAATGTTGAAGGGGATTATCATAAGGGTTAACCACTCCACAGACCCCAGTCCCGTTAAACCTGCAAAGATGGATATTAAAATCCCCCACCCAAATAAGATTGAAAGAGTCCCTTTTTCCAACCTTATTGAGTTTCTCGATCTCGTCCACTAAGACGTCTACCACAGCCTTCATGTTTCCCCTGAACTCATTATTATAATAATTAACCAGTGTCCACATTTCTTGCTTCCTGTGGCCTAGCTGAATAATCTTGAAATTACTATTTAAGGGGCCCACCTGCCTAACTTCAGAGGATATAGTGTTAGAAATTAGGGTTAGTAGGCCCCCTTTCGCCCTTCCGGAAGGTGATGGAGTTGCCGGACAGAAGAAAGTGCGGAACCCGGAGAAATAGACTGGGTCTTTAGCCCAGGTCTCCTGAAAAAATACTATTTCCATAGATTGCCACTTATTTAGCCAATGGGTGTTTCCCATTTTAGAGGATATACCTGCCACATTCCATGATATCATATTGGGCCTAATTTCCTCTATGTCAGGCAAAGGGGGTTGAGTACTTGACCTATTCTCCTGCGGGATCATGATAGGAGGTACTACTATAGGGGGGCTATTGGGAGATGTTATGGTGGCTGATGACTCTGGTGGGAAACATCCTTTACATCGCGGTGATTACACCGCAATGCATTTAGAACGCTGCCATTACAACGCAAGCGTTACATCGACTTGCACTGGAGGGCGCTATAACCTAAGGAATAGTAAGATTTACTATTCCAACACCTTCCTACTGTACGTAGACTGGTGTTGGAATAGTAAATCTTACTACTCTAAGTCCAGCGCCCTCCAGCGCAGAGTCGTTGTAACGACTTGCGTTGTAAAAACTGCGATGTTACATACCACGATCATTTTGATCGCGTTGTAACATCACATATTCGACTCTGGTGGGCTAAACTCAGTAGGGGCCGTAATGGTTGCCTTCGCTAGTGGTAGATGAACTGGAGGAGTTAGTCAATCACACCCATCCAAGTTCGAAAGGTCTGTGAATCTATTTTGCAGTCTAATCCCAAAATGAGTATTAGAGCCCTCATTTCCTCTCAGGCCTGAAAAGACTGGAGTTTTGTTGACCCTACAAACACTTCCCCGAATTGCACCCTGAGCATTATATAAATGCTCCAATGGAAGGGGTATAATCTGTGATTTCCTTTGAGAATATCTATGAAGGTTATTTAAAAGGGAGAGACCCGTGTGGGCATTGTTAAAATTAATGATTACGCAGTCACCAGGATAGAATTTTCTTGTTTCACCCACCCACCCTACTCTCCTGGCCATAATAATTTCGTTGGCCAGTTGAACCCTCCCAATTTCTGAGACCTTAACATTATTTGATAACCAGTAGAGACTTTTATCCATCAACTGTCTCGTAGATTCGCTCTGGTCAGCTCGAAGGGGGGGGAAATTTGCCAAAACCAGTACCAGTGGGGCAGCGGCAGGTGGGAGGTGGATGTATTGATGCAGTTCCCTTTCAGGTGCTCCCATGGGGGTTTCAATTGCTCCTGTTAAGTGATGGGCCCCCCTTATTTCCTCTTGTATTGATGGTGACTGCCCCAGTGGGTCCCTTGTACTCCTTATACTCCTCTCTTGACGAACCCAGTCATCCCGTGGATTTGAGTTAAACATAGCATTTGGGGGCTGTGTTGGAGCACTGGAAGAGGTAAGTGTTTGGGACGTCATTGATGTTGTCAGTGTCAAAGGAACGGATGGCACCCGTGGTTCCCTTGATTGCACAGGGACTATAGTTGTAGGTGCCTCCAAAAGAAAATCAGTTGGAGGGACCAATCGTGCTAGTAATAGCTGGTTCTGTGTCTCTAAGTCCATCAGGCGAGATTCGATTTGAGTCAGCTTGGCTAAGATAGGGGCCATTATGTTGTTTAACCTAACTGTCATTTCAGGCCAGATAGAGTCTTCTGGGGCCACTTGGGGCAACAAGATGTTTGGAGACCCCAAGGGTGCTAATGTTTCAAGATTCGTTGGAAGCAGCCTTGTCTGTGGACCCTTACGTTTAGAGTGGCGAGGTGTCTTGGGATGTTTTGGCTTCAAGTTAATAGCGGCCCCTGCTCTAGTATGCTTAGCCGGTGCTTTCGGCGATGGGTCCTTTGGGTAAAGATGCTGAGGGAAAAGATCTATCCCCCTTCTTAGAGGAGGCACTGTAGGTGCGTTAGGAGGTGAAAATCCATCTTGGCCGTGCGCAGAATCGGATGAGTTTAACGGTAGTGATTGCTGCTTGTGAGGGATATTCCCTGTGGTCAGACCCGATGGAGGAATATTCGGTTCCAGGGATAGTCGCCTTTCGGTCAGCTCTATCTCATGTGACAAGACACTAGCCGCTCTCACCAGAAATGAGTCCAGGGTAGCTACCGCCCCACCTCCGGTCTTTTCCATTAGACCCTTTCTTTTAGCCATGATTATAACTAACAAGACAACAGTACCTTACTTCCAGTTGCAGATGTAAATGAGGGGGCCCAGCCTCCTCCGGGCTCTGGGAAGTGTAGTCCCTGCTGGTACTTCCGGGTCCCAATCCCGGCTCCTGACGCTTTCTGAGGCCGAGGCAGGCGAGAAAAAGTGCAGAGGAATGAAGCCCCACGCAGCTCCAGGCCGAATGACACCACGAACAGCAGCAGGTAGGTAATGGCTACAGCGGCTACAGCGCGCCGCGGGCCGGCGCCTTCCTTTTAGCGCTCCCTCTGCGCTAGGGGCTCTGGGAAGTGTAGTCCCTGCTGGTACTTCTGGGTCCCAATCCCAGCTCCTGGCGCTTTCTGAGGCCGAGGCAGGCGAGCAAAAGTGCAGAGGAATGAAGCCCCACGCAGCTCCAGGCCGAATGACCCCACGAACAGCAGCAGGTAAGTAATGGCTACAGCGGTTACTGTAATATGTGCTGAACTGCTGCAAGAAACTGCAAATCTCATGCCACCATGCCCATTTCATGCAATGCTTTCCAAGCTCTGCTTGTTTCTACATAACCTACTTACAAAATTTTTTAAGTAGTGTATAATTGCCATCATAGTTCAGTATGCAAATAAACCACATCTTGAAAATACCGAACTTGCAATATGCTCTATAAAAGTTACATAAACCAAATAAAATAGAAATATACAAGCAACGGTTTAAAACCATGGCATGATTGATCATGCTATGTATGCTTTTGAGACCTTTGAAATGAATACATTTGAATGTGTTATAGTAATACCTTTTACGGCAGTGCTAACAGGCAATCCAGTAATAGGTTTGGATTATATGAATGGTCATTATTTTTATTATTAGTTCAGTTACTAAGAGTAGCTTTTACGTACAAAGATATGTACAGGAGAGTAAAATACAATAGGGAAAACATGTTTATAAACAAGCTGTTTAATCATATTTTTGAACCCACTAAACTGTTTTAAAACAGCAAACATATGTTGTTCTTCAAAAAAGTTTTTAGTTACCATACTTGGCTGTACAAAACATAGAAAACACAGACCCTTTTAAAAGCATGCAGGATAGCTAAGCGCCCGTAAAATAAAACCACTGCTGGAAACAAAAGTCTGCTATCTGTGCTGGCTTAACATGCGCAAAGCATAATGCTAGCAAAGGAAAAATGTGACATGTGTCCCCATAAATCCTCGATTTGCTGTTAAAGTCATGCTTTCTGAGGGATGGCATGAGCTCTGGCTTAGGAACATGTTAAGCAGCATGACTTCCAATTTCCTTGAAAAAATAGTTCTATTATGTCATAAATCTGCATAGCTAAACTATCTTCTTTCCTTTCTTTACTTACATGGTGTTGGCCTGCAGGACTCTTTCCTAGTGTTTCACAGAGATCTGCTGGTAAATCTTGACTTGGAGTGGTGTTTGTTTTTTCAGTTGTTTGGTAAATGTGCATTTTCACAAAACTCTCTTAGGAGAGCGTGGAACCCACTAGAACAAAGACTGAAAATTATGAGAACAGAGAAAATGCTGCCACTGGTTATGGCGAGACAGAGACAAGGTTAATAATTGTATAATGCCTTGGTATGGAATTATGCAGGCAACGGTCCTAACCTCCTAGGACTCACCTGTGCTCTGTCCAAGCAAGGCCATTTCGAATCCGCCTCCTGCGCCTCGGGATCCAACCTCACTCCTCTCCTTCCTATCACGCTCTCTGTCTCTCTCTCTCGCAGGTTTCTCTGTTTTTGCCATTTTTTCAGGGTTTTTTTATTCTGCCATTGTCTGTTCTACCACTCAATTGCCTGTCTTTGCCATTGTTTGGTTTTGCCGCTGTTTGTTCTGCCATTGTCTGTTTTTCCATTTTATTGTCATCTCCATCTGTTTTTGTGCTCTTCTCTCTGTCCGCGTAATTTCATTGTCATCTCCTTTTCTTTTTTGTATCTTTCTGTCTGCCTATTTTTCACCTCTTTTCTGTTATTTTTCTTGCACCCTGTGTGCCGTTTTCTGCTCTTTCTGCTCGCTCCCCCAATCCCTCGTTTGATCCAATAGGAACGCATTCACATTTATACTGACTACAAATGACATTTTGCACTGGTTGGTCCATGCAAACGGTACAAAATGGACTTGTCGGCAATAATTACTCAGTCTCAGGTGCTATGCGTATAATCCAGTCCCTACATTTTATTTGTTGATAAAAGACCCTCGACCTGTTAGTGATCTTATTTCCAGTGGATGCCATTCCCAGGTTTAAGACTCTAAGGTTCAGCGGTAATCACCTCATTGTCTTGCTTCAGGCCTCTAAGTTTGCTCTAATTTTAGGCACTACAGATCTAGAAGTATAAATTGGCCTATAAAATACCAGGGGGCATATTTACGTTCCCTGGCGCATCCCTGCATATCAGCAGGGATGCGCCAGGGAAAATGCGTCACGCAAGTTTACCCTTGCGCCACGTCCGATGCGCCGCATTTACAATGCGGCGCATCGTGGCGCAGAGATAAGCAGATGCGTGACGCATCTGCCGAGCGGAAGGTTGGCGCAGTGCTGAAGTTGTGTCGCAGCGCGGCGCAACTCCAGCACTGTTCCAACCTTCCATATCCCTAACATGGTGCGTCAATCCTTACGCCTGCTTCAAGCAGGCGTAAGGATTGACGCACCAGCGCTCGAGAAAAGTGACTGCGTGAAATCTTGTAGATTTCACTACGTCACTTTCCGAGGCGTTCCTGCGCCGGAACGCCCCCTGCGCCGGTACGCCCAAATGAAACCTGACGCAGGTTTCATGTGGCGCAGGGTTTACTACGTGACGCATCTCCTAAATGCGTCACGTTGTAAATATAGCGCAACGCGGCGCATGGTTTGCGTCACCGCTGCGTCACATGCGTGGCGCTAGCGGCAGCGCAAAAGTGGCGCAAGGGGCTTGTAAATATGCCCCCAAGTTTTCTTTTATTTAGGGCGTGTGCCTAGAAGTGCAGCTTGAGTTAAAAATAACTTAAGTAATGCTTTTCTCTGGAAGACAGAAGAAAATGCAGTCTACCGAATGATGGGGTGACATGATCAAATTTTTTCCTATCCCTCTCACCCTTGAGCGTTGATATCTAGTACTAGCAGGGGACACGACACACATCGAAATCGAAATATATTATTTGGCGTCATCATCATTTTAGTCCTAAAACGGATAGCAAAGTAGCAATATTCGGAATCACATATAGACCAAACAGATTTGACCAGTCAGACTTGAATGCCGAAAAGTCAGGGGACGTTTGGCAAATGGCCGTACGAACATTTGTTAGAGCTTTGGTCTGAATGATTTTGCTCAGCAGCCACAAGCATAAGGAGTGCAAATGCCTAGAAATCTGACTAGTCACTATCTGTGCACATCTAAGAACGTGCACTATCAGAGAGAAGAAACAAAAACACGCATGACAACCAGAGCATGGGTAGGAGGAAAACAGACCTCGTTTACTCTTTAGAGTTAGCCTAATAGTCCAAAAATTAGCCCCTACAAAGGTCAGGCAGGTATCTTTCGCCTTTTGCCACCCACATTGCCTATGAACTTTTCAGAGCTTGTTGCAGCTACTGCACTGCGCCGGAAGGGGTGCTGTGTTGCTCATGCAGCCCAATGTTTGGGGCATGTACGAGAAATAGAAATCATCTAATTTGCTTATAATACATCCATGAATTAAAATGAAGGGAAAATAGTATAAGAATGACCATCAAAACTCCTCCCACTGCAACTTTGGAACTGGGACTTTTCTAAAATAATTTTCTTCAGAGGTGCAGCGTCTTTCTTAATGAGCCACGGGCATTAATTGTCAGCCTGTGTATTAATATTTTAGGACTGGTTCAGCAGGGCTGCTGCATTACCCTGTGAAATCCGAGGTCGCACCCTATCAAAAAACACGAGAATGAAGAGGTTTCTAGATGAAGAAGATGCGACTGGGACTCAATAAAATGTGCAAGTATTTTGCTCTATGGAATCTGATTGGTTAGAAACACATATCTGGGATAAAGATGGTATACACGATAACACGAGAGGGGGAGTGAAGAAACCCAGAAGAGCACAGCGTGTGCCTACGGCTGGGAAGATGACTGACAACCCGCTGTGTAGAACTATCTGCAACATACAATAAAAGGTGTACATTCCAGCAGGATTTTTTGCTCAGCCTTTTAACCTACTCAGTTTGATAAAATAAGTGTCATTAATTTGGGTAACTGTACCCTTGTAAAGCAATTTGAGGACCCTGGGCCATGTCTACACAATATAAAATCAAAAAAAAATAAAGACCTTTAGCCTATCTACTCAGTGGCACATTTGCACACAAATACAGTGGGACAGTAGTAGGTGCCACCGACGCGTTTCTGCCTACCAAGGCTCTTTTACCCCAATTCATTTTATTCCTTGATATTTTTTTCCATGAATGGCACAGTTTGTGCTTGTGCTGCCTTCCTATCTCCACAACTTCCATTTCAGAAGGGCTAAGTCACAAGACCATCCTGCTGCAGGCCGCCCACCCTGTCTGTGAAAACAGACGAGTGCCATCTGCATAGAACAAACAGTAGCTGCTGCATGCCAAGGTTTGGTCCCACGGGGCTGCCTCTGCCCAGCTTCCACCTTATTGATATGCAAATGAAAGGAAGTGTTGCTTTCAGGGCGCTGTCTGACACCTCGCCTAGTCGGTGATCCTGACACCTCCCTCGTGCTGCCGACCTCAGATCTTCCCATGCATCTTCATGGCAGGCCTTGCTAAGGCGCGATGCAGAGCAGTCAGTCCCCAGGCTTGGTCTCGTTAACCACAGCTACCCGAAGAGAGGCTCCAATGAAGTCTGAGAGGGAGAGACATAGCTGTCAAGGGACTCCGTTTCTTGTGAGACACCATCAGCCAGAGCAAGCTTTTCAACCAACATTCTGGGACTCGTAGCTTTATTTTTAGCATTTTTCAGTATTGGCTCAAAAATAACGTCCATGGAAAAACATGGGCATTTATACTTGTGGTCTATGTTACTTCTGTCCTCTGCAAATAAACACATAGCGACTATCCAGGCTGTGATGTTTCTGAAACCGAACATGCATAAAATGTTTTGTTTCCCTTTAGAAAATGGAGCAGGACGGGCATAGTGTGTTCAGCGAGATTCCCTGTGCCTCTTGACAACAGTAGTACCTGTGGGGGACTTCTTCAGGTTGTTATGCAGATTGCTAGTGGTGCCTTGGAGCTAAATGAAAGATCTTAGGGGGTCATTACCAGTGGCGGCTGGTGACATTTGAAAGTGGTGAGCCGTACGCGGCGAGCGAGCGTAGCGAGCGAGCCCGATCGGCATAAGGAGGGTTGGGGGGTTTTCCCCCCGAGAAAATTTTGGAAAAGAGTGGGCAAATGGTGCATTTTCAAGCAAATTTGAGAAAGCAAGAAGGTTAAAAAAGCAGTTGTGAAAGTACAGTTATTACATTAATAAAGAGATGTCAATGTCATATAATAACATAGGTAGTTGCTTATTCAGTATAATCACAGAACTTCATAACAGACTTCGAGATAACAATGCTGAGTACCATTCATACATAGCACATTTGACATCAAAATGCTCTTTTTTTTAAAGCATTCACCTTATCTGTTTGAGCTCGTAAAATAAGTAAAGCAGTGGCAGCTGGTGATTTTTCAAAGTGTAAAAAAGTTAGCCCCAAGTGAGCCCAACCAATATAAGTGAAGATCAGGGGGAGGGGGTTCTTCCTCTGAGAAGTTTTTGAAAGAAAAAAAGGGCAAATAGTGCATTTTAAGCTAATTTAGAAAAAAAAAATGAAAAAGCACTGGAGGCAATGCTCAGGCACTGCTCCACTGAACTGGGCTCTAGAGGCACTGGTGCACTGCGGTGAGCACTGGAGGCACTGTTCAGGCGCTATTCCACTTCAGTGGGCACTACATACACGGTTCTACTAATGTGAGCACTACAGGCACTTTCCAGACACCACTCCACTGCATTGGGAGCTAGAGGGACTGGTATACTGCGGTGAGCACTGGCGGCACTGCTCAGCCACTGTTACACAGCAGTGGGCACTACAGACACAGCTCTACTGCAGTGTGCACTACAGGCACTGTCCAGACAACGCTCCACTGCAATGGGCACTACAGACACAGTTCTATTGCAGTGGGCATTGCAGGCACTGTCCAGCCACAAAGCCACAAACACAGAAACGTTTAAAGCTGCTCCCCAGAAATACCAGAGCAGGTGCAAGTAGCTTTGCCCAGCTCTGCTATTTTCCTTTCATTCTGGTGTTTGTAGTTTTCCCGTTATAACTGTAAGACAAGTAATAGAACATTTTTTTAAACATAACAGGATGCGCTGCTTCAGCAGGGTTGGGGACACTTGAAAAAGCTGTATTTTACTGCGGGTCCTTTATTTAGTTTCAAATAAATAACATCAACCTATTATTTTTTTTTATCACACACCACTTTTATACTTTTCCAATCATAACATCCCTTTACAGTTCACGTTAATCCACCCTTTACCCCATACACAATCCCACACACACCAAACTGCCTGCACGACCTCTTACACAAACTCAATTTGATGCTTAACCCAAAAAAAAAAGTCCTTTGAAATGACTAACACCAAATGATTAACGACAAAGCCGAAGAACAGAGGTGTGCATGGAAAGGAACTTTTTATGCGCCTTTGGGATGTGTTTTCCAAGCAATGCAAACATTTACTCTGGCACACGACCCCTTCCCTGCCACTGCCGCTTAGCTATTCTAGCAGCGACGAGTGCGGGTAGCAAGCGCCAAAGTCCCAGATTTGGACCGTCCCCCGTAACTCTGCAATAGACTCGTGTGTGACCTTGCTCACCTGATTAAAGTAACAGCTCCCACCCAGAGAATGTCTAACTGCTCGAAGCCAGCGGGCTCTGTCGTAGAGCACTGAGAGCAGAGCTCACCTTGAAACAGAAGCCACAATATGATTGGACAATCGAAGGTCATTGTTACTGCTGTGAGAACAAACAATCACCTCATGCACAACCCTACAGCAGAGCACACTAAAACCGAGCTCGAAACTAACATTCAACACAGCAGAGGAGCTAGTCTATACAGATGGTTGCCACCCTGGACACAGAATCACTCTCTGCCAGCGCAAAACATGTTCTGTTATACAGAGCACACAGGGAGAGAACCCCTGACATACACACAACACAGTTCAAGCGTGCCATTAGATCACTCGCTACCGCCATTTGCCTGACATACACAAACTTCACCCAGACAACGGGCGTGTGCCATCGTATAAGAACCATAAGTGATTCTGTACAGCCATCCAGACTAAACCTTCAAACAGCAAAACCACTCGCACACAACTCACAGAAGTTCACAGATTCACCAACAGAGGAACACACTCTTCACACCATTGACTAACAGCAAGACTTCACAAGCTGAATCAATTCAGCACCTTTTTGCAAAACCAACCCCTGACTACCAAAAGTGCTACATACATTCACCAGCACAAATCAAGCAGTGCCTGCAATGTCTTGCAAAAATTAGATTTTGCGCTATAGAAACTGCAATAATATAAAACAACAAAATCAACACCCCTTACTTTGCCCATTGAGTTCTCCGCGTCATTTTGTAGCGCCTGCAAGCGCCTGTCCCAAATAATGTCGCGCGGGGGGGATTAAATTAAATTTAAAAAAAGAAAACTTACCTGACCGCCGGTCCGTGCCGCCTCTGCTCCTGAGCCCTTGGCACCTTCACGAACAGCACTGGAGTGGCAACCCCTCTCAGCCAATACTGGCGCTGCTCCAGCAGCGCCAGTATTGGCTTAGCAGGGTTACTCGCCGCCCGCCTGCCCATTAGGAGACCGAGGGTTGTGCCTTTGATCAACCCTCGGTCTCCTAATGCGCAGCCGCCAGCCAGAGCAGACACTAGTGTGCATGACTGGGCTGGTCAGAAAAAGTCTCCGCCCTTCACCAGTCATGCGCACTTGTGCTGCTGCCTGCCCCTGGTCTTCACTCTGACACTGCATGTCCAGTCAACATGACGCGGACCGCCCACCCCCTTCAGACTCTGAAGGGGTGGGCAGTCTGGCGTCATGCTGACTGACATGATTATCAGTTCTCCTCGGCGTCTCTGAACTTAAGTAAACTGAGTCAGTTTACTTAAGTTCAGAGACGCCGAGGGAGCTGCAGGCGCGGGCGGCTTCAGTGGGGCAATGCCCCAGCACCCAAATGGACGCACCGCCACTGGTCATTACAATGACAGGCGGATCGCCCGCCATTTCCCACCGCCCGCATGCCATTTCCCCCGCCATATTACGATGGCGGGGGAGCCCAGCGGACGGAAAGACCGTCCGCCGGTTTTCCGCTCGGTCCGACAGGGGACCGGGCGGTGAGGACCCTAATATGGTGGCGGTGTCTGCAAGACACTGCCATCCATATTAGGATGTTGGCGAAGCTGCCTTTCCATGGCGGTGTTGCCGCCATGGAAAGGCATGTGGTCTTTGCTTCTGGGGGCCCGTTGTGGGCCCCAGGATTTTGGGGGTGGGGGTGCACAGGGGGTACCTATGGTACCCCTACATTTAAATGCACAAGGTGGCAGGCACCGCGCGGTGCCTGTCACGTTGTGCATTCAAATGCACAACATGCGTTTTTCGCATTGCGGTAGTGCTGCTGACAGCACCGCCCGCGCATATGCGAACAATACGGGATGCCACCGTGGCGGTGGCATCCTAATACCCATGGCGGGACCGCCGCACCCCTTGCGGACGGTCCCGCATTCCGTTGCGGTGGCGGGCGGACTTTATCCGCCTGCCATCGTAATGAGCCCCTTAGTAACAATACTTCCCTTCAACTGCCACACAACCCTGTGGCGATCACAAGCCAACTCACTAAAATTAAAGCACCTGAAATCATTCTCAATGCAGATCTTGTATTTGTCTCTCAAATAAACACAGTGGCTAATGGCGACTACACTGGGCTACTCATGCTTTGAAAATTCACCCTACTCCTGCAAACTGGCCATTGAGTAGAACTGATAAGCGACCTTGAAATGGTTTGCATAGCAGGGTTTTACATGGTGCGGGTCCTGCCAGTGCTCAGCACCAGCGGTAATTAAAAATAAACATTGAAACGAGCCCTTTATGGGCCCTATATTCAGGCCCCTAACTTTGCATGCAAAACACAGATTTCTTTCACGACAAGGAGCATAAGAATTCTTCAGGTAATCCCAATAAGCCATGTGGTCCCTTTTCAGATTTCACGTTATATTTTATGTGGCACGGTATTTATGTCCCTATTCCCTAAGAGTATTTCATTCCCCGGATACTGTGTTTCTGTAGATTTGATTTTCATGTACCACATGAGTCTTTTATAGCACATACTGTGAACTGAGTCACCTCTAGGCATCTTGGTGAGTTCAGGGCGTGGATTTGTGGTCATGATGGGCAAAGATTGAGAGCTCTGGAGTTGAAGCTAAAAGCAATGAGGGGCAGATTCTCACAGTGCCTGTGAATGTATCATAATGGGATTTAGACAACATGCTCACCCAACCCATAGCCTCTCTGCAGACCACGCAGAGTGGTGATCACATGTGCTAATTGTAATTACTACTCTGTGGGTAACTATTTGAAGGAGAACACAGCTGTCGAAATATGGACAGTGCTAAAGTAAAAGAAAATGCAATGTGTGTATATGCTTGTGAGATAATTGTAATGTGAGGGAGACAAAATAAAGTAGGTGTAAACGTACAGTTGACCAAAAGCTGTGCCAGAAACAATAAGCCAGTGCTAGAGTATATACAATGCAGAGTCAGGTAGAAGACCACATAAACCTCAATAAGAGTCACACCCGTAGGCTGCTGCCCTAGAGGTAAATAGTGGATTGAACCAGGAGCAGGCCAGAAGGAGCTCAATGAAGATAAACACAAGGAACTGAACGTTCTGAGGAACCCGAAAGGGTAACTAAAGGCCAACCCATCAACAACACAGGACGCAGTAGCAAAGAATGTTAGAAATGGGATTCCTGGTTGGCTGAGGTATGCACCCTGGCCAGGCAGGAACAACCACTCTAGTCAGGGTAAGCTAGATACACAATAAGATAACCTGTGCTCATCCTCTGGTGGGTTGGCACAGAGCAGTCAGGCTTAACTACAAAGGCAATGTGAAAGTATTTGTGCAACACACACACAGTAACATAATGAATGCACCATAGAAAAGACTCCACACAGGTTTAGCAAGATAGAGAATATTTATTTGAGCAAAATGAGACCAAAACGACAAAAGTAAAATCAGGAGAAGTCGAGATATATATTTTAAAAGATTAAATCAAAACTAGTGCTTAGAAGTCACTAGCAGTCAAAAGGGTACTTGAAGTCACAAGGGACCTGTGCAAATTCAGAGTTCAGGCTGACCGTGATTGACGGCAGGCCGGCTACAGGACCCAGACCGGTCCCGCTGAAGAAACACCTTGGATGGAGATTTTGTCGAAGTCGAGAGTCTAGTGCGTCGTCGTCGAGCCATGCAAAGGGGATCTTGTGTCGTCATCGAGCTCCATTGAAGTGAATGCAATGCGTCGTCGTTGAGCCACGCAGAGCATCATAGTTGAGCCGTGCAGACTGTGGAACCACTGTCGTCGGCCAGCCTACACATGGGCGTCAAAGGGCAATGAGGTGGAATTGCTCACACAGTTGATGTAATGCATCGGTTTTTGATGAAAACAGCTGCAGAATCCACTTCTGAGGCCCAGAGCTTGGAGGTGGCACCTCTGGCAAGAGTAGGACTCACAGAAGGCAGAGTCCAGCAGCACCAGCAGAATTGTGGGAAGTATCCTTGATACTTTAGAAAACAGGAGTCAAGCCAGCAAGCCCTTGGAGATCACATGGAAGGAAGGCGGAGTCCCTCCAGTAGAGTCAGGGAGCAGCAGGCAGCAGGGCAAGAAGCAGAAAAGCAGCCCTTCCAGAACAGCAGTCCAGTCGAGTCCTTTGAGCAACCCAGTCCTGTCTGCTAGGCTATCTGTAGGGTGTAATCAGCCCTTTCTGTGAGGACAGGACACAGCCTATTCAGATGCAAGTGTGAGCCACCTCTCCCCCTTCCTTCCCAGGAAGGCTATCAGAATGCAGATGATTCCTCTGTATCACCCAGCCCTTCCTGTGTTTGAGGCTGTCTTGAGAGAATGCACAAAGTGTAGCTGTCACCCAGCCCAGACGTGTATTGGAGATAGATAGTCAGGCACAAAGAGCAGCAAGTATAGAGAAATGCCCACTTTCTAAAAGTGCCATTTCTAAAACAGTAATGTGAAATCCAACTTCACTGGTAAGGAGGATTTATCATTAGCATTCCAAACATATCAAACATGAAAAAGCTACTCCTCTCTGATCAGGAATTACAGCTTAAAAGTATATTAAGGAATTCTCAATGCTGGCTTATGAGAGGGGTAGGCCTCGCAGTAGTGAAAAACGAAATAGGCTGTTTGTCACTACCGGGACATACAAAAAATAAAGGTACATGTCCTACCTTTTACTTGCATAGCATCCTGCCCTTAGGGTTACTTAGGGCCTACCTTAGGGGTGATTTATGTGTAATAAAAGGGGAGTTTAAGGCTTGGCAAATAGTTTTAAATGCCAGGTCAAAGTGGCAGCAAACTGCACACACAGGCACTGCAGTGGAAGCCTGAGACAGGTTTGAAAGGCTACTTCTGTGGATGGCAAAATCAGTGCTGCAGCCCACTAGTAGCGTTTGAAGTACAGGCCCTGGGTATATGGTATACCACTTTACAAGGGATTTACCAGTCCAACAAATATGCCAATTAGGTATACACCAATGTCATCACGTTTAGGGGAGAAGCATATGCACTTAAGCACTAGTTAGCCATGATAAAGTGCTCAGAGTCCTAAGGCCAACAAAAAGAATCAGCAAAAAAGGGGAGGCAAAAGACAAATATTTGGGGGAAAGGACACCCTAATGATGACAGGTCTCACAAAAGAGCATAAGATGAACAAACACGAAATACAGAAGAGGCCAAGACCAAATGATCTGAACAGATAAACAGTATGCCACACCAGCACACACACCCAAAGGAGACGTACTGACTGACAGGTACAGATAAGCCAAAGCCCAAAGTTCCCCTGGAGGTGAAACTAAGCAAGAGAGAGAGTGCCTGGCCACTTCCAACAGCCCTGGGTCCAAAAACAGAGTACACATATTCCAAATCTTCTGCAAAAGACTCGAAAGGGCCAAGTTCTTTGCTACAACTAGAAAAGAACCCAATTCCAACAAGTCCAAGGTGTGCTCCCAAACCCTTGCCCAAAACATAAAGAGAAAAGATCCAACCTCAGAGTAGGTGAATAGGGGACTCCTAGCGGAGCACAGCCCCAGGATGCCAAAACTCCCTAGAACTGGGAAAATACAGACAGCAAAGTACAGACAGCAAACAATTGACAACAATACATTGTGCATAGTGGAAGGCAACAGCACCAGAACAGGACCAGTATCGGAAAACCAAATGCTAACATAGTAGGATACAGTCAGTGGCAAAGGTAATAGCTCTGGAGGGAGGAGGTTCCGTCAGCCTAAAGGACAACAGCAAGACAGAGCATCCAACAAGACAGAGTTAGAATCCTCCAGTGTGTGCCTCAAACAGAAGGTGCTAAACATCCCAGAGAGGCTATAACTACATCTATGAACAGTCATGTAGTAGAACTGAACATACCGTCATAGATCCTGCAAGATGAAACACAGCAGTTGAATCATTAAATATGAATGAGGAATAAAATAACCCGTAACACAAGTGTAGATGTGCACAACATAAATAAAGCAAGGACCCCACCAGTCCTCACTAGGCAGAAGAAGGAATGAAACATGCCATGATTCACCACAGAACCAACAAGAAGAGGCATCTCACAAAAGGTGCTTATCAGCACACAAGCGCAAGACAGTATTGTAGTGTGAAGTATGCATTTTCCATAAACTTTTGTGAGGTCTACAGTGCTTACTGTATGACCTAATTGCACTAGATATATAGTGCTTCATACTTCACTAACTTGCAGAAGAAACCTATTTAGGAAGTGGACAAAGAACCCAGGACAAAAACTATTTGGTATCTTTATGGTGTACTGCACAGAAGCTGTAACCACAATGAGAAGCATTGTAGCATCTTCACAGACTGGGTACCCTCCAATGACCACGCCACACAAGCAGCTTAGTATTACATCTCTTTATTATGCTGCGTGTAACTGCAAACTCAGCATTTAAAAAAAATTCATGGCATTGCGCTCTGAGGCCTATGTCACAGCTCTGAAGAGTCTGTTAGTAGCGAAAAGGGTTCCGTTATAAAATATCACAAGACACTACATCTCCCCCTCTGTTAAATTAAAAAATAAAGGTTTTTACAAATCAACAAATATGCCTACAATCACATTCCTTCAATCAATCTTCTTGGCACTTTAAATATTCGGCCTGATTTGGTTACTTGAAGCTGGCAGCTGTCATCTTCACTGTCAGAGATCTTCGAAAACGGTGAAGAAGTAACAGCAGTCACTGGGTTCTCAGGTTCTGTCTTTCTTTCACCATCTTGATCAGAAGACCAATGAATCAAAAGCCGAAAGTGACAAGAGTCTCTGGTAAGAGACTTCCCAGGGCACTGGGCAGTCACCATATGTGCCTTGGTGGACACAATGTGGAAAGGTGCAGCATCATATGGAGCGTCAGATTTTCTCCTTCGCAATTGGCAGGCGATCTCTAGATCTCCTGTCTTTAACTCAATGTTCTTTGCATGTTGCCTCTTGTCACCATAGGCTCACATCTTTTCTTTATTAACCAAGTCCTTTATTCAAGTTGTATTATCACTTCCTTCTCTTTTGTTGGTCCATTGAGGTAACTTGGTTGTCATTGCTCACCCCAACATGAAAGTCACAGGACTTTCACGCGTGGTTGAGTGAGGTGTTGAATGAAAGGCTCACAGGGTGCAATTCAACACAGTTTGCAAATTGAGCCTCTCAAGAGTTGCACACTGAACTGCTTTCTTTAGCATACTCATAAAATGCTCTACGAGTCTGTTGGCCTGTGGCCACAAAGGTGTATTCTTCTGATGCTTTATGTTCAGTTTCTCCAGAAAATCCTTGATTATCAGACTTCAAAATAGCTGGAACTCCCCTTGTTGCAAAAATGCTGTCAAATCGCTCAATGACTCGTCAATGAGTTGTGAATGAGAGATTGTCTATTAATGGAAATCGAGAGTGCTCAGCCACAATTACCATCAGAAGATGTCCATTGGCGATTGGGCCAAAGAAATCAATGTCTATTTTCTCCCATGGCTGCTTAGGGAGTTCTGACATGGAAAGAGTATGTTGAGTAATATTCGTAGAGAGGCAGTTATGTAGATGACAGGCCTTCAGTTCCTTTCAACCCTCTCATCTAAATATGGAAACCAAACTCGATCTCTGAGAGCTACCTTGGTGGCAACAATACTACGATGTCCGTCATGAGCCACTTCAGTTATTCTCTAGGTTAACCCTTTCCATGCTCATGACGGAACGGTTCAGTCATGAGCCACGGTGGGCGTGTGCTAATGACGGAACCACTCCGTCATGGCACCCACCCATGGAGGAAGCGCTGGCTCTCCCCCCATCCCCCATGGGCAGCCCATCTACCCCCTCAAACAGGGATGGCAGCGGAAGAGTTTCCACTGCCAACCCTGACCCCCCGCGCCGGCATCATCATGAGCCACCGGACGTGCTGGAAGCAATTTGTTTCCAGGCGTCTGTAGAGTAAGGTAGGTTTTTCCTGCCATTTGGGTTGTTTTCTTGTGCATAGAGGCATCAGGAGAAAGGAAAGAGTTTTTCCTCTCCCTTGATGTCTCTTTGCAGGGCATTCCCGCTGCACGATCGCGCATAGGGTTGCGATCGTGCAGCAGTAATGCCCCCACTAGGCACCTGGGATTTTTTGGGGGTAAATGGAAGCAACCCCTTGGGCAAGGGTCGCTTCCAAAGTGGGCCATTTACTGTCCGCTGTTTTCTGCCCCCCCTGGGGACAGATCGGCCTGTTTTTTTGCCTCTCTGCCCCCCAGGGGGCAGAAAATCCCACTAGGCCCAGGGATTTTGATTAAAAATGCATGGGGGGAACCCTTGGGCAAGGACCGCCCCCAATTTTCTTTTAATACTTTTCTGCCCCCGGGGAGTGGATTAGCCCTTTTGAAGGCCAATCTGCCCCCGAGGTGAAGGGGAATAAACGCACTATAACCAGGATTTTTTTTTTTGTGGCAAATGGAAGCGACCCTTTGGGCAAGGGTCATTTCCAAGTGGGGGAATTTTGTATCAGCCGTTTTCTGGCCCCCCCTGGGGACAGATTGGGCTGATTTTGAGGCCCATCTGCCCCCAGGGGGGGCACAAAACACCACCAGCACTAGGGATTCATAATGTTTGTGCATGTATGTGCATGGGGGCAATCCCTTGGGCGAGGATCGCCCCTCAATTTTTATTTTGATACTTGTGGCCGTTTCTGCCCCCCGGGGGTGGATTGGCCCTATTTGAAGGCCCATCTGCCCCCGGGGGAGTAGAAAACCCACTAGCACCAGAGATATGTAGATATGTATGTTTCAGGGCGGCCCCTTGGGTAATGGATGCCCCTATTGGTGCTAATAATTTTTTTAAATTACTTTTGCCCATTTTATGCCCTATTTTGAGGCCCATCTGCCCGGGGGGGGGGGGGCAGACAGCCCACTAGCACCAGGGATATGTATGTATTTATGTTTGGTGATGGCCCCTTGGGTGAGGGTTACCCCAATGGGATGGGGCATCGGGTATTATTTACTTTTGGCTATTTTCTGTCCCCCATGGTGGCAGATTAGCCATTTTGGTGGTTCTGTAGTTTGTGTAGTTGCCTGTGTTTGGTAAGAAAACGTTTTTTGTACTATTTACTCTAAATAAGTTTAATTTCCCTGCTTAAATGTGTTTTTGTAAATGGTGTAATAATAGCAGTATGTTTAGCTTCTGTTTTATTGAGTGTGAAAATCTTTTTGCATTTGTGCTTGGTGTGTATTTTGTTGTCCTGTGAGTAATTTGTTTTATTTTTTCTTTCTAGTGGGATATCATTGGCTTTTGCTGTGTCTGTGCAGAGTAGGTGCTGGTGAGTGTAGCTGTCTCTGGCAGGGACATCTTAAGGATTTTGGGGGCCAGGGCCAAAAATATTTTTTGTGGCCCCTGTTTGGAACAGCTTTACATTTACAATCAAATTTCAGGTTTTTCATGCCCTCTTTGATCAGTTGACCGACACTGCACAGGCATACTGGTCCAAATTCTAAACGTGTTTCTATCTAATATTCAGGGATAGTGATGTGTGTTTTCAATATTGTAATATGGCAACAGCTCCCTAGTATTATTGCAAATAATCTCTGTGACCGAGATACTCTTTTGATCTAAAAGGAAAATTTTTATGGATGTTGCAGGGTGTTGAAAAACAAACAACATTTCTGTTCAAAATATCTGTAATGACCTCCCACACTTCACTCGTATTAAAACACATTAAAGGAAAATAGCATTTATAAAAATCTATGTTTAAGAGTCATTCAAGGTCATCAAGGCAGGACTGTGTGAAGAACAGAGCCAGATCTCTCAGGGGCCCCCTGAAAGTCTGGTGCCCTGGGCCAGAGCCCACTTTGCCTATGCCTTAAAACGTCTCTGGTCTCTGGCAAGTGAGTAGTATAGTGTTTGAGTATATAGATCTTTGTGATAAAGTCACACTTTGTTTATCACTTATTTTGCACAGTTCTTGGTTGTTGTTGACTTGCTTGTGAAGTCTCCTTTCTTAGTAAGGATTATGGCTAGCAGCAGGATGACTGCTCAGCAGGTTGTTGGTATGCTTTTCGAGTCTTCCTCTTAACATAATTATGAGACTGGCTCTGCATCTGAGGCAGAGGAGGGAGTGGACGATTCTGCCAGTGAATTTTCTGTCCAAGAGGAATCATCGGATGATGAAGCCACTCTTAGTGCAGATGAAGTGCCTGTTTTAGAGGAGGAATTGATGTGCCGATAGTGCAGCAAGAGGCATCTGTACTGCAGCCTGGGCCTGCAAGGCTTCCCATTGGAAGTGCTGAACTCTGGGTTGCCCCAGGCATGGTGCAGCCGGCATTGCCTGACTTTACTGGTGTCCCAGGGTGTAGAATGGATACTGAAAACCTTTTGCCTATAAATCTTTTTCAGTTGTTTATGGACAATGTATTTTTGGCAGAGATTGTTGAGCAGACTAATTTGTATGCTGAACCGGATTTGAGGGACAACAGTGCCAGACTTGGGCCCCACTCTAGAGCTACCTGGTGGACTCCCACAAATCTGGATGAGTAGAAGAAGTTCTTGGGTTTAACTTTTTTGATGGACTTGTTAAGGAAGCCATCAATGTCTTCATATTGGTGTACTATTCCCTTGATGGCAACGGCAATATTCCCAGCAATCATAAGTCGTGATCGGTATTTGCTTCAGCTTCGGATGCTGCATTTTGTATAATGGTCTAGCGTTGCTACAAGATCACCCTGATTGCGACCGTCTTTTTAAGATTCGGCCTGTCATTGATCATTTTGTAGATCAATTTTCTGAAATCTATGCTAAGAAATATCTGTGGATGAGTCTTTGGTCTTGTTCAAGGGTCGCTTGGTTTTTAGGCAGTTTTTAGCAAGAGGGCATGCTATGGAATTAAGATGTACATGGTGGGTGACAGTAGGACTGGATATGTCTCCAATTTCAGGGTGTACACTGATAGGGATTCCTGGATTAACCCCCTGGTTGTCCGTCCACTTTCGTTGTGAGTGAGAAAACTGTGTGGGAACTTGGTAGAGGACTATTTAACAAAGGTCACCATTTATATGAAGATAACTTCTACACTGTTGTGCAGTTGTTTAGGGAATTGGCCTAAGTGGACACTGTTGCTTGCAGCACAATCCGCTCTAACCGTAAAGGTTTCCAAAAAGAACTTGTTTGTCAAAAGCTTGAGCAGGGACACTGCAGTGCGTTGTGTAGTGAGGAACTTCTAGCTGTGAAGTTTGCAGACAGGAGAGATGTTGACATGCTGACTACCATCCATGATGAAAGTACTGCGTCTGTGACTGTTTGGGGTCAGGTTGCTGAAGTGCGCAAACCTGTGTGCATTTTAGACTATAATAGGCACATGGGTGGTATTGATAGAGTAGATCGGAGGTTGGAACCTTAACTGCTCTTCGTAAGGCTTACATTTGGTATAAGAAGTTGGCTATCCATCTTTTCCACTTAGCAACCTTGTTGTATTTAAGGATTGTTCTCCTGAGTCAAAGGATGACTTGTTTTAAGTTTCAGGAGTCTGTGATAGGCAGCTTTGTTGTAGTGAAACAGGCAAGTGTTTCTAGAGTTGGAGAGGTGGAGGATGTGGCTAGATTGACAGATCGCCACTTTCCTGATCACATTCCTCCCATGCCCACAAAAGACTTTCCCAGTAGGAGATGTAGAGTCTGTTGGCGAAGAGGTACGCGGAAGGAAACTCGTATGTACTGCCCCAAGTGTCCTTCTAACCCTGCCCTGTGTGCGCCTGCTTGTTTTAGAATGTGCCACACGCAAAATAATTTTTGGGAGCATCCATGAGTGTTAAAGTGAACTGCCTGGTCTGTGTTGTTTTATATTTTTTGTTCAGTTTCAAGGTTGGCATTAGTGCGATGTATTTAGTTTCAGCTTTTGTGTATCTACTTACAATTTGTTTGTGTTTTCTTTTCTGTATACAAAAAACAAAATGTGATGGCAGTGTGTGTGGACTGGCGCTTTGCTTGCGGTGTGTGTGGACAGGTGCTTGGCTGGTGGTGCGTGTGGACTGGTGCTTGGCTGGTGATGTGTGTGGACTGGCGATTGGTTGGTGGTGTGCTTGGACTGGTGCTGGTCTGGTGGTGTACATGGACTGGCGCTTGGCTGGTGGTGTGTGTGGACTGGCGCTTGGCTGGTGGTGCATGTGGACTAGTGCTTGGCTGGCGATGTGTGTGGACTGGCGTTTGGCTGGCGGTGTGCTTGGACTAGTGCTGAGCTGGCGGTGTGCATGGACTGGCGCTTGGCTGGCGGTGTGTGTGGACTGGCGCTTGGCTGGTGCTGAGTGTGGACTGGTGCTTGGCTGGCGGTGTGTGAGAAGTGACTTGCTGCTGGTCACTACACACACTAGTAGCCAAACGCCAATCCACACAATCTGTCAGCTGGTGTAGTTGCTGTGTCAGGCATGTGGGCGTGTGAAAGTGATGGGCCCTTGAATGGCGCTGTCTGTTGATGTGAGTGTTATGTGCTGGGTCCATGGCTGACGGTGTGAATGGTTTTGTGTGTGCCACACATATGAAAGGTGTATGAATTAACTGTAAAAGAGGTTGGTGCCTTGTTGTGGCTTTACAGCTCACAAACTGTAAGTCACTAGTTCCGTTTTTAGTCCTTTCAATTATTAACAGTGCATTTCATTTTTGTGAAATCTCTTGTTAATAAACTTTTATATATTGAACCATCACTCACCCTCATGCCAAATCCAACCAGAATGTGTATGTACTTGAGGAATAGATGGTTGTGCAGTAATATTTGTCTTTTCTGTCTTTCTCTGGCAGGGTGTACATTGTCCCTTTTTGTGAATGTTATAATGTGTTGGTTCCGCTGCTGGCGGTGTGAATGGTCTTGTGTGTATCATGTACGAAAGGTGTGTGAATGGCCTGTAAAGCGGTTGGGGCCTTGACGCGGCTTTACAGCTCACGAGCTATGAGTCACTGGTTCAGTTTTTTGTCCTTTCTATTATTAACGGTGCATTTTATTTTTGGGAAATCTCTTGTTAATAAAATTTTCTATACTGAACCATCACTCACCCTCGTGCCAAATCCAACCAGTTTGTGTCTGTGCTTGAGGAATAGATGGTTGTGCAGTAATAAATGTCTTTTCTGTCTTTCTCTGCCAAGGTGTACATTCTCTCTAGGAAAAATATACCAACTCTAGATATTTCCGTAAAGTAAACACCCAGGGGAGTACACAGTGATGTCTCTCTCGTGGATCCCAACAAGTTATCTTACCCACAATGTCCTGAAAACCTCACAATGTGACTAAAGTCACATTTTCCTTGCATTATTGTGCCATAATTTTCCAGATTCAGAAAGAAACCACAAATTTCCTGCCACCCAGCATTTCCCCAAGTCTCCCAATAAAAATGGTACCTCACTTGTGTGAGTGGGGCAAGTACCCGTGGCAGGGAAGGGCCCAAAACGTATTGTGGAGACATCAAAATTATCTATCACAAAGCAACCTGGTTTTGCGAGGGAATCACCTGCGTTTTTGCTCCCGGGCTCGGCGGCCATCTTGGGAAACCTCCCTAACCCAGACATTTCTGAAAACTAGACAGCCAGGGGGTGTCCAGGGAGGTATGGCTTGCGTGGATCCCCCAACGTTTTCCCACACAAATCACCCCATCCTGGATTCCCCAGGATGTCTTGTTTTTAAAAATGTACAGGTTTGCTAGGCTTCCCAGGTGCCGGCTGAGCTAGGGTCCAAAATCCACAGCTAGGCCCATTGCCAAAAATGAGTCTGTTTTCACGGGAAAAATATGATGTGCCCACTTTGCGTTTAGGGCCGTTTCCTGTCGCGGGCACTAGGCCTACCCAAACACACACGTGAGGTACCATTTTTATAGGGAAACTTGGGGGAATGCTGGGTGGGTGGAAGTTTGTGGCTTCCTACAGATTTCAGAACTTTCCACCACAGAAATGAGGAAAATGTGTTTTCTTTACAAAGTTGGAGGTTTGCAAGGGATTCTAGGTAACATAACCTGGTGAAAGCCACACACAACACCCTATCCTGGATTTCCCTGGGTGTCTAGTATTAAAAACTGTACAGGTTTGCTAGGTTTCCCCAGGTGACGGCTGAGCTAGGGTCCAAAATCCACAGCTAGGCACATTGCGTAAAAAGGGTTTGCTTTCATTGGAAAAATGTGATGCGCCCACTTTGCGTTTTGGGTCATTTCCAGTCGCAGACACTAGCCTGCCGACACAAGTGAGGTATCAGTTTCATTGGGAGACTTGGGGGAATGCTGGGTGGGTGGAAGTTTGTGGCTCCCTGCACATTCCAGAACTTGCCATCACAGAAGTTTGGGGTTTGCAAGGGATGCTGGGTAACAGAACCTGGTGAGAGCCACACATGTCACCCCATTCTGTATTCCCCAGGATGTCTTGTTTTAAAATTTCTACAGTTTTGCTAGGTTTCCCCAGGTGCCAACTGAGCTGGGGCCCGAAATCCACAGCTAGGCACATTGCGAAAAAAGGATCAGTTTTCACTGGAAAAGTGTGATGTGCCCATGTTGCGATTAGGGCAGTTTCCTGTCATGGCCACTAGGCCTACCCACACAAGTGAGGTACCATTTTTATTGCGAGACTTGGGGAACACAGAATTGTAGAACACGTGTTATTACCAATTGACTTTCTATGAATTTCTTTTTGCCTTCCAAATGTAAGACAATGTGTAAAAGAAGTCACTTTAAAAAAATTCCTCTAATTCAATGCCAGTATGGGTACCCACAATTTCAGAGATGTGCAAATAGCTACTGCTTCTAAACTTTATATTTTGTTCCCATTTCGAAAATACATAGGTGTCCTTGATACCTGTTTTTCACTCTTTATATTTTACCAAATGAATTGCTATATACCCTTTACACAATAAAAACCCATTGCAATGCGCAGCTCAGTTATTGGCTCTGGGTACCTCAGGTTCTTGGTGAACCTACAAGTCCTATATATCACCACAATTGGAAAGGTTCAGCAGACCTAACGGTATATTGCTTTTAAAAATCTGCCATACTTAGAAGACGTTATAGGTGAAAATGTTGCCACAAATGGTTTTTTCAACTCAATTTTAATATGTTTTTATTTCTTCTGTTAGTTTCTATAGGAAAACCTTAAAGGATCTACACAAATGACCCCTTGCTAAATTTAGAATTTTGTCTACTTTTCAGAAATGTATGGCTTTCAAGGATCCATTATTGCTTTCACACCCATTTCTACCACTAACTGGAAGGAGGTTGAAACCACAAAAAATAGTTTAAAAAAAGGCTATGTCCCAGTAAAATGCTATGTAGAAAATTTTGTTTTTCTGACAAAAGTCTGCCTGTCCCTGAAATCTGGGAAGATGGTGACTTCAGCACCCCAAACACTTTCTTGATACCATTTGCAGGGAAAAAAACAACGCTTTCTTCTGCAGCACTTTTTTCCCATTTTTAAAACAAAAACAAAGTTTCGCCCGTATTTTGGCTAATTTCTGGATCCCCTCCAGTGGAATCCACAAACCCTGGGTACCTTTAGAATCCTCAGGGTGTTGAAAGAAAAGGACAAATATTTGATGTGAATACCTTATGTATACAAAAAGTTACAGGGGCCTAAGCGCAAACTACCCCAAATAGCCAAAAAACAGCTTAGCACAGGGGGGGAAAGGCCTAGCAGCAAAGGGGTTAAACTCTCTAGAATTAGGATATTGGACCCTTGCAGTATAACTCCTTCCTGAGTAATAGACAGTTCATCTGTAACGTTTTTGTACTTTTGGTATTCACCATCACTGGTGAGAGGTTGAGCATTTCAGTTCCACTACTGATGTGTAATTATATCTTTCAACTTCAGCATGTCACTATCATGGCTCGTGGCAGTGATGATCTGGGCTAACAATAAGGCAGCAGGCGTATTTGACTTTATGATAAAATTAATGTAGGCTGCAGCCATCTTGATGGAGTGCCTTGACCTTTTATAGGCACTCTGCAAAAGTAGTCAGCAAAGTTTTGATCCTTCCCTGGACTATGTACAATAGTGTAATCATACTCTTGTAATCAGAGTCCCCACCATTCAATGTGAGGAGGCATCTTGGCTTTCGGATTGCCAACTATAGTCAATGAAGCTTGATGATCAGTTACCAGCCTAAAAGGCTTTCCAGACAGGAATACATGGAAATGTTTGCAAGCCCATACCATGGCCAAACTTTCTTTCCCGGGTTTAGAGTAAGCGCGTTCTGTTTGGGACAAACTTTGACTGTTATATGCCACAATATTCCTTCAAGCATGGGGGCTGTCCGCTGTGCTGTGCTAGGACAGCGCCTAACCCAATGGGGCTAGAGTCAACAACAACCTCGGTATGAAGCTTTGGATTGAAATAGGCCATTTCAGTAGCAGTTTAAATGGCCTCTTTAATTTTCTTGAAACTTCTCTCACATTCTTGTGACCACTTGAGTGAAATATTTTTCTTTGTTAACTCTCGCAAGGGAGCACTTATGGTCATATGTATCTTGAACAATAACTGACCATGCCAAGAAGTGAATGTATCATAGAAACATCTTGTGTGGGATCAGCATTAGACACCATTTGTACTTTACTAGGATCGAGTGCCATACCCTCATCAAAATAGATATTGCTAAAGAAGTTTAACTTGGTCTTGTGGAACTCACACTTGTCTGCATTCAAAGTCAGGCTTGCACCAGTCAGTAAGCGACATACTTGGTTGAGAGCCTTATCATGCTCCTTTTGTGTAGCTCCGAAAATCGATATGTCATTACTATAGAACATCGAATGATGTCTTAGAAATGTTCTGCTGCTGATGACACACCAAAATTGAGTCTTTTATATTGAAACAGACCAATGTGTGTAGAAAAGGTTGTAATATACCTGCAATCTTCTTCGAGTTCCAACTGATGATAACCTGTATTTAAATCGAGGCGAGAGAAAACCATTGCACCATTTACTTGCACTATCATGTCAGCAATATTTGGACCTGGATGTTGTTCTCGTTCAATTGCCTTTTTGCTTGGTGCATATCAACGCATATGCATACAGCTCCTTCAGTGTCCTTTTGGGGAACTACCACTACGGGAGAAACCCATGACATGGGATCAGTTGAACGCTCAATAATGTCATGCTTAATGAATGATTCAAGTTCTTTTTCAACATCTTCTTGTAAATGAAAAGCAACTTGTCTATTTGTCTTGTCTCTGAGCAACAGAACGGACATTGTCATTAATGTGTAACTTTACTTTCTAGTCTTTAGCTTCCCCAAACCATGAAACAATGAAGGAAATTGCTTACTATTTTGTGGTGAGAATTCAGGTTGCAATTACAGAAATCAGCCCCATATCAGCAGCGGTACTGAAACTGAGCAGACAGGCACTGGCTGTTGTACCTTGAAGCACATGGATGGGTGCTTGCGCCTTCGTTTTCTTGCGTTTATATGCCGCTTCAAATGAACCTTGACTTTAGGGGTGTCGATGCAGCCCAAGTATACACTTTGGTTTTCGATGGTGTAAGTCGGGACAGAGGAGACAATTCATGGTATTTCTCTTCAGACATTATGTTTTTTGATACGCCACTGTCAATGATAAAAGGTATCGAGTAGCAATTTATTTTTAATGTAATTTTCGGACAATGTTTGCATGACTTTGGTGCTTTGGCATGGCAACTTTTCTTTGACTGACATTTTTCCTAGCATGCAGCCAGTCCGAAATGTGCACGTTTCTCTGAGGATAACATTGATATGGCGCATCCGCCTTCCTCACTTTAACTGGATAGTGTGGTGGACCAACTATTTGACGATGATTTATATGACAATCGACTTCTTTCAGTGTCTATTTGCCTCAATTAATGTCGCTGCTTGGCCTTGTGAAGGTGCATCAAACGTTGCCTTGGAATGTTCCGATGGTCATTTTGTCTTTGTGCCGTGATGCACTTGCTTTTTCCTTCGCTTTACAAGCCATCACAAAATGGTTCTCTTTCCCACAGCCTTTACATGTTTGCAATGGCGGGACACAAAAATCCACATATAAAACCTAACTTCTTTTTACATGTAGACAGCACTATGTGTCCTTCAGTCTTTTGCTTTGGCTTACTTTTTATAATCATGACTGATTCACTTTGGTCGCCTGAGGCCTCATGTCAGCACGCTCCTCAGCTCTGGCAGCTATCAACACTTTCTCCAAACTAAGAGTTTCTCTCAACATTTGCCATCAGAATTAACTCTACGTTGCATAGCTTCCTCATCATTAAATTAATTAAACTTTCAGTGTTTGATGAGCGTATCAAGTTTTCCCAATAATTCATCAATTTCGTATATTTTTAAGTTTGCTTGACTGAAAATGTATCTTCATAAACAGCTTTTGGTACTGGATTGAACTTTAGATTCAACGTTTCTTTAATCTAACAATATGTAATTTCTTTATCAGTTTGCGGCATTTTCTTTATGACTGCTTTCACACCATCACAGCAAGATTTTTTAGATACTTGATCATCGTTTTGTTGTCAGTCTCATCAAGTGCATCAATTAAATCATCAAATGTATCTATCCACGCAGACCACCCATCCCCAACATTTTTCTTTTTGGCGGTATTGAAAGTTGGTGGTGGTTTCAAAAAGGCAGCAGCATGGTAACTGATTATGGGAGTGGCTGACCTTGAGGGTGTAGCTCTTTCTGCTTCTGTTGGCTGGCCATTTGAGCCTGCATCACTTGTTCCATTGCTGAGGCCCTATGATGGACCGTCCTCAGAATCGCCATGGACAATCCAGGAAGCGGTGACCTTCTCCCCAGTCTCCATCGGAGCCCTTCACTTGGTGAAGACCTCTGGAGTTGTTCTGAGCCATCACCTGGCAGCTTTGGAGGTGGGCCACTTCAGTTATTGTACAGCTCAGTAAGCACAACCTCTGTGCTTTTTGGGTCTCCTCACCCGGTACTGAGGTTGTAGAGCTCCGCTTTTCGAGGCTCTGGTAAGTGTAGTGACAATATGCTTCTTTATTTCTTATTCTGTAAGCCTGCACTTCTTCCTGTATCAGTACGTAATCACCTTTTGCAGTATCACTCCGTATAATGTACAACTCCATCTTGCAAAGCAGTGCGGTACCTTCATGTATGACTTGACCATCAGGTTCCCGACCATCAATGTGTAAATTCTTTGCAACTTTTCTGGTGTCTTCACTTGCTTTACAGCAGCTGGAGTTGCACTTTGACTCCATGTGCATGAAGCTTTGATTCCATTTTCCAACAGCGACACACATGGCACACACAAGCAGTTTGTTTGGACCACGGCAAACTCTTCGGGAGAGCACGGTCATTCTTGGGGTTACTTATCCCTTATGTTGCCACCATTTGTAGCGTCTTCCCAGCCTGGGTACCCTCTAATGACCACGGCACACACAGAGCTTAGTATTACATGTCTTTATTTTGCTGCGTGTAACTGCTTTATTCTGCAGCTTGTAAAACAATCTTTCACGGCATTGCACTCTGACACCTACGCCACACTCTATGGAGTCTGTTAGGAGCCAAAAGGGTTCTGTTATAAAATATCGCAAGACACTACAGCCAGTACCACCCAAATCCACCGGAAGAGCTGAACTACTACAATGCTTACTTGGAGAGACATTGAATACCGGGTGCACTCACAGCAGCAACAGGGGCCGGTAAGTTAATTGGTCTCAGAACAGGACCATTAAGAAACTGGAGACGGACTCATCATTGGCCCTGTTGCGCACACATCCATGCCCATTACCATCTTGCCGAGTTCAAGCTGATTTCTCGGTGGTGACCAGACAGTAGGGAAATGGTGCCTGAATTCCGATCTCAACGTTCAAGCAGTGCCTTAGGACACACAAGTACAATGGAGCAGGAACCCACCTCTCTCATCTGCAGCAAGAATAGTTGAAGGTTGCCCTCTGTAACATCTCCACTAGCACTGGCCAGGGATGTTGGAGAACATCAGAAGCATGTTACAACCATGCTGACCACATGGACAAACTTTACTTTCCTAAGCTGTTTTCTCTCCTTTGTACAGACATCATATGCCAATAGCAATTCTGTCAAAGGCATAAGTAAGGTGCCCCAAGCACAATGTGGGGTTAAGGACATCCCTCAAACAAGGGGAAATCCCAGGGGGGCACTGCTCTGCAAGATACCTACATCCAGTTGCGGTCTAGAAGAAAGTATCTTGCAGATCACGGACCCTTATAATAAAAGGAGAACCACCAATGGGTCACCCCCATGACCTACTTTGTATTATTTTGGTGTTAAAGGCAAATCCAGATCAGCACTTTGTGCTGGTTTGTATTACTTTTAGCGACATCCAGCTGGTCCTCTCCCTGACCAACAAACCCAACATCACCATACACAACTTCCAAGAAGGGATGAAAGCTGTCGCCATCTGGATGAAGAACAGCTACCTGAAACTCAACTCAAAAAAGACAGAAGTCCTCATCCTTGTCACCACCCCCTCTGCATGGAATGACTCCTGGTGGCCCTCCACCCTCGGAAATCCCCCAACCTGACGGACCACGCACAAAACCTCAGCATCATACTAGACTCATCGGTCACAATGAACCGTCAGATCAACACCATCTCCTCGACCTGCTTCAACACCCTCCGCATGCTTCGAAAAACTTTCAGATGGATCCCAACGGAAACCAAAAAACTGTCATGCATGCACTCATCAGCAGCATACTGGACTACGGCAATGCTCTCTACACCAGAATCAATAAGAAACTCCTTTGCAAACTCCAGACTGTCCAGAACGCCGCAGCCAGACTGATCCTCGACATCCCCGTCGCAGCCACATCACCCAACACCTCAGCGATCTCTACTGGCTTCCAATCGACAGAAATAACCTTCAAACTCCTCACCCAAGCATACAATGCCCTCCACAACATCGGACCCGCATACCTGAACAGCTGCCTCTCCATCCACGCACCCAAAAGACACCTCCGATCAGCCAAGCTCTCTCTGGACAACGTCCCGTGCATCAACAAGACTAGAATAGGAGGAAAGTCCTTCTCCTACCTCGCAGCCAAAGCCTGGAACACCCTCCCCTTCACATCCGGCAATCTCCCACTCGGCCCAAGTTCAGGAAGGACCTCAAGACCTCGCTTTTCGGATGACCCCAGCACTCAACTGACCCACCCCTTACCCCCCAGTGCCTTGAGACCCCCATGGGTGAGTAGCTGCGCTTTACCAACCCTGATTGATTGATTGACACTGATGCAGAGTGTTGATAAATGTGTCCCAAAGTCTTTAGGGATGGTTACCGTCTTGTACTTTCTCTTCTGGGAAGGAGAGAAGTAAAAAAAAAATTGCAGGGCTTGAAAATGTCTGTCTCAGGGTGGTGGGCCACCTTCATATATATGGAATAGGCAGAGGACGGGAGATAAAGGGGTAATGTGGCAGAAAGTCCGATGCCACTTACAAACTGGTTTTGGAACCACTAACACAAAAGGCCTGCATTGAGCAGCTCAGAGAGTTAAGTGTATGACTGACCCACTGACCACTAATTCAGAACCTATCTGAGAAACTTCACAAACCCTGGAATTCTGAAGTGTTACCTAGCTTTCTATAACTAACTGCAGTAATTTACTGAACAGGTGGAGGACAGGAACAGTGCTAACTTTGTTTGTGGGTTCTAGTATCCCAGAGGCTTAAACACAAGCCACAAGTCCTAAACAAATAGAAGTAGGTGGCTAACCAAGTTAGGCAGCATGCAAGTGACATCATGGTGCGTGACCTAACAGTGCATGATGTCACAGCGCATGACATAGCACATGGCATAGCAACTCATGACCTCACAGGAAGTGACATCACAAGATGTGACATTAATTAAGACCACACACATATGTTTATCGTGAGCACAGTTGAGTGCTTTACAAGATTTAACAAATCCGATTTTGCATCAGGGTTGTGCAAAAAAGTGAAACAACCCAACGCAAAATATGGGAATCAACGTATACATTTTTTTTTTTTAACTCTGCACAAAGAAATTGGCAAGAAGGAGAAACGTGGCAGTAAATCCATTATGCTTAATTTGTTGCAAATTCTTCATTTTGTAATATCTTATGGGGTTAAGGCACCTCCTGCAGAGATCTTTCTGTGGCCCGGATGCCCCAAGTCTGGTCCGTGTCCCTCCCCAAACCCATGCGAGGCACTGCCAAAACACAGTTATTCACAGGAGAGTTATTTTTATTACAGGTAAGTGAAGCACACAAAATTAGCTTAACATCGTGAAGAGTCAAACATGTGAGATAACGTCACACAAAAGGCAATGCAGTACATTTTATCAATAAAGTGATAAACATGACAGAATCATAACAGGCCTAGGATCTAAGGGCAAAAAACAGAATACATAAGGGAATCCAGCAATGAACATTCCAACACCAGGGTCTTCGGCAAACCCACATACCTTTGAACCACATAGGTAGAACCACCTGCATCTGAGAGGGGAGGTCCCTGCCTCACTGTACCCTTGTGCACATTCCAGGGTACCGCCACTTGAACACCAAGCTGCCTGAGGGGCTGCAATTAGGTGACCAGGAGCTACAGCCCCATGCCCACCCCGGGTAAACCATGAGCCCTAGCCCCATAGCCGTGTACATCCTCTGGTTGGCTCAGGATTGCTGCAGCCTACACTCAGTGCTGTTCTGATGATTATGTACCGTAGGTCCCCCTGCTGACTAGAAGTGACCTTGGGAGTAGAGTTCCTGCCAGAGGACACCTCTCTGCTGACTTGAAGTCAACTTGAAAGTAAGGGGCTTGGTGGGTGGGAAAACCACCATCCTGCCACGATGCTCTGCTTGAAAAGGCGGAGGCCTGGAGCAGATGATCCCATATACCCCTGGCCATCGCGGCGGGCGGAAGTGACACTCACGACCCTACATTCCCTGTTGCCCAAACCGCATCTCTTGATGAGAGGTGACAGGACGTTTCCAACACGACCGAATGTGCTGGGACCCATAATGGCCGGCATATCAAGAGAGCCGGAGGGGGCCCAGACCACGGTGGTCCCAGGTCCTAACGTCGCAACCCCGTAAGGGCATGGCACTCTGTTCAATCTCAGGGAATAATAATAATGGCAAGATAACTCTGGAGATTAACACATTTGCTGAAGAGCTTTGTGTTTTTCTAATCCCAGATTTTAATCAAAGTAGTGTAGCAGGTTAATGAGTCTCCCGCAAAGCACATCATGTAACATTCAGATGCGGATTTTTATTTTATGTAAATAGGTAAGTGGGTTTCTGCTTTTAGCTCAGAGATCCTTTTGTTACTTGCAGTTCATAAATTGTCATCCTGCTAATATGACACTTTCACTGCTAATGCTAGAGACACGGAATGTTTGAAGGCCTGATTTGATCACTCAAAGATCAGTGTGGGGCTGATGAATTTTAGGCCCATTAAGCCTGAGGAGATCACTGAGCTTCACCCTTCTGTGAAATCAGGATCTCCGCTGGTAACCCAGCATCTCTGTCCATGGTGGGAAGAGGAGGGGAAGTGGTGAACCCAGTTTTGGATGAGCTGTTGAATTGCTGTCAGGTCAGGTGCCCAGGTGCTGGAAACATGCGGTGGTTGTTCCACTACTAAAAAAAAACGTTGTTGTACCCTTCCAAGCCTGAAAATTACCACGTGGTCTCTCTTCTGCCAGCATTCTGCAAGATAACGAAGAAATTTGTCAACAAACAGCTGTCAAGTTTTATAGAGAGCACAATTTGCTGCACAGGACCCAATCCTGCTTTCGGCCCTCCTACAGTACAGAATCTGCCTTGCTGCTGGTGACAGAGGCCGTTCGTCACATCTTGGATACACACGAATCTGCAGCCCTACTGCTTTTGGATCTTAGTGCTGTGTTCAATGCTGTGTCTCATAACACTCTAATTGAAAGGCTGTGGAACTGTGGGGTTGGCCACAAAGCATTGAGATGGATTGCTTAGTTTCTGCAGGGCCGCACTTTTCAAGTGTCACAAAAACCCCATCAGCTAGAAGGGTTCCCATTGAAATAAGGAGTGCCACAGGCATCGTCTTTGAGCCCTACATTGTTTAATGTGTACATGCGACCGCTTGCGGAGATTATTGAGCGTCATTTTCACCATCATTTCATACACGGATGACAGGCAGTTTATCATCACGTTGTCACAGAATTTGGCCCTCATGACCTCTGCTTTGTGCCTCTGTCTTACAGAGGTTACTAGGTGGATGGACCTAAACTGTCTCAAACTCAACGCTGGGAAGACCGAGGTTGTGACCTCGAGCAATCAGGCAAATATCTGGTCCACCGCATGGTGGCCTCAGGAATTGGGTCCAACTCCTGTTCCCAAACCCAAGGCTAAGAACCTTGGTGTGTGGTTTGATGATAGACTGTCATTTGACAGTCAAGTCACTGCTGTGGCAGGTAAGTGTTTTGGATTGGAACAGGGGTGGGAGCACACCGCTTCACCTCCCAGGCAAGGTTCGCCCCAGGCATTGTGGTAAATGCAGTCTGTTGTTTCTTTGCTTTGCTAAAATATTTTCGAGTGTTCCGCCAGAGTTGGCGCAGATAGTGCTGATCTCTAGACACGTGTTTCTGGTTCTTTAACCGTCATCAGTAGAGATTACAGTCTTCAAATTAGGGGTTTGCTGGGTAGGCTGCCAAACATCACATCAGGTCAAGTACCTCTCACTGGCGCGCGGGTGCTTCTTCCACGAGCTCGTCAGCTCAAATGTCTCACAGGAGTACTTTTAAACAGGAACAGGGGTGGGAGCACACCGCTTCACCTCCCAGGCAAGGTTCGCCCCAGGCATTGTGGTAAATGCAGTCTCTTGTTTCTTTGCTTTGCTAAAATATTTTCGACTGTTCCGCCAGAGTTGGCGCAGATAGTGCTGATCTCTAGACACGTGTTTCTGGTTCTTTAACCGTCATCAGTAGAGATTACAGTCTTCAAATTTGGAGTTTGTGGGTAGGCTGCCAAACATCACATCAGGTCAAGTACCTCTCACTGGCGCGCGGGTGCTTCTTCCACGAGCTCGTCAGCTCAAATGTCTCACAGGAGTACTTTTAAACAGGAACAGGGGTGGGAGCACACCGCTTCACCTCCCAGGCAAGGTTCGCCCCAGGCATTGTGGTAAATGCAGTCTCTTGTTTCTTTGCTTTGCTAAAATATTTTCGACTGTTCCGCCAGAGTTGGCGCAGATAGTGCTGATCTCTAGACACGTGTTTCTGGTTCTTTAACCGTCATCAGTAGAGATTACAGTCTTCAAATTAGGGGTTTGCTGGGTAGGCTGCCAAACATCACATCAGGTCAAGTACCTCTCACTGGCGCGCGGGTGCTTCTTCCACGAGCTCGCCAGCTCAAATGACTCACGGGAGTACTTTTAAACAGGAACAGGGGTGGGAGCACACCGCTTCACCTCCCAGGCAAGGTTCGCCCCAGGCATTGTGGTAAATGCAGTCTCTTGTTTCTTTGCTTTGCTAAAATATTTTCGAGTGTTCCGCCAGAGTTGGCGCAGATAGTGCTGATATCTAGACACGTGTTTCTGGTTCTTTAACCGTCATCAGTAGAGATTACAGTCTTCAAATTAGGGGTTTGCTGGGTAGGCTGCCAAACATCACATCAGGTCAAGTACCTCTCACTGGCGCGCGGGTGCTTCTTCCACGAGCTCGTCAGCTCAAATGATTCACGGGAGTACTTTTAAACAGGAACAGGGGTGGGAGCACACCGCTGATGTTTTGGATTGCTCAAAATGTTGAGTAAAATCTTGTGCCTAATGTCAGAATCGGCTGAAAAAATGGTTATTCAAGCCTTGATTATATTAATACTAGATGATTGCAATGTTTGGTGTCTTGGAGTTACTCAGGGATGAATTAAGACACTCCACAGAGTGCAGAACTCTACTGCATGCCTATTACTGAATTTACCGAGGCATGCACCAATTGGGGCCGCGCTCAGGAAACTACATTGGCTGCCAATAAAGCAGAGGTCATCTTTTAAAGCTTTGTGTTACTATCACAAACCATTTGCCAATAAAGAGCCGGGATACATTCAATCCCTAGTGAAACCTTATGCACCTTTATGGAACTTAGCTAGGTAGGTGATGGCCATTGTTTCTAAGATAAAGAAAGCACACTCCGGAGGGAGCTCTTTCAGTTACTTGGCTTAGGCTGTGGAATGCCTTGCCCCTGTCCCTCCATCGGGTGCAATCAGAAGAGATCTTTAGGAAGAGACTCAAAACTTGTTTTTTCAATCATGAGGCTCAAGAGTTGAAAAATGGTGCCTGAAGGTGCGGAGTCCTATTTACAGTGCTGGAACGCCGCATGTGAGGTAGCTATGTGTTTTATAAATTATATTATTATTATTATAGCACAGTGAGCTATGAAGGACATGTGACTCCTATACCTTTTAACCCTCACTGTCTTATGTAACACATCTTCATGATTTATTTACACACTTATATGATTTATTGCCAATGCATTATGTGTACGTGTTATATGAATTGCTCTGCATTAGAATGAGTAGCGCTATAAGAGAAAAAAAACAAAATAGTAGCATTTAAATCGTTATTTGTGAATATACTGGGACAGACCAACACATCTGCCATTCTTACAATGCATGCATATCGCCAATATTTATACAGTGATTAAACAAAGTCAAAAGCAAGCCTCTCTTAAGTACTTGTGAAGTGATAACAAGCTATGTGCCTTTCTTTCTCCTCCATTTTTTAAAAATATCTTTATTGCATGTTTTCAAACTTTTCCAGATTTACAGTTAAGTACATATATGAACGCAGCATCGGATAATGTTCTACATATTACAGATTATTGACTTACGATACACACTTTTCCAACCACATGCGACTATCGCATGCGTTTCAATGCGCGTTACAGATGTTAACGCAAGTGTAGATGGTACGTGCTTTATGCGTGTATAGTCCCCACATTGCTGTACGGAAAGTAAATTCTGCAATTAGTGTCTGAGGGAACCTACCAGTTGTCACACTCGTAATGGTATCTTTCTATGTCATTGCGTCTTATTCAGGGTATTCGCAGATACCCTCCTCCGTATTAGTTGATAGAGTGGTAGGAGAGTGCAAAACAAGATATAACATTTAAATAAACATATTAACAATGCCATCAACTACCGTATGCTCCTGGGCCGGGGTGCGCTTAATATATATGTCTCATCCCTCATCTCATTCCTATAGTGTCAGCGTGCCCTGCGCGCTGAGCTAGATGTTACTTGAAAAGCCAACCAGCCTTGCCTATACTGACAAACGTGTTGTATAACTCGTTTTTAATCTGTTGTCATGACCTATGTGCGGTGCTGCGCGCCTCTAAGTCGCCACATCCTCACCTCCTGCGTCGCCCTCCTGCGATGAAACGCTTCTGCCTTCCCTGTCCACATTCGTTAACTCCGTAAGTATAGAGTCCCAATACTGTGCTATTGGGTATTTACGCTGTCTAGCTATTTCCTCTCTGTGCAGTGATGTACTTTCTGCCTGGGCCCACACCAATAGCGATCGTCTCCAGCTTACAATTAAAGGGGGGTCGGGATGTTTCCATCTCTTCGTTATTAGGCGCTTTGCCACTATCAATCCCAGATCTATGAATCTAGAAGTGACCTTGTTTTTCCTAGATCTGGAGTAGAGGCCCAGTATGCATGTCTCCCACTTGTGTGCTATCTGCCGGTTAGTGCAGGCCACAAGCGTCTCCGTGACCGCTTGCCAGTATGTGCTCAAGGCGTTGCAAAACCACAGCATATGCAAGAGGTTTGCATCTACTTGTAGGCAGCGTGGGCATGCTGAAGTGGTGGTGTGGAAGTATCGGTTGAGCTTATCCGGAGAAAGGTACTCCCTCTGTGTTATGTAGGTTTGTATAAGTTTAAACCGTGAGCTTCTGGGTATGTATGTGGAACTGGCCAACAGCGTGTTCCATTCTCGGTTCGTCCATTGCTGACCTCTGTCTGCTTCCCACCGTGTTCGTAGGGCCGTCATGGGTGTCAGTGTGTGTAAAAGTAAAGCCTCAACCAGCCAGTGAACAATGTGCGAGCCCCTGCCCATTACATGTAAGTATTGCATCAGAAGATTCGTTTCTGGTTCAGTGGTCATATCCCCCCATGCTGCTGCTAGCGATCTCGTGATTGAGGTGTACAATATGAACTGACCTGCGGATAGGCCGTAGTACACCATCAGCGCTCCAAACAATATCAAGGCACCGTCGGCATAGAGGTCGCCTAGTGTGTCTAGCCCTGCGGTATGCCAGCTCGCAAGCTCCTCGTTGGTGGTGCTTGCTCTGCCTCTGGGTGTCCCCGTCAGTGGCGTCGACGGGGCATAGGGGGTGACAGACCTGGTGAGGTATAGGCTCCTCCCATAGCACCGGTACGCCAGGGCAACGTAGCCCTGTGCTGGGCGCGGCGGCCGAGCAACAGGATGGAACAGTTGAAGTATTTGAGGGTGTGACCAGGGGAGCCCTTCGGTGGCTGTGTCTTCTAGTCCCACGCCCGCCAGCCATTTCGTTACCCATTGTAACTGTGCCGCCAAGTAATACAGCTCCAAATTTGGGACCGCTAGACCCCTTTTACTGGAGGGAGCATAGAGTTTCCATAGTGCTATGCGAGGTCTGCCCTTGTTCCAAATAAGGTCCCGGAGTAGCCGTTCAAGGTCATGGAATATTTTGGCAGGGACATATACCGGGAGGTTCGAGAAATAATACAATAATTTGGGTAATATTATCATGTTTGCCAATGCAATTCTACCCATCACGCTCAATGGAAGTGATTTCCAGAACTGGATCTGGGCTCTGACAGCAGAAATAGCTCTAATTAGGTTGCCCTCCAGTATATCCATGGGGTTGCGATATATGAAAATACCTAGATATCGGAACATGACCAGGTACCAGCGGAGGGTGCAGTTATTCATATACACATTTGTTTCTGTGGTCCGGTCACTGAATGGGTACAACCCTGATTTAGCCCAGTTTACTCGGAGCCCCGACATCTTTTCGAAATCGTGGAGTATACCTGCGATTGAATTGGGAATTTCATGCAGATCTTGCAGAAATAGTAGCAAGTCGTCAGCATATAATGAGACAGCATGTAGCCCGTCTCCCAAACAAATACCCCATGTTTCCCCCTCCCCACGAAGACGTGTCGCCAACGGTTCCATTGCCAAAGAAAAGAGGAGTGGGGATAGTGGGCATCCCTGTCTGGTGCCTCTATTGACTGGTATGCTTTCCGACATAAGCCGGCCTGTTCGGACCCTAACAGAAGGGCGCTTATATAATAATTGGACCATTCGTATATAATCATCGCCCAGCTCATATTTGCGCAGCACCTCAAAGAGATATGGCCATTCCAAAGAATCGAAGGCCTTCTCCAGGTCTAGGACCAGGCAACCTGAACGCGGCCATCTACCCGTCGCATATTGCTGCACTCTAAAAAGTCTGCGTATGTTTAGTGACGTATTCCTAGTGGGGATAAACCCATTCTGGTCTGCATGTACCAGGTTGCGTACCAGTGGAGCTAGGCGCGCCGCCAGGATGGACGCGAGGACCTTGTAGTCTGTGTTGAGTAGCGCCAGTGGCCTATATGAGCCCAGATATTCTGGACCTCTACCAGGCTTAGGGAGAGAAATCAGCAGTGCTTCATTCTGTGTGTCTGAAAGGGTGGAGTCAGTGAGTGCAGCATCATAGACTTTCTTGAGTTGAGGCGCCAACTCAGCCACATAGGCTTTGTAAAACTCCGCCGGTAAGCCATCCGGACCTGGCGTCTTACCATTGGCTAGCGAGCCTATACTTGCCCTGATTTCCTCTAGGAGAATGGGATCGTTCAGCTCAGGTTAGTGCTCGCGTGTAATTTGTGGCAGGCTGATATCTTCTAAGTAACTGCGAATGTCCGTCAAGGTGGCCAAAGTGTGGGATTCGTATAGTGAAGCATAGTGTTTCGTAAACTCCCTGTGTATATCCTGCTGGGAGTATACTAAAACTCCCTGTGCAGAACATATGGATGAGACGGGGGATGTTGTGTCATCTTGACGTATCAGCCATGCTAATAGTCTACCAGCTTTGTCGCCCGTTTGGTGCGTACGCGCAGAGTGTGCTGCATAGTTAAGACAGCGGAGTCGCTCCTGCAGACGGGCATGTTCTTCCCTGTTTTGAGACAATCTCCTATTAGAGCCCTCTATCGCCTCTCGCTCAGTAGATGCTAGCTTTCTCTCTATAACAGTTAGGTCTGTTTCTATTTGTCTACGCATGCCAGCCTGCATGCCTAAGCAACTCCCTCTAGTGACCACCAAAGACTCCCGGAACGTTGCATCCAGCAGTGTGTCAGGCTGTAGCCGCCATCTAGGAACGGGCGGCGTGGCGCTCGTCCACTCTATTTGTATCGTGTGAGGGTTGTGATCTGAATGCATCCGTCCAAGGTACTGCGGGTCTGAGATAACAGTCAAGAGGTCATCGGTTACCATTATGCGGTCAAGTCGAACATGTAATCCATGTGCCCCTGAATAGTAGGAGTATAGTCTGTAATGTGGGTTTCTGTGCCTCCATATGTCCGATAAGTGCCATTGTGTAGCCCAGTTGAGCAATGCCTTCATGGCAGTGTGTGTTGGTGCTCCCTGGAGGGGGGGGAAAGGATTGATCTAGTGAGACATCAAGTACACAGTTGTAGTCTCCCCCTACTATCATTGGAGCATCGTGCCATGTGGCTAACTTGCTCGATAATGTCTCCAAAAAAACGGCTTGATCGGTATTTGGTGCATATATGGATGCAATAAGTACAGGTCGGCCATCTAGCTTGCCCTTTAAAATTACATAACGGCCTTCCGCATCGATAAGTGAGTCGTCTACGCTGAATGGGGTCCCCGGCCTAACCCAGATCAGGGTCCCCCTGGAAAATGCTGAGTACCCCGTGGCGTACAGCTGACCTCGCCACCTTCTCTGTAAGTGCGTCACCTCAGACCGTGTCAGGTGAGTCTCTTGAAGGAGAGCAATCTGTATCTGGTGTCTCTTAAGATATGAATAAATGAGGTATCTGCGGGATGGTCTATGAATGCCTCTCACATTCCATGTGCCCAATTTAATTGGTGCCATAGTGTTAGGTTAGATAGCAGCTTACACGCCAGTAGTAGTCTGGCAAGTGATCTGATTAGGGAAACGTCTGCCAGGAATGAGAACCTGTACCCCGGGGTTACACATCGAGCACCCAATACAACTTGGCCCAGTACGTGTGTGATGGCAAATCTGCTACAAACTAAAACCAAGAATACCAAAAGGGAGAAAATGCAACAAGCAATCGTCCAAACAAAGAACAAAACCGACATTTAAGCAATGACAAGGGGGGGGGTCTAACACAGATAAAGTGTGTCTGCTGATTAGAAGAAATGGCGCCTCGACGACTCCCTCTTCCCCCGACTTAGGTTGCACAGAACAGGGCCTTAAAATGATAAAAGAGAGGCCCGTGGCTCCGGGGAGAGTAACCCTCCCTTCCCAGTATGAGTCTGCCCGGGTAATCAACCCCCCCCACCAGGCGTTTTCTGTGTGTTGTAATAAGTGTCAATCCACAAGTATCATGCAGCATATTGGAACTGTGAGGCAGTAAAAACAATATCATCATATTATACTTGCGTATACTGCAATATGTGTCCATTGAAGTCTGTCCCGCGTTTCCATCTATATCTAAGCAATCTCGTCCGCTGTCTGCGGGGTGACCTCTGGCAGTTCACATGAGTCTTGTGAATTTAGGACCTCATCTGACAATTCTCCTTCGCTGTCTTGTTCTTATAGGCTGGACACCGAGGTCGCCTCTCCATGCGTTCCACCAATGTCTACAGCTGCTTGGAGGGCCCTGCGTCGGTCTTGTAGCATCTGCTCCTGGTTAGGTCCGAGATGTTGTGGTGTTTGGAGTTTCGCTCGATGCTTCCCCCTCCATCGACGTCTGCGGGGGTTGCTGGCGGTAGCGTCCGATGATCCTGTCCGCGTGGTAGTCTCTCCCGCAATTCCAGATGTGTCTAGCCAATCCTCAGCCGCCTCTGAAGTGTCGAAAAAAATGGGTCTTGCCACCCGCCACCACTCTCAAATGGGCTGGGAACAGCAGGGAATATTTCAACTCTTGTTGTCGGAGCCTTCTCTTCACTGACATGTACGAGTAGCGCTGCTTCTGGACTTGTATCGTGAAATCCGGGAAGAACATGATTTTGTGATTGTCTACGTGCACCTCTTGCAGTTTTCTGGTTTCCCGAAGTATAGCGTCTCTGTCCCTATAGTTCAGCAGTCTGATCAGAAGAGGTCTGGGGTTGGACCCCGGGGGCGGAGGCCTGGCCGGCACCCTATGTGTGCGCTCTACTACAAAGTGTGGAGAGAGTGACTCCTCGGGTAACAAGGCTCGGAGCCAGGTTTTGGTATAGGCTACAGGGTCTTTGCCTTCCTTGCCTTTCAGAAGGCCTACTACACGTACATTGTTACGTCTTGATCTCCCTTCGGCGTCTTCAGCTCTACCTTCCAGATATTCCACCCTGTTTATAAGTTCCGTAATATTTTTCTCCGCCATTGTAGTTTGCGGGGAGATCTCTGCAATGGTAGCCTCCACTGCCAATGTCCTGTCTGCGAGCTTGCGGTGATCTGCGTGCAGAAGGTTTAGATCGATGGCTACCTTGTCTATCTTCCCCTCCAACGATGTGCGGGTTTGATTCATAGTTTCGCCCAGTTTTTCCACCGCCGCCAACACTGCGTCCAGTTTGCTAGACATCGGGTCAGATGACCCCTCCTCGAACATCTTATCGGATTGAGCGCGGGTTAAGGGAGATTTGGTTAACGGTCCCCCAGTGCCAGTTTTTGTTCGGCCCCCTCGCGACATAGGGTCAGAGTGGGGTGGATGACAGTGTTCTCCTCAGTATAGTTCCTCAGCCGTGATTAGTGTTTTAAACAGTCATCTAGCTCCCCACTGGAGTCTTACTCACTCTAGTATGCCTGGTAGCCGGGGCCAGCCCCAAACGTGTGTCCAGGCGGCAACAGTGAGTACTGAAGCGTACGGTTTCTTTCTGACGGCCAGCGCACGGTGCACTTCCCTGTGCGAGGCCTTAACTGCGTAATAGTCACTCCGAGCCCATCCGAGACTATCCAGTCAGATGTGTCTGTCGCACCGCCAGCCAAAGTCCCAAATGCCACCAGGGTGCAGGTATATCCGAGGCGCCTTCTCTGGTCGACAGAGCCTGTGCCCGGTATCTGGGCACTATTCAAAACTACTGCAGTAGTTAGTCCTGTGTCTATGGCTAGCACTGTTCCCCTTTGTCTAGGCGTTCCATATATCAGAGGTCTCTCCTCATCGTATGGCCAGCGTATTTGAGGATCCAATTTCAGCCACCCCAGGGGAATATCTCAGGCCGGATTGGCCTGTATTAGTTCCGTGGAGCACCACCAGTGAAATACCACCCCCTGGCTATGTTGGGTGTTCCTTGTTGCTTGGCAGCCATCCGTTGGGGCCCTTGAGTCAGGTACTTTACTCACTGTGCCATGCCTCAGCTGGTTCAGCGGTGTCTCCCCCCAGCCCCAGAATCAGGCGTCCCTCGAGTCCCCTGCACCCCCGTCCAGGGGGTCACCGTCTCGTGGCCAGGGACAGAGCCTCCATCAGCTACCGCAATTGCCAGGTACCGTTGTCAATTGCAGGACCAGTGGCCTCTCACACAGCTGTGCGTCGAATCTGGGCCTGGGCAACCCACGGTCAGTCGCGCTGGACTCAGCAGCAGCGGCGGGTACCTCAACCACGCCCGCACCCAGCAAGGGCGTTCACCGGGGCCATGGATATGCCAGACTCTCTGGGGGGACAGCCGGCAGCCACGTCAGACTGCGCCCGTCCGGCAACAGGAGTAAAGCGCCGGTTCGCCGTATGCTGCCATTTTACGCGGCTTGCTGGGTGGTGCTCATCCCCGGGCTCACTTAGTGGGAGCACCCGTTCTGCCAGACCGCGCGCGCAGCGCGGTCACTGCGGCGCAGCTCCAGACACGGATCCCAGCGCCTGCCACAATCGTAGTTCACCCCGTAGCAGCCTGGCGGGTCCGCACCCCAATCAGGCCGGTCTCAGACCCTGCAGCTTCGCAAACTGCGGATATCTGTGGCGGGAAGTGGAGTCAGCGGCGGAGCTCTAGTTGAGCGCGTCCGACTCCATTACCTGCGTAGCCACGCCCCCTTTCTTTCTCCTCCATTATATTTGCATGTAAGTGTGAGGCTCCAGACCCGTCCAGCCAGGATACAGGAACAAAAGGAGGCCCAATGGCCCCTTAACTTCTTCCTTAGTCTTTGGCCCAGCTGGAGGTGAAAATAAAAAAAGACCCCTCGCTGCCTGCACGTTGTTGCTGTGAATGGAAAGCAGACAGCGCGAAGGCACTGCGGAAAGTGTCCTGGTGTCTGAAAATTACACCAGGAGAAGTTCAGCATATTTCAGTGGGCCCTAACTTCTTGGAAGGAGAGGCGGCGTCCACCCTGTGAAAATAGTGGTTGGACACCGTCTACCCGTGTGTACCACCGACTTGTGCCCTGCTTAAACATATGCATGATTGTTAGGTCAAGATTAAATCCAAAAATGCCTCATATACTCAAGGTTGTGCAGTAGATGGCCCTGTTAAATTAAGTGATATAATCGCAATGCATTTAAACTAGAATGATCATCTCCTTTATTACAGAAACTGTTTCGAGTACTGGATTTTTTGTATGACAGCCAAATGTATTATGGGTGCTGTACTCTTGTTATGCTTACACTGGACTAATTACAGTAACTCGCCTGAAATCTGTGATTTGAAAGTTCAATGTTCAGTGCTGAAGAGAATGTCGTCAGTGGCCTGAAGTGAGATGGTCATCCTAATTTATAAAACAAAGTATGCCAAAATATTTGCAGCAAAGTTATAATATGACAAAAAGTAGAGTCACCTGTTTCTACTTTTTTGATTTGCCTGCAAGTCTTAAAGCCATGTTGTCTTGAGTTCAATAAAGGTAACGATAGCATAAGTGACTATTAATGAAAGAATCATGGCTGGAGAGCCAATAATTCAACACTGGGTATCTGGGTACTGTAGGAGAGACAAATGGTCACTTTTTAAGCAGAAGAAACGTCATGGGAGTTAGTACTTTTTTGACCTCTGAAGGACTGGGACGAGTTGCTGGGGTTACCCTATCGAGACTGCACCCTCAGTGATTTGTCCCTGTCAGAGCTCTTAGTCACAAAGGCAAAGGCTACGGCGGAACCTCACTGTGAAGGTCTCTGGCCTTGTGGAACTTTGCTTGGTGACAGCAGTCGTCCTTGCCCTGCTGGAAGTTTTTGAGAAACAAAAAAATGATTACGTCAAAGGTAAAATTTGGGATAAGAGCGAGACTGCAAATTGTGCCAGTGGGAAAGAGACCCCAGTGGCTGCTGAATCCTTCTTTGTCCCACCCGGAGCTTTTGGCACCAAAACTGAAGCTTCATTGGGAGCTAGAATCAATGTTCTGCCTTGCTTCACTGGAGGATTTGAGCAACCATGAAAACGTCTAATTCCATGGTAACAACTTTAACCAGTCTGACCTGCTTGGTCTATTCGACCCCAGCTTCATCACAGACACCCGTAGTTCCCAATCAGTTTTCAATCAGCGTTTTTTGTCTTGAAACCCCCTCCCTCCCCCACCCCGCCTGATTTTGAACATTTTCTGTCTTTTTGTTAATATACTTTTCTTATTTTTTTTCTAGAAAGTTGCTTTGAGAATTGTATAATATTGTCTTATTAGCTTAAATGTTTGGAACTGCTGGAACGCCACACTGTGGAATTGCCTGCTGCCTTTGTCATTTGACAGTGATTTCGCAGAGATTAACTCAGAATTGTGTTGTGACCTAAACATATATATTTAGGAAGTTGTACTAATAATCCACTTTATGACAGTAAACTTTATACGTATGCATTTTTGTCCACTTTCACGTTCCTCCAGAGCAGCACTACATACTCCGTTAAAAACATGGATGACAAAATGCCAGATGGAAAAAAATAGCCCAAAAATTAATATGCCCCTCCAAGAACAAGGACTGCTTTAACAAATGGAATTGTATTTCCTGTAAGTAAGATGTTATTTTGGGGACAAATTCCATCACTACTTTCGACTTTATTCACAATTGGTTGCACAGCACTTTTAGTAGGCAAAGCTTTGCTGCCCCAACAGCTTTTGCCACTTCACACAGCCATTTACAGAACCAACAGAACATCTTTTCTCAACAACACTTGTCTGATGCTGAAATTGGCATCAATATTATACAGTTGAATCGAGTTGGCGACCAACATAACTCCTCATGTTTCACATATACACACCTCACATGAGTAAATAAACAAAAGCCATGCCACATCTCATCTTTCCACACTCAAAATAATCATGTAAAATGCAAAATACTTCTGCCAGTGCAGCACTATTTACTCAACATGAATCTAGAAAAGTAAATCCTGGTCTCTCAAGTCCCCCCTTTCCTAGACCTTCAGGGCAAGCGTCTAGGTACCAACATCAGTGCAGTTCTGGCCAAGGAATGGACAGCAGCTCACCTATTGGTGGACCTGACCCTCTCTGCAGGGTCACCCTCAAACCTTTAGCCTTCACCCCTCCTGTTTTCTGAACTCGTTATTGTTGGCTTTTAGGACTCTGTGTGCTTTACCACTGCTAACCAGTGCTAAATTGTTTGTTCTGTCTCCTTTAAACATGATGAAATCAGCCTACACCCAATTGGCATATTTAATTTACTTGTAAATCCCTAGTAAAGTGGTATGAGATGTACCCCGGGCCTGTAAATTAAATGCTACTAGTGGGCCTGCAGCACTTATTGTGCCACCCACTTAAGTAGCCTTTTAAGCATGTCTCAGGTCTACCATTGCAGCCTGAGTGTGCAGTTTAAAACTGCAATTTCGACCTGGCAAAATAAACCTTTTGCCAGGCCTAAACCTTCCTTTTTAATACATATGTCACCCCTCTGGTAAGCCCTAAACAGCCCATAGAGCAGGGTGCATTGTATTAAAAAAGTTTGACATGTACTTTTAAGTTTTACATGTCCGGATTGCAAAAACTCTCAAATTCATTTTTCACTATTGCAATGCCTACCTCTCCCATAAGTTAACATTGGGTTAGCTTATTACATTTAATAAGTGATAACTTTTGTTAGGGAGCAGGTAGGAATAACATGTTTGGTGTCTGAAGAACTGTAATTTAAAACCCTCTTTAATGGTAAAGTCATATTTTAAGTCACAATTCAGAAAATGCAGCTTTTAGAAAGTTGGCATTTTCTGCAGCCTGTTTCCTGTGTTACCTGACTAGAAGTAGTTGGCAGTTGAGCCATCTGTATTGCTCCCAGATGGCATCACAATAGAGGTTCTGGGTGTTTATCAGAATGAACCTTCCTGGCTTGATTGGGGGGGCGAAGCTGTCACCTCCTACACTTGCACTTCAAAGGCACTAGCACAGCTCACACAAAAATGACTTCACACTAGCCTATTCTGCTCCCAAACTGACTGGGACTGGGGCATGGAGGGAGGAAATTCCAGATACCTCTGTAGGGGAAAAACCCAGAATCTTCTCCCACCTCAAAGGGGGCACCATGTATAAAATTGGGACCCTCAGACCCACTCTTCAGTACACTCCTGGACATGTGAATACTACAGAAGAAGGGCTGCACTGCTGCCAGAGGACTACCCTGCTGCCTGAGGCCTGCACTGCTGTCTAAGGAGGAAGACTGTACCTTCAACCTTCATTCCATGCTGAACTGACTCCAAGGATCAGCTGACTGACCTCCTGTTCTGAGTTAAAAAGACATAACAAGGTCCAGAGGCTTCTCTGTAACTGCCCAGCTGACCTGCTGCAACTGGACCTGCCAGAGCCCTGCTGGCCTCTGCTGGAGTGAGTTCCTTATCCCCAAGAGGTGTCTCCCAGATCCTAGACCCTTGGTGTGGCATCCCTTGAGCTCCTCCTTAAAGAAAACAAGAAATCCTAAAGTTTGCGCCAAGATCTTGCAGCTCGTGTTAACCGTCAATGAGAAGCTCCAGTGAACCTGCCTCTTAGTGCTACAGAGACCACCAACGATAAGAGGCAACTTCAGATCTGCACTTAGCGCTACAACATTGACAGCCCAGGGTGACCACCAACGCGGATCTCCAGCAACGACCATCTGCGACGCCCGACGGGATCTTAGCACTACAGCGACGCCCTTCTGCAATGACCGGCCTTCTCTTCGTGCTACAGTGATGACCTTCCATGACGCTCTCCCTGCCCCTTGCAGCCTCCCCTACCACAAACGGAACTCTTCGCATTGAACTTAAGAAGGTAACTTTTTCAGCAGGACAACCTGATACCTGTATCCTGTCCACACTCCATCGCAGTCGGCCTGAACTTGTGACTTTCACCCGGTCTCGCACGATCAGATAGCTACGAGTTGCGCTTTGTGCTCTGAGGCACAATACTTACCTAAAATCTTTCAAATTGTAAATCTCTGGTTCTACTGATTGGAAATTAGTTCATTTTGGCGTCAAATAATGTATTACATTTTACTCTATTTTTCTAAATTGATGTGGGATTTTTCCTGTGTTGTGTTTTCACTTTATTACTGTTTGAGTGCTGCATAAATACTTTACACATTGCCTCCAAGTTAAGACTGACTGCTTTTGTGCCAAGCTACCAGAGGGTTAAGCACAGGTTAATTTAGTGACTTTTTGTGGTTCACCCTGACAAGGATACTGGTTGCTGTTTGAGTAGGGCTTCACCCCCCTCAACCAACAACCCAATTTCCCCAGAACACACACTTCTAGCATTAATCAAACAAAATTTACTACAACACTGCAATCACTTCAGTCAAAAAGAAACTTTGAACCAATCAGATTGGGCACAAGACGTCCGGCCTACAAAATTATTCAAATGGCAGAAATGCTCATACAAATGCTCACAATATAACATGAATAGTTTTGCCCTTGATGACAAAATGATGAGGGTTCTAAGAAGAATTAATTACAACATGAATAATCAATGATCCGACTGTCTTTGCCCCTACAACTTTGAGACTTGTCTGTTAAATTCACTTTTTTTATCATCATAAAGAAGACTTTTGCCAGGTCAAGAAGAAAATGATACCCGCATGTCTGACTTGTTGTCAGGGAAAAAGGCACATCTGAAAAAGAATCAGTTACTTTGGAATTTTTTTCTATTTAAATAAGTGGTCAGCATGAATTGTAAGATAATGTAATATATATGTAGTAGCTGAAATTATTTTTATTAGTTCAATAATAATTACCTTTGTCCATGGTATCATTCAGTTGTTCCTCCAGCTGTAAAATCTTACATATTTCAAAAGGTACAAATTTGAACAAATTTCGATATTTACTAACTTTATCCAACGTTTCCCCTCTAATTTTAACAAGAGACATTTTGATCAGCTTTAACTTCATCATTGCACAACGCTACCTTGTTTATCGAAATATATATTTTTTAAACTGGGAGGGCGTGATTGCTGTCTGCTACCACTGTGGGTGGGTAATATTCTGATGGCAAATGAAAAAGCAGATTTTTGGAAATTGATAAGAATTTTGGAATCCTATATAATTTCCAAGTTAACTTCTTGCTTTATTAAGATAGTTGCAGTAACTGTGCCATTGATTCAAAGTGACATAAATATCATGTTATTCAATTAAGCAACATGAAAATTAAATGATGGCTTCATGCAGGTACATAAGCACTGCGTGTAAGAAATTAGAATCTTTTGAATAATGTCCCCCAGATTGTTGCCCTATCTGTTTTAATGGCTTTAGAATTCTGTGCACTTTACCCCTGCATATCAGTAGTAAAGTGCTTCTGCTATCCCTTTAAACATGGTCAAATTGGCATACTCCTAATTGGTATGTTTAAAGTTCCTATAGGTCCCTGTTATATGGTACAAAGTGTACCCAGGGCATGGAAGTTAAATGCCAGTGGACTCCAGCGTCCATTGTGCCAGCCACACAGGAAAAAGAAAATAGACAACTACATGAAAAATATTATTAAAGCAGATATGGGAAGGAACTGTGAGTGGTATTTGCATTAGAGAATTTGAGCCAACAATATAAAAAGATCTAGGCCCAATTCACTTCAGAATTCATCTTCCAATAGCTACTTAAATTTGGATCTGGCAAAAAACATACATGTTGTTTTTATATGTTAGAAAGTAGTGTCTAATCATCAAAAGTAGCTTTTAATCTGTGCACGGTATTTGACCCACAGTCATCTGAAGATGTGAGTGACTCGTAAATCTAATGATTTTTGCAATCACTGTCACTTTAGTTGATGCTGAGCTTTTTGTTCTTCAACACTTATAAAAATGGAAAATGGAACAACTTGACGTTCAATGCTGGCTACCTAGGCCATGGCATAATCAATTCAGACATAAACAAAATATTGCATAGGAAAACAAAAAAATAGATTTTGGCAAATAAAAAATGTAAAGCTTTAAAACTTCAAGCATTAAAGAAAAAATTACTCAATTAAAGCACAATATCTGAGGAAAAATGTAAGAGGTGTTAAAAAGTAGCAATACGTAACAGCAAAAAACGTGAAGCGAAAAAGTCAGTCTAATTTCATCTGGCAGGTGGACAGCATTTTAAAGAAGCTCATCTATCTTACTGTCAAAAACTTCACTGTGGACCCTGAGTAGTCAGGTCTGGCTGAACTGGTTGTACTAGCACCTCCACCGTGAGGACCTGCAGGAGAGATGGTTTCCTCCTGATGGTATTCTTGCACTGGTGTCTTGCATGCTTACCAGTGCATAGCAAGTTAATGAGCCTCTTCATTCAGGCCATGGCTTTAATAGATGCCCTAGAGGTGAGTATGGCAGAGGCCTCCCCCAAAGGGGGCCTCAAGGGCCAGCGCAATAACAGCCGCCAGGGATCCGTAAATTCCAGTTTAACCCAGCATGGTGGCAAACAACGAGGGGGGAGGGGTTCCCACTCCCTCCCATGGGAAGGAAAGCACGCCAAGATTGGCTCAAAGACACTGGGCCAATGGGAGACCAGGTAATGTTTTGAACCTCCCTATTTGGGGGATACCACCTCACCTCGGCGGGGGCACAGGAGTTATAAGGACAGCGCTGTCCCTGCAGAAAGCACATTCATGTAGCAGGGGCAGCGCTCAGGAAATTCGAGACTCACCCACCTACACCAGAACAGCTACATTGTCACAGGGCTGAGAGGGCAGGAGAGCAGTTAAAGGGGTACACTGGTTAGTAATGGAGGCACACCAAATGGCAGTGTGCTGGAGGAAGGTCACTTACCTGGGGATGTCTTACGGCAGGGTAAGTAGGCTGAGGGGGGAGTAAGCGGAGCACGGCATTCGCAGCACAGACCCGCCGGTTGGCAGGGCACAAAATGGACAGAAAAGGTAGAGAGTTGAGCCTAACAGTAGTAAGAGGCTAAACCCCCGTACGATCGAAGGAAAACCAACAAGAAAACAACAAAAAACTTTGACTTTAAAAAGCGGCATGGATGGTGGCCTCAACAACAAAAAGGGTGTCATAACTATAACAAACAAATGACTGGACTTGATTGATATATGGCAGAAATGATTTATGACCTGTCAACTGTTAATGATTTATGGCCTGTCATAAAATGATAATTTATGCTCCTGTCAGAATGACTTATATATGGTGGAGATGGTATATGACCTGTCAACAGATGATGATTTATGACCTGTCACACAATTATGATTTATGATCCTATCAGAATGAGTTGTGGCCCTCAGAACGATTTATGACTCTGTAATAATGATTTTATGACACTGTAATACTGATTGATTGACTTGACATCTTGAATTATGAGGGCCACTGTGTTTTATGAGGTCAGTAACGTACAGACTATGCATGTAATAAAACTGCGGCCAAGAATTCCCACGTAAAATGCAAGCACAAGGCTGGTGTAATTTTATTCACAAAATGTATCCGTGGGATTTGTACTAATTGGATAGGGCCAAGTAAAGGGGGTTATAGTCCTAACACAACTTCTCTCCTCTCCCACCTCCAACATCTTTGTTAGGATTTTTTCTGTTGAAAATGAGGAAGGCCACCTCATCCTCTATGTAGTTTACACTCTTTGTTGGTTCTGTACAGAGGTGGTGGCTGCCAAAAAAGTAGCAGACTGAAAAAAAAAAATAATAACAAAAAGAAAAAGTGTACAGGAAGTGACAGATTAGACCGCAGGATAAATTGAAGGATAACGGAAAACACACAAAATGAAGGCTAGGGCTTAGAGCATGGCCCACGTCCCATTTGTATCGGACGAGCCTCTCCTAGCAGCCCACAAAGAGCCCTGAAGACAACCTGCAGAGTTCGATTCATGCTATTTAAGCTTTGCACCAAGATGCAGTGCCTTATATGTGGGATTATTCCTTTACAAGTTTACACTGTTCGCAGATTTTCTGTTCGCAAATCCATTGCAAAGACAGCAGAGAATTCGAACTTTTTTGACACGTATATAACAAAACCATCGTTCAGTGGCAATTATTGACCATATGTGGAATACATTGTTCTAAAGTTCCTTTTTTCAGGCAGAGATCCCCAGGCGAAAACCTTTCCAAACTTTGCAACGTTTGCAATTTTTTCCCAAACATTTGTGAAGATTGTCTAGAAACATTTGACAATTTTGCACATCCCCATTCATTTTGACTGGTAGTAAGCGCTGCTTCAACAAAATGTCAAAATCCATTATCTTTCCAAGTGGTATGGTGCAATAGTATAAAATCTGAGCAAAAGCTAGTGTTTTCCCATTTGCTGATATAATGGCGCGTGGACAGATGAGGTGTTGGGTGCGTGTAGGTTAGGAATGGAAGAATGGAATGGCTTTGCCATATTGGACCTTGACGTCTAAGCCATGGAACTAATTGATTTGGCTCGTGTGAGTTTCTGAGGGGGCCGGGCTGTGGTTTCTCTGTGTGGAAGTGTGCAGTGGAGCGAGTGGCAAGCGCCAGCCATGGATCTGTGAAATAGTTTAGGCCCTCGTGTTATATGCTTCTCTGAACACTGAGGGAGCGTTCAGCAGGGTCTTATCGGGCGACTTTGTTCAAAATCAAATTGCTACAACAGCTGAAGGCAGGAGAATGGGCCCATTCACAGGAGAAGAATGGGCGAGTGTCAGGGCGGACAGTTGGTGTCAATTCCAGGAGGATTTGAAAGTTAGAAGTGGACTTCAAGAAACCATGTTAATGGAACCAATGTCTACAGGAAGAGCACTGTGTATGGCTTGGAAAAAAATCCATCATAAACTTCATGCTTGTCACTATCTGCATTACAGTGCCTACAGGAAAAGAATGTCTTACTAATAAAACACACAAGCACCTTATTTTACTGATACCCAGCAGCTTGGGCTGGCATCTCCTGTTTCTAGGCAGAAATAGCATGACACTACCATGACACATTGAGCCTTCCACAAATGAGTACCTTGCAAACATTTGTTTTAGAACATCTGCGTTGCTACTGATATTTTTTCTTCTGCTGAATAGCATAATTGGCCTGCAGCAGGCGATATTATTTGGGGATATTTCACTTCAAATCTGGCAGGAAAAAATATCGGAATTATTTCTTTCTGTATGTATGTATCAGCAAATTGGTGCACTGTAAAGTACACGGCTATAGACATTTTTTGATATATTCCGTGTTTGGAGCAATGGTTTTCAGGCAACTGCAACTCTGTTTGAAAAGTACAGTTCTGCTTCTACCAGTCTTTGCCAAGGGACCCTGAAACTACAGCGCCCAGCATCACCCGCGGCAGGAGGGCCGCCCACGATCTCGTCTTCGCGCCTGGAGGCGCACAAAAGGGCCGCTGCACTCCCACAGCGCGGGATACCAGTCTTTGCCAAGGGACCCTGAAACTACAGCGCCCAGCATCACCCGCGGCAGGAGGGCCGCCCACGATCTCGTTTTCGCGCCTGGAGGTGCACAAAAGGGCCGCTGCACATCCGCAGCGCGGGATACCAGTCTTTGCCAAGGGACCCTGAAACTACAGCGCCCAGCATCACCCGCGGCAGGAGGGCCGCCCACGATCTCGTTTTCGCACCTGGAGGTGCACAAAAGGGCCGCTGCACTCCCGCAGCGCGGGATACCAGTCTTTGCCAAGGGACCCTGAAACTACAGCGCCCAGCATCACCCGCGGCAGGAGGGCCGCCCACGATCTCGTTTTCGCACCTGGAGGCGCACAAAAGGGCCGCTGCACTCCCGCAGCGCGGGATACCAGTCTTTGCCAAGGGACCCTGAAACTACAGCGCCCAGCATCACCCGCGGCAGGAGGGCCACCCGCGATCTCGTTTTCGTGCCTGGAGGCGCACAAAAGGGCCGCTGCACTCCCGCAGCGCGGGATACCAGTCTTTGCCAAGGGACCCTGAAACTACAGCGCCCAGCATCACCCGCGGCAGGAGGGCCGCCCACGGTCTCGTTTTCGCACCTGGAGGTGCACAAAAGGGCCGCTGCACTCCCGCAGCGCGGGATACCAGTCTTTGCCAAGGGACCCTGAAACTACAGCGCCCAGCATCACCCGCGGCAGGAGGGCCGCCTGTAGAGAGCCATCCGGGCTCTCTCCTACAATGTATCGATTCGCATACACGCACGCACCTCTCGGGGCGGGCTCGTCCCGAGAGTATAAATAAACGGCGGAAGACCGCTCGGGGTCTTCGCGCCAACCTAGAGATCAACCAGGTGTCTGAGTCTTTATTACTGTGTGTCCCCGCTGCGGCCTAGAGCCTTCGGGTGACACATCACACTGGCGACGAGGCCGGTTGGACCGGCACGCGTGCACGCCCCCTGTTGCAGCGGCCGCTGCACTCGCCCTACCTGCGGTGGCGTTTTCTGCCTGATTCAGCGCGGCGCCCGCCCACGCGTCTCCTGGCCCGAAGGGAGCGCGTTCAGCTGGCGGCGCCCGTGCGGAGGCAAGGCGTCGGTGTCGACTGTTCCTGCATGCGCCCGCCCACGCGTCTCCCCAGTCAGAGGGAGCGCGTTCAGCCGGCGGCGCAGAGGCAGCGAGGGGGAAGGTGAGTGCGGCCCTCCGCGCTACTGTAGGACAGGCCACGCCCCTCGACACTCCCCGGCAGTGTTCTCCGGCCCAAGACACGTGCGCCACTGCCTGGAGAGGCGATAGACGGCCCAGCGCGTCGGGGGACAATAAATCAAAAAAAAAAAAAACACAAAGGGGGAAGAGACATTTCCCTAATGGTTATGGACAAATAACCAGGTGGCCCAGGACAGGAGAAGAGTCCAGACTAAGGCGCACGAGGCCCCAGCCTGCTACTTCACCGGGCCACAGCGAATACCCTGCCCCTAGCACGGGGCCAAGGACCAAGAGAGGGGGAGGATGAGCAATACCCAGTCGGCCGGCGCGACGGCTGGCGCCCAAGCGCAGGACACAGACCAGGCTGCGCTGCACCCCAGGAGTCACCACACCGCCATCGCCCCTTTGCCGCCGTTCAGCGAGGCGTCGGACCCAGCGACGGCCGCACCACGATGGAAGGCGTGGGTAGGAAGGCTGAACCTATACTTTAAAGGGACCAGGGAGACAGATGGAACAGTCAAGAGGTCGCTCCTCATTTACTACGGCGGGCCCGAAATTTACGACCTTTTCGAAACACTCCCAAACAAAGGGGAAGAAGATGACTACGAAGCGGCGGTGAGGGCGCTAGATAGGCACTTCGATCCGCAGCTAAATCCAGACTTTGAAAAATTCAAATTCCGGAGAGCCTCACAGACAGATTCAGAATCTGTGGACATGTTCTATTCCAGGCTGCGCAAGCTGGCCAGCACGTGTGCATTCACAGCTCTGCAAGGGGAGATCAGAGACCAGATCATCCTGAGCTGTCGCTCGAAGCTCCTGCGAAAACTCATCCTGCGACAGCCAGGAATCTCACTGGATGAGATCCTGGTGTTAGCCCGCTCGCACGAATTGTCAGATGTCCGGGCAGAAGCAATGGAGGCGGCCCTCCACACGCCCGTGTCGGCTCCAAGTGTCCCAAGATACCCGGCTATCAAGGAGGAAAGAGTGGACGCGATACAGAGGAGACCAGCCCAGGCCCGGCAAGCGCAACCGATGCCACGAGGAGGCAAATGTGGATACTGTGGAGACGAACATGCCACTACAGCGGTCTGTGGGGCGAAAGGAAAACGTGCTCCCGATGCGGGAGGCTGAACCACTACGCGAGGGCTTGCAGGGGTGGACGGTTCCGACAGGGCCCGGCAAGGTCAAGGAACATGTCTCAGCGAATACAACAGGTGTCCCTAGAGGACTCGCCCCGCGTGATGACGCCAGGCAAGTGTGGGACGAGGAAGAAGATGACGTATTTGTGGTGTCCTATGTCAGTAGAACAGACAGGCGACGGAGACCTCCCCCGATGTGCTCGGTGACGGTGGAGGGCACGGACGTGCAGGCCCTGATTGACACGGGTGCCTCGGTTAACGTCATGGACGCGGAACAATACGACTGCCTGTCACCAAGGCCCGCACTGGAGCCGACAGCAGCGAGAATCTACGTATATGGGGGAACCGATCCGCTCCCGCTGAAGGGGGTCATCCAGGCCAGTGTCAGTAGTGGCACGTACACCACGAACACCCGGTTCCACATAACGGAGGGAAGAAAGGGGACCCTGCTCAGTTGCCACACTGCAGAGGATCTAGGACTGGTATTCTTCGCGCACCAAATACATGAGTCGCATGCTGAGACCATACTGAAAGACTTCCCCGCCCTCTTCACAGGCCTGGGGAAACTGAAAGGGAAGAAGTTCCGGCTACATATCGACCAGACAGTGAGGCCGGTGGCCCTCCGACATCGGAGAGTGCCGTTTAATCTGAGGCCGCAAGTCGAAGAGGAACTGAGAAAACTGGAAGAACTGGACGTGATCGAAAAAGTCTCGGGTCCCACCCCGTGGGTATCGCCGCTGGTGGTGGCCCCAAAGCCCAAACAACCGGGGGCCATACGTCTCTGCGTGGACATGCGCTTACCCAACGTGGCCGTGAAGAGGGAAAGGCACATCACCCCAACGATGGACGACATTGTGGCCGACCTCAATGGGGCCAAATGGTTCTCCAAATTGGACCTCAACGCTGGGTATCATCAGCTGGAGTTAGAACCGGAGAGCCGGTACATTACCACGTTTTCCACCCACGTTGGTCTGCGACGATACAAGAGACTAAGCTTCGGGATATCCTCAGCAGCTGAGGTTTTTCAGAACGCGGTGAGAGAGGTGTTGTCAGGACTGTCAGGGGTAATCAACCTGAGTGACGATATCCTTGTCTTCTCGAGCACACTGGAAGACCACCACAAGCATCTCCGAGCCACGTTGAAAAGGTTAGAAGACTCAGGCCTGACGCTACACAAGGCGAAGTGTTCCTTCTATCAGGACACCGTGGAGTTCTTTGGCTACATATTCACGAGAGAGGGGCTCCGGGTGGATCCGAAGAAGGCGACGGCAATCCGGGTAGCCAGCACGCCGAAAAACCCAACGGAAGTGAGAAGTTTCCTGGGCATGGCAACGTATTGTGGGCGTTTCATCCCGAACCTCGCAACGTTGTCAGAGCCGCTTCGGGTTTTGACGAAACAAGGGCAACCATGGGAATGGTCGAGTGTGGCGAACAAGGCCTTCAATGACATCAAGGAAAGGCTGCAAGATAAAACAATCATGGCGTATTTCCATCCAAGGAGCCGCACAGAACTAGTTGTGGACGCTAGCCCCACAGGTCTAGGAGCGGTGCTCCTACAGGAACAGGATCCGGAAGTGTGGAAACCGGTGGCCTATGCCAGCAAGGCCCTCACGGATACTGAAACCCGGTATGCCCAGATCGAGAGGGAGGCTCTCGCCATCAAGTGGGCGTGCAAACATTTTCATCTGTACCTGTGTGGACAGGATTTTCAAGTAGTGACGGATCACAAGCCCCTGATTCCGCTGTTCGCTGGCTCGTCACGGCTGGCACCCCCGAGGATTGAGCGATGGGCCGTGCAATTACAGGCATATCAGTTTAAGGTCGTGTACCGACCCGGAGCCCACAACCCCGCTGACTACCTGTCCCGTCACCCGGACCCTGCATCGCCCAGGAAGCAGGCCAGTGAAGAAATGAGCACTGAAGAATTCGTGAGGATGGTTTCTCAGCAGGCATGCCCGAAGGCCATGACCCTGGAAGAGGTCGGGCGGGCCACGGTGGGGGACGGAACACTATCAAGGGTGAAGGAAGCGCTCGCAAAGAACATGTGGGTTCGCTTCATGGATGGAAGTCGCCTGTTACGCCCGGAGGTTAGACATGACCGACAGCAGCTCTGGAGAGTGCGGCACGAGTTAAGCGTGGGAGAACATGGTGTGATCCTAAGGGGACATTTGGTCGTGATACCGGAGGACCTGCAACAACACGTTCTCGAGCTCGCCCACGTTGGACATCAGGGCATGGCCAAGACGAAAGCTCGTTTGCGCCAAAAGGTGTGGTTCGCAGCCATGGATGCGAAGGTGGATGAAATGGTCCGAAGCTGCCATGAATGCACGATCACAGGGAGAGACCCCCCACCGGCGCCGGTGATCACCGAGGACCCGGTCACTGTTCCATGGACCCATGTCAGTCTCGACTTTGGAAGCTTCCCAGATGGCCGCCAGATGCTGGTTCTAGTCGACACGTTCTCGAAATTCCCAGTGGTAGAAATTGTGGAGTCAACCGCGTTTTCCCACGTGAGAAGAGCGTTGGACCGGACCTTTGCCATGTTCGGGCTGCCGGAGGAACTGAGGTCGGATAACGGGCCCCCATTTCAGGGCAGGGAGTTTCAGGAATATCTGAAAAACAAGGAAATCCGTCACCGGAAGATCACTCCGCTCTGGCCCCAAGCCAACGGGGAGGTGGAGCGGCTGATGAGGACGCTCAACAGGGCCCTGCGAATATCTGTGGAACAAGAGAGAGATGCGGAAGCAGCGTTGGACCAATTCCTCGGAGTGTATCGATCAACGCCGCACAGTACCACCCGGTGTGCGCCCTCCCACTTGATGTTTCAGAGACCACCGAGGGACGGCATACCCGTTGACCCGACATGGACTCCACCGAGGCGAGACGACGATGCCGTCCAAGCCCGTCGAGAAACTACAAACCGAAAAGCCAGCGAAGTCCGGGGGGCTCATGATTCCAACATCCAAGTCGGAGATAAGGTGGTAGTCAAAGATCGACACCCTGGGTGGAAGTTTCGAACTCCGTTCGAGCCCGAAACATGGACTGTCACCGGAAGGCAAGGAACAATGGTGACAGCCCGCAAAGGACACAGCCAAGTCACCCGAAATGTGTCGTGTTTCAAACGAGTGATCAGGGGTGGTCAATGTGGTGAGGATGGTGATGATGAGGCTGAGAATCCCGGCGGGCCCTCCCCGGCATCTTCTGAAGTCAGTGACCACATCCCAGAAAGAGAGCTCTCGGGGACCCGAGAAGCTGTCACCCAACCAGGTTTGGCCATGTCGGAACACCATGGTGGCTCACCAGGGGGTGCCGTGGAGACTGCCGGAAACGAGGCCGTGGCCCGGAGTCAGCGATACCACCTCAGGGCTAACCCGGTCCCGAGCCAAAAGTTTAAGGACTTTCTGTGTCTATCCCCATGAACGTAAATGACTTTGGTGACGTCAACCAAAAGAAGGAAGGGATGTAGAGAGCCATCCGGGCTCTCTCCTACAATGTATCGATTCGCATACACGCACGCACCTCTCGGGGCGGGCTCGTCCCGAGAGTATAAATAAACGGCGGAAGACCGCTCGGGGTCTTCGCGCCAACCTAGAGATCAACCAGGTGTCTGAGTCTTTATTACTGTGTGTCCCCGCTGCGGCCTAGAGCCTTCGGGTGACACATCACACCGCCCACGATCTCGTTTTCGCACCTGGAGGCGCACAAAAGGGCTGCTGCACTCCCGCAGCGCGGGATACCAGTCTTTGCCAAGGGACCCTGAAACTACAGCGCCCAACATCACCCGCGGCAGGAGGGCCACCCGCGATCTCGTTTTCGCGCCTGGAGGCGCACAAAAGGGCCGCTGCACTCCCGCAGCGCGGGATGCACGCGGGCCAAGGGCGGGCCCGTCTGCGCCCGTCAGAGACCGGAGGAGACTGGGCTGGGCCACCCACCTTGGTTCTGAATACGGATGACAGTCTGTTGGTACACCAAGTAACCGGTCACTTAACCCAAGGTTAGTGCCCTTATAACTGATCTGTGCTTGTTTCCCCGTCAGGACTGTTAAGGAGCGATTGTATTGCTAAGGCGCACCTCACAAGCAGTTATGGGAAAACGCACCCCTGTAGTGAAAGATTCCACTACCCGGCAAACTATTCCTCCCTCACAACCCACTGCAATTGACAAAATGTTGCAGAGGGCAATTGGAGTTGTTTCAAAGGAAATCGAGCGCACAGAGAGGCACCTCTCACTAGCACCGATCATAGCTCCTAGTTCTACCACTTCTGACTCCGGTACCCCGCCTCCATCCTTAACACAAACCATGGCCTCAGATCCAGAGCCCCCAAGGACACGCGCACAGACAGGAGCGGGTCATACTTCCAAGACCCTTCCGGGTAGCGGTGGTAAGAAGAAAGGGGGGAAATTCAAATCTATTACAAATACGGGAGCCAAGCGGAATAAACAAGCATCTGATATGTTAGCAAACAGAAACTTGGGGGAATCAGGAACTGGGAACTCATTACAGTTGACCCTAGAGCAACCATTGTGGGTGACAAACTTGGTGATGGACCTTAAAGCGCATTTTAGATCTGTTGTAAAGGATGAACTTGATGTTTTAACGGATCGAATTAACAAACTATCGTCATTGGTGGAGCACTGGGCGGGAAAGGCAGAGTCAACTCTTAAGGGAATCGAGACAACTAAATCCCTGGTCAAAGAGCTGGCCTCGCTCCCCAATAAGGTAGCCCCATCAGCATCAGATATACTGTCCGTCCCTGTTAGGCCCAACATAACCAACCATGGGGATGCAGCTCCCTGTCCAAAATCGCCCCCACCACAGAGCCTGGACCCAGCTATCCCTCACCAGAGGCTCCCTCGATGCCCACCCCCCGAACCTACTATTAGGTTACCTCCGCCTATAATAGGTTCATCTAATACACAGCAAGCCAGCACAACTCAAGAGGCCCGTGCGAAGATTGTACCAAACACAAAATTCAGGGAAACACATTCTGCACTACCATGTATTAATCTAACCCCGGCCTCTACTCCATATGTCATTGTGCTATCAGGAGTACCTGAGCTGGAAAGGGGGTCTGGGGAATCTCATTCGGAGCTCAAAAATAAATGCATTCACTGGTTAGCCAAATATAGGCATTTCCCCTACAAAGACGCAAATAAAATCATTTTTACACGCAGGGTAAGCTGGCTGGGATGGAGGCCAAAGAATTTAGCCGGGGACTGTATAGTGATCAACTTTAGGGACACACGGGCTGTGCAATACATTCTAGATTGTGGTTATCAGAGGGAGGCTGGGGGTATTACTTCTCTCCCCCTGGGATATTTCTTCCCTCCAAGGCTTATGCCGCTCAATGTGGAAGGATTGGCCAATGATGGGGGAACTAGTAATCAGAGCGGGCCCATGCCTCAAATTGTCCGGGACCATCCCACATCACTTCTATACAACCTCCCTGTCGCCAATAGATTCAGCCCACTAGACTCGGTAGATTGACTAACGTCCATTAGGCATTCACACAAAAGTCCCAGTCGTAACCATGAGTCTAGAATGAGACTATTGTATCTGGACGGGACAGCGCAAAAGGGTGGTTATGGAAAGCAGAAAAGAGACAAGGAGTTGGCCCGTGCGGGTAGCCCGATAGATTCCATTCCTACTTTATTTAGCAATCCAAACCTGGCTAATGAACGCAGTTCCAGGGGAAGGGTGGGGCCCAAAGACTTACACCAGGCCCAATTAAGGGCAAGCCTCCCCCTTCAGGCTCCTCTAGTCAACGAAGCAGGACCATCAAGCATGCGGATATTATCCTGGATCATAGCAGGACTCACCTCGAAACTGGATCTTCCAGATTGGGGGTCATTCATAGATCAGCATGAGTTATGTATGTTCCAGGAAACATGGGCCAGGGTAGATGCACATATAGTGGGCTATGCGTCGTATAGTATCTCAGCAGTCCAGGGGGCTAGGGGGAGACCTTCTGGGGGCTTGTGCACCTGGGTTGGCGTCCACCTTGGTTGCGAGGCCAAACAGATAGAGACTTCTTCACCTGACATTTTATGTGTCTTTCTGTCTTTTTCTACCTCAACTAGGATTGCTTTAATTAATGTCTACTCACGGCCGGTTTGCCATGGGCAAGTTTCCCCCACTCTTGACCACTTGACCTCTTTTCTCCCAACTATACCAGAGAATTATTGGGTCATTATAGGCGGGGATTTTAACTGTCAATTTGAACCCCTGAACGGCTTGTCCACAAGTATTACAAGTGAGGAGGACTCTGTTTGGGCAATTCCAGATCCTAATATTCCACCAACACGGGCATGGACTCCCCTGGTTCTACAAATGAATGCACTTGTACTGAGCCACTCATTGAGGGCCTGTAATGGTTGATCGGTATCTGATAGCCCCGGGAATTTTACATTTAATAGACTCGACCAGGCATCGATCTTAGATTATATTCTGGTAGACGTTAGATCATGGTACAGGGTCCTCGACTTTAAGGTCACTCCTCGTTACGAGAGTGACCATAATGCTCTGGTTTTAGAAATAATCTCGCCGCTAGCTGAAGGCCATCATAGCATATCTTCAAAATCTGATTCTGGCCTATTATTGGCCAACGGAGGGAGGAGAGTACGCTGGGGGGAACTTGCCCAATCACAGGACAAAGTGGCCTCCCTATACCAACAAATCGTTCCATTTCTCGATGCTGCGTTCCAACTTTCTGTGACTAGCGGCACTTCAATTTCCCAAACCAGAATTGCAAATAACCATCATGATTTGCTCTCTGTCCTGGAACCTTTTTTTCATAATAGCAAAAGGTCTAGGTTGAATTCTAAACCAAGGCATTCATGGTTTAACAAACACTGCAAGGTAGCCAAGCAAGCTCTTTTAGTCTCCATTAGAACCAATGATAGGCTACAAATTAAGGAAGCCAGGGATTATTACAAAATTACCGAAGCTAACGCTAAAAGCAACTGGGAAAGTGAAAAATGGGATGCCATTAAAACTGCGCTAGACAATCATGACATGAGGGCCTTTTAGAATTTAATTAACACAGGCAAATCCGAAGGTAAATTGGCCATTGCGCCAAATTTAGGGGAAGAAGTTTGGAGAGCCCATTTTAAATCTTTATATACTAGGACAACTGAGGAAGTTGGTTGGGTGGAAACAAACCCTATCTATTCGGAGTTGCCAAATCAAGATGTGCCACTCTGCTCATTGAAGGAGATCACAGAGGCACTGGGCAAGTTATTACCAGCCAAGGCTCCAGGGCTGGATAAGATTCCTGGCGACCTTTTTCGCTCCGAGCCCTCAGTCTGGGCACCCTACTTGTGGCCCCTTTTCAACACCGTTTTGCAGGGCATGGCGCTGCCCTCTACTTGGGCAGGGCAAAACCAAAGGGGATGATGGACGGAGTGTTGAACAATGCAAGCACTCACCCCCAGTCAACTGATCTGGGTTTAATCCATCATCATTCTTTAGCTCACTCCGCCACCCCAGTTCAGACATGGCCATATGCAAATCAGTCTGACCCTGTGCCTCATGGGAACAGTCCAGCCCGAACTGCCAAGCCATGTCTTCCCTGGACCGGAAACAAGCATCCTGGGACCGGTTTCTGGCTTACAGCCGTCATCAGCCAGGCTATCTTGAATCCAGTGGCAAAGTGAGCAAGGGACCCACGTCTGGGCATACCCTGCCAACTTAGGGCGAACATAGCAAAACCAAAGGGGATGATGGACGGAGTGTTGAACAATGCAAGCACTCACCCCCAGTCAACTGATCTGGGTTTAATCCATCATCATTCTTTAGCTCACTCCGCCACCCCAGTTCAGACATGGCCATATGCAAATCAGTCTGACCCTGTGCCTCATGGGAACAGTCCAGCCCGAACTGCCAAGCCATGTCTTCCCTGGACCGGAAACAAGCATCCTGGGACCGGTTTCTGGCTTACAGCCGTCATCAGCCTGGCTTGGCAGTTCGGGCTGGACTGTTCCCATGAGGCACAGGGTCAAGACTGATTTGCATATGGCTGGGTTCAAACTGGAATGGCATGGTGAGCAAAAAAACGATGGATTTAGGCCCAGATCGCTGTACTGGGGTGAATGTATGACATTGTTCTGCATTCTGTCCATCAACTGTTGTTTTTGCATTTGTCACCCCGAGTGGGACGGGTATGCCCAGACGTGGGTCCCGTGCTCTCCATGCCACTGGAATCAAGCTATCCTGGCTGAAGAGGGGTGAAACCCCGAAACCGGTCCTAGGATGCTTGTTTCCAGTCCAGGGAGGACCTGGCTTGGCAGTTCGGGCTGGACTGTTCCCATGAGGCACAGGGTCAAGACTGATTTGCATATGGCTGGGTTCAAACTGGAATGGCATGGTGAGCAAAAAAACGATGGATTTAGGCCCAGATCGCTGTACTGGGGTGAATGTATGACATTGTTCTGCATTCTGTCCATCAACTGTTGTTTTTGCATTTGTCACCCCGAGTGGGACGGGTATGCCCAGACGTGGGTCCCGTGCTCTCCATGCCACTGGAATCAAGCTATCCTGGCTGAAGAGGGGTGAAACCCCGAAACCGGTCCTAGGATGCTTGTTTCCAGTCCAGGGAGGACCTGGCTTGGCAGTTCGGGCTGGACTGTTCCCATGAGGCACAGGGTCAAGACTGATTTGCATATGGCTGGGTTCAAACTGGAATGGCATGGTGAGCAAAAACGATGGATTTAGGCCCAGATCGCTGTACTGGGGTGAATGTATGACATTGTTCTGCATTCTGTCCATCAACTGTTGTTTTTGCATTTGTCACCCCGAGTGGGACGGGTATGCCCAGACGTGGGTCCCGTGCTCTCCATGCCACTGGAATCAAGCTATCCTGGCTGAAGAGGGGTGAAACCCGAAACCGGTCCTAGGATGCTTGTTTCCAGTCCAGGGAGGACCTGGCTTGGCAGTTCGGGCTGGACTGTTCCCATGAGGCACAGGGTCAAGACTGATTTGCATATGGCTGGGTTCAAACTGGAATGGCATGGTGAGCAAAAAAACGATGGATTTAGGCCCAGATCGCTGTAATGGGGTGAATGTATGACATTGTTCTGCATTCTGTCCATCAACTGTTGTTTTTGCACTCTACTTGGGCAGGGGCAGAAATCATCCCAATTTATATAAAGGGTTCACCGCTTAATCCAGCCAATTATCGCCCCATAAGTCTTTTAGACGTTAGCCAAAAAATCTTTGCACGCGTACTTCTGGGGCGTTTACAATCTTGGATAGAAGAGAGTAATGTATTAACACCTCTACAAGCAGGGTTTAGGGCCAAGACCTCTACTATTGACCAGATCTTCAGATTACAATTTATCCACTGGAAAACCGTGGTTCTAGAGGGTGGCAGCCTCTACCTCACATTTGTGGATCATAAATCCGCTTTCGATCTAGTTCAGAGGGATCAATTGTGGGGTATACTTCTGGACCTGGGAGTTCCAGAGTATCTCTGCTACCAGTTGAAACGCCTTCACCAAGATAGTTATGCACGAATAAGATATGGCAAAATTGGTGAACTTTCGGCCCCCTTCCCCGTAGAGGAAGGGGTGCGCCAAGGATGTGTCCTGGCCCCGACACTCTTTTCCCTTTTTATAAATGGCCTAATAGAATCCTTGCTGGCTGGAAAAGACATAGATGCACCTAGGTTAGCGAACCGCAAAATTCCTGCACTTATGTTTGCGGATGATACGCTTTTACTTTCCAAATCTCCTATGGGCATGCAAAGGGTTTTTGATGTATTTAGCACTTTTTGTAGAAGCCGGGGTTTGGAGATCAACTTACAAAAAACCAAGTATATGGTTTTTAACGCGAATACTACGAATTGCCCAAATCCCCGACTAGATGGAAGGGCCCTAGAGAGGGTGTCTAGTTTTGAATATTTAGGGATCACACTAACTGAAAAAATTGAATGGGGGACACAAATAAAGAAAGCTAGTCTAAAACTGACCCAGTCTACGGGAGGTATTACAAAGGTATATAAGAGCTGCACGCATAAAGTGTTAGGCCCTGAAGCAGAAATTTACAAGATACAGGCAAGGGGTGCGGCCTTGCATGGAGTAGAATTATGGGGCCACTGTTCATCTACCTCTTTATCATTGACAGAGAATTCACTTCTCAGGCAATTGTTGGGTCTTCCTACTAGCTCCCCATTAACACCCCTCAGGATGGACTCAGGGATCAGCTCTATAGAAGATGTACCTCTCCTATATTGGCGACGCCTTTGGAGCACCCCGAACTAGCCGAATACAAAGAAGAGCTGAAGGATGTTATGAGGCTACAAGACGCGGGGAAACTCCCCTGGCTTGCCTAAATTAGGAACACTTGCAGGCTCTGGGGAGGGTAAACATGTGGACTTCTGCTGAAGAAATCTGTCCTAAGATCCCCAGAAAGGCACTTCTCGAGACCTATAGAGAATTTAAACTGGCCCAATTATGGCGGGGGACTTAGCTTGGTTGCCTAACTTCTAGGTTCATGGAAGTAAAACAGCAATATAGGCTAGAACCGGCGCTAGATTACATTCAACCGCTTCTAGCGAAGAAGCTCTTTCTCCAATTTAGACATGGGGTGCTCCATCCTCGATCATTCACTAATAAGTGGCAGGGCACCCATACTCTAGATTGCCCAGGGTGTGACCAAGCAGAGGAAACTGAAATGCACGTACTTTTCTTCTGCCCAGCCTATGGGAAGTCAAGGTCTCGGTGGTTGCTACAATTGTGCAGGAATATGGGGACTAGACATTGTTCTGAGGTGTTTAGGCTTTTTAAGTATGATACCGATATGCCTATTGTGTTTTCCATCTTGCGGTTTTTATATTCTATGTGGTGCATTCACAGAGCTATTGTAAAGAAAGTCCCTATAGGAAATTCTTAGACTTATAATAACCATTAGGCACGCTTTGTTATGCACCTTTTACTTAGAATAATGATCGTATGTAATCATTGTATTGCATGTTTATCCCTACTACAATTTACCTATTGCCAAGGTGTTTTACAATTCTTATAATTTTATTTATCTTAAAATGGTATCCTTATTATTCTTTTTTTAGTATTTATTAGATATGAACACATTTTTTGGTATCAATTAGGTGTTCTAATTCTTAATGAAATAGTCCTCTGTTACTGCACGTGTTATTGCTCCTCACCGTGTAAACAATGTAGAAGTTACGTATTCTATGCATATTGCATAACTCCCTTCTATAGAATACTGAGTAGGCTTGGGGGAGCTAACTCAAGAATGCAGTTATGAATGTATATTTATAGCGTTTAAAAAAAACCCAAAATATATAGTCTTTTACATGACGTGCTTATATTTTGCTATAATGTATCGTTCCATTTTATGTGCTTTTATGGCCTGTATGGCCGAAATAAAGATTTTTTGACTGACTGACTGACAGTTCTGCTTTTTTAAGGGGTGCAACCACAAGAACTTATTGCCAAATAGAACGTTGTTGTACAATGATAATATCAAACAGGGTATACATTTGCTGTATGTAGACTACCTGGGTGCTTTATGAGTCTTTGTTAAGGACACACAATTAATTGTTTTCATTACTTGTTTGAATAACATTTTACATGTTGAGAAAAACAGTGTTGTCCGAAATGAAGTTGAAGGGGAAAAGTACAAGGAATAGGAAATTATGAATATGAACTTCTCTTCAGGCTGGTTGTCATTGGAAATAGACTTGTCAACCTTCAAAAAGTCCATACCATATTAGAGGAGGGTACCACGAAGGGGTGGCACCTAGAATGTGGGAGGGACCTTGAGCCTCTCACCACAGTAGACATCAAAGTGCTTCGGAGGAGGCGTGGCCACCAAGAAGGTGGAGGGGCATGTGCAGCATGCTGTGCCAGAGCCACTCTAGCCCACCGCCCCCACTAATAAAGAAACCAAGGCTTTAAAGGAAGCCTGTGATGTCCTGGGAAGTTGCAAAAGCCACATGGACACCAGCTTTGCTCAGCCTCCTCACAATGTGAGTTGGAAAAGTTCTCTGCAGGAATTTCCAACTCACATTGTCTGCCAGTACTTGATATCGGCTCCTATGTGATTATGTGAAAAGAGTTGATATTGTGTGATAAATGGTGCTGTCGCGTGATTTTGCAGGTCTGAAGCATGTAATCCTGATTACCTGCGATTAAGGGCTTGGTGATTTTCATGACTGACCTGAAAACATTTGTAGAGTAAGTTGTGAAGGTACCAGGATTACTAGAGGAGGCTTCCTTTTTGTACATAAGTGAATATAAAAAAGATACAGGAAAATTGAAACTTGAGTTGGAGTCGGTGGAGGGCATACCTCTAGAGTTTGTGGGAGTAGCATCAAGGTAAACTAAATTTGGAGAGTGAAAAATAGCGATAGGATCACAGAATCACTTAGGACAGGGGAGGTACACCCGGCACCAACAAAATACTTTCATATGAAAGAAACTAGACTTGAGAAAAGGGGAGAGGTGCAAAAATGATCAAACTGTTTCAAAGATGCATAACAACATAATCCTCAAAATGGGAGGAACTAAAAAAGGTCTGTCAACTGAAGTCTAGACTAATCCCAAGGTGGTATGGAAAACAACCAGAAAAGAACCCTATCAGTGTCTTCTACATTAGGCATAGGGAAACTAAAGCCAGGGTAGGGACCTGCAAAGAAAATTCAGCTTTGTCCTTGTAAACAATCCTTAGTTTTCCAGGCCAAGTCCAGCCCCAACACATGACTAGTCATGAGAAATCAGCCTTCAGAGGAAAGGATCATCCATGACATGGACATCACTTGAACTGCCACAAAAGATTAACAATTTGTCATGCAACACAATACAAAATGGTTTTATAGAAGGTGTGGTTATATTGCCACAAGAGCCACAGAGTTACTGGAAATATGTTCTAAAAGTAAGGAACAATACCACAGAATGAAGGGAAAGAAGGTTACAGAAACGCTGTGAAGCTGACATCTGAGCTCACGCAAGCCCCTCAGAATAGATGCTGTAGTTAATCTTATAGTAGCACATACACACGCTGGTGCTTGACTCACGCTGCACTTTGGATCAAGAGATCACTACACAAACCCTGTTTCTGGTTTGCGATAAAAGTGTGCGTTGTTCGGTCTTTGGCTTCCTCTTAAGGGTTTACTCGTGGCGGTGAAAACGATCTATTCCTATCGATTGGCAAGATTCACAAGCATGCATTATTGATTTGGTTCCCTTTAGTGGCACACCCATATCACTCTTTGATTTATTCAACCTGTTTGATTTGGGATTTATTGATTTCTTGCTTTTTTTTGGTGCTGAAGAGGCCCCTCAATTAAGATAACCGAATTAATGTAGACCCTTTGCATTAGATAGGGCTTTTTGATATGGATTATTTTGTGGATTAACGTTTGTCGGTGGGCAAGGCATGAATTATTATACAAAGGTGTCTTCTGTTCAGGTCCAGCCTAATGACAACCTGCAGGTGGATCAAGAACTCAAATAATTGCGGTACCACTGATTACATACAAAGATTAACTGAGGGAAATGAAATAGTTGAATTGTCTTGTTGATATATTTTTTTTTATGTTGTCTTTGCACTTTTGTTGTACACACAAAGAACAGTTGAAACAATATGTTGATATGCATATAATATAATATATGTCTGTCATACATGATATTTATGTATATATATATATATATATATATATATATATATATTCGCTTTGAACTTTTTTGCCACTGTGTTTCATTAAAAAATGCATAAGAGTAACTGAATAGAGATAGGCGTGGGTAACATTATTAAACTAGCCTGAGCAGCAAACTTGTGATCTAGTCTTAATGTCAATACCAAATGATATCAATATTGGGTTAAATTAACATTGTTGTTTAATCTATCCCCACTATTTAACCTTATTTTCTGTTGTGTGTAATCTTAGAAACCAGTGATAACCTAAAGTTGCAACTGTGGCGTTTCGGCTGCTCGGGCATGCAAGAACCGTAGTGCCTTGCTTGGTTCTGTGGTTTCCGGGTTTCAGGAAATTCCGCTTGAAGCCCTCAGCTGCTGGCTGTGAGTTTAATTCACCTGGGGCTGCATTTGCTCATGCTCCTGGGCTCCTAACTGCTTCTCCTTTTTTCCTCCAGCAACATAATGGCAATCACCCGCCTGAGGGTTGGCAGCTGCTTTTTAAAGCTGCTCCACAGCTAGTCCTGTTCAGATTCTCCTTCCGGTTTGTTTCCCTTTTCCACCATGGTTGTTTCTTCCTTGATTCCTTTCTCTTTTTTCGAATCCTTTTTGTTTCCTGTCATATGATGTTTGATGCTATTTCCTTTTCCTGTTATTTTACTATATAAATGCTTTAGTCTGGTTTGTGGGTGTATCGCAACAAAGCTGTGTTACTTCACTTCTTTCCTCACTCCCACCACTTGCTGAACCTAACTTCTTGCCCCTGAAGAATTCCACTATAGGATTCCAGACTCCTGTTTTTCTTTAACCCTCTGAGGACTTTGTCAAGCAAAAAAATTATAGTCCTTTTTGCTTTTTACTCTTAAGAAGGTAGAAACCTCATAAGGACATTTGCCTATCACATATTCCAGTGTGTGATCACATTGTGGCTTCCGGAAACAGTCAACAATACATTGTACAGTTCATCCAAACTGGATTACGGGCAAGTGTCCAGACTGGAACACCTAATGATTGAAGTGTTGAGTGTTTACTGCAATATATACTTCCATCTGGTTTTAGCAAACAGATTTCAGACTCAGATAAACTAGCAGAAAAGCTTAGTAGATATCATCAAAGGCCGTGAAGTCCTACTCAGACCAATGATTTGTATAAGCAAACCTGGATATTGCTAATAAATTGATATTCGTTCCCAGTAAAAAAAGCAGAAGTGTAATATTGCCTAAAAATGGTAGATCAGTCAGTTATGGCATCAGAAAATCATCTTAAAAATTGTACAGAAGAAAAAACATCTTATTGTATTTTAAGAGCAGTACAAAAATATTGAAACAGCTGAAAATGTGAAATAACCAAAATATATGGAAAGCATTCACAATCCACGCAAACCTCAATCTGAGACAAACAAAAGAGCATCAAGACACTATAAAATAATGAAATGACAGGATCAATCAGCAGCATACCCAAATTTAGATAAGGAAAAGAAAATGAAGAGGTGGTGTACAACAACTCTTCCGGGGACTCGGAGGTGGGTAGGTGCTGCCGATCTGGCCGCTAAACCAAACCGCAGCATGCTTATCACGCGGCGCCTTGGCGTCACCCGATGACACGATAATCCACAGAACTCTAGGTCGGACTTGGAACAACATGATACACCCACAGTAGGTAGCACGAACTGGCACCGCTCAGTGTGGGGTAGTTTATCCAGTATATATTTGTATGTTTTTTGTCCTGATGAAGCGCCCGGATCCTTTTGACCAACATAGGCGCGAAACATGTCGACATGTCGACAGCAATGATTTTCTTTGAGGGGTGACCACCACTAGGGCCCACTCTTTAGACAGGAAGTGTAGTTCTCTTACCTGTTTTCACAATTGATCGACTCCCTGGTTTCCTTTGAAACCCAGAGGTAGCCCTAATCTTTAATAGGCGTTTTATCCCTGGAAGGGCATTCCTGTCAATAAAGTGTTGTGTTAGGAAATCCCCTTACCAGTCTTAACTTCACACACTACACCCCATGTTAGAAAACCCCCCCTCACTTGCACTCATCTATACGGCAACCTCAGAGAAGATCTCCGCCAAAGCGACCCTTCGGGGAACCCATTGGGCTTTGCAGTGCCGGCCCAAAGAGGAGCAACGCCCGATGATGAAGCATGACATCCTCTAGGGGATGTGTGAGGGCAACATAAACATCCACAGCATTAGTACATGAAGTCTCACACTTGGGGCCAATAGGAAACAGATAAAGCATAGAGGCCAATAGGCCCGATTCAGGCAGGAGATTCCCCATTTTCTAATCCAAAAGTTGCTGAATTGTTGCTGGCTCCCACCTGAAATTGCCTCTGTTTCAATAGAAGTCATTGGGGGAAATACATTCTCTTGATTTTTTTTTTAAATCTCCCACTTTCCACTTCTGAAATGTTGGCATGTATGGTAAAGAGAAACATTTGCAACAAACGACTTTCTCACTATTACGTTTCATGAGATTCTACGTTCACACCATCTACCACTTGAGGACACAGTGGTTACTTATTATGTTTTCCAGTCTGATACTGCTAGATTCAACTGAGAGAATTACATTTTGTTCAGAACTTTCAACAAATTCTTCCAGTAGCTCCGTAGAGCCTAATAATTTTTAATTTAGCAGAGAATGAAAGAGCACTGTTAATCGTGTGATATAGTATCAAGTCACATTAAAGGACAGAAGACGCTTAGTTAGCTTACTTCACCTGAAGCCCAAATTCTGCAGTTATCGACCTTCATTTTCTACTATTTTCTACTATTCTTCTTCCTCAAATCTAAAACCAGCTGGGCACAAGTTATGAGTGCTATATGTCAAATGGTGTCAAAATCTTTCAGAGCGTACATATCCTTGTTAGAAATGGGGTCTCTAGTTGGCAGTGGTTTGCACCCTGTCCAAATAGGGATCCTCGCTCTAGTCAGGGTAAGGACGTCACACAGATAAGCTAACCCCTGCTCACCCCCTTGGTTACTTGGCACGTGCAGTCAGGCTTATCTCAGAGGCAATGTGTAACACATTTGTACATATACACACACACACAGAAGTAACACAGTGACAACACTACAAAATGAGTCCACACCTGTTTAGCAAATAGCCAATATTTATCTGAATCAAACAAGACAAAAACAACAAAAATCAAACACGCACAAGTAAAGTTATCACTTTTCATAGGATAAATAAGTTCAGTCCATAGAAATCTATGGATGCTATTAGTACAAAGTATCCTGGATGCATCAAAATACAAAGACAAAACAGGCACTGGCGATGTGAGGTGCCGGAAAAGCAAAGCGATGCGTCGGTTCCTTACTTCCAGTGAAGGTGATGCACCGGTTCCTTACTGCCAGGGGAGGTGATGCATCAGTTCCTTACTGCTACGCACGGGAGGTGAGATGCGTTGGTTCCTGACGGTCAGGGGAGGTGATGCATCAGGTCCTTACTGGAAGGAGAGGTGATGCATCTATCTCAGGACACGCAGCCTCAGTTCCTTACTGCTGGGCAATGCCGATGAAGAAATCGGCACCCAGGGACAATGTGTCGAAAATTCCACAGTGATGAAACAGGCGCTGCGTCGGAGTTGGAGCGGTGAGTCACAAACTTCAATGAGGGGATGCTAGAAACTCACGCTTCAGCTGTTCTCATGTGCTGCGACGGAAAGCTGGGGCCTGCGGTGAAAGCCATGGTTGACGTGCCGATCAGGAACCACGCCCTGGTGCTAGCAGCAGTGATGCATCGAAGTTTGTTGCGATGATTCAACAAAACAGACACTGGTAGTCGATGAGTGGATTTTCTCCTTCAGTTCACCAGATTCCACTTCCTAGGGCCCAGGGACTGGATGTGGCACCACTTGGCTCAGCAGAAGACCCCAGGCGCTGGTAGGTGAAGCCTATGATGGCCCAGAGTCTTCTTAACAGGAGGCAAACACACACAAGCCCTTGGAGAACCTTGGAAGCAGGATACAGAAAGCAAAGTCCACTCCTTTCATTCCCAGAACAGATGCAGCAAGCAGCAGGCCAGCACAACAAAGCAACAGGCAGAGTATCAGAGTATCAGTTCCACCTACAGCATCCAGCTCTTCTTCCGGGCAGAATGTCAGAATGTCCTCCGTCCAGAATTGTTCTGAATTTGGGGTGTCAGAGGTTGAATACTAGTACCCCTTTCAGCCTTTGAAATAGGCAGACTTCAAAGGAAAGTCTTTGTAGTGCACAAGACCATGCCTTTCCCTGACCTGGCTTTGTGTGAGGACAGGCACAGCCCTATGCAGGTGTCAGTGACAACTCCCCCCACCACTCTAGCTCAGGAAGGCCCATCAGCCTGGTGATGGCCCATCAGGATATGCAAGGCACACCTTCAGCTTCCTTTGCGTGACTGTCTCGAGTGAATGTACAAAAGCCCAACAGTCATCCTAACCCAGACGTATATTCTGCAGACAGGCAGAGGCACAATATGGTTATGAAAGAAAATGCCCACTTTCTAAAAGTACAAACACAAAAAAGTACCTGGCCGCGTTTTGCTTTATGCTCTTCAATTTAGCGAGCTACAAACAGACAACCACTGTATCTATTTGAATGGACTGTTTATTTATCCATTTCAATTTGATTTGTTTTCTCGGACAAAAAGTTTATCAAAAATGCAATGTACAGAAAAGAAAATACTTCAATTTCAAATGACAAACATCAAAATATATCTTATTAACCATAAAACATATTCTTATGGACACAAATCACATTAATACAAACATTAAATCACCAACCACATTCATTCAATCACATCATCCACCCTACAACTGAACCTAATCTGTCACACGTCAAACAATCGCTTTAACACACACGGGGATACAACTCATCACAATCCCTTTCAAAGTACACAAATTAATTTGTATTTTTAATTCCTCCGTGGACAATTAGCCAACGCGTTTCGAGACCCAGGCTACAGCTGCTGGGACTCTCCTCAGGGCTGCCTCTTAATGGATATCAACTTTTTCTGTGGTGAAATAATGCAGAAGCACAACATCAGAACCCCATCTCCTGTTTGCCACTCCGACTCGACTGTGTTAAAAAATTACATAACTGATTACCTGGGAGACGGCCTTGTTTTCCGAATCGACTGTGATTTAAAAGCGATCAGGACTGACTTCCATATAAACTTTATCGAAGCTGTTCATCACCCATGCTTAGCACCGGAAATACAGCTGCACCTTTGTTGCTGGAAAATAATTCCAATAAATACTCAAGATATCTCCTGAAGTATCATATGTCACTGAATACGCCAACTAAATCATAGATTACCTTGGCTGTAAAAAGCTTCCCGTCCGGTCAGCACATGTGCGTCACTGCGGAAGCTTGCATCCTGTAATATGTAAAAGATGCACTAAATGGCGGAAAGCTATTCAAAACTCTAGTATCACCTCAAGTTTCTTTTGTAAAAATAGGAGAGAGAAGAAACTCAATCCCGCCAGCTCACCTAATTCTCTTAACCTCACTGCGTATGGTTATCCAAATCAATCCCTTTTCAGGCGGCGCCAACTGCGCTCTTTTCAAAAACTTCACGATGTCTCTACAATTAAAACATCAAGTATTACAGCCCAGACAGCAAGCTTAATCACTTCTTAGTCAACAAAAAGGAGGGGAGGGCGGAAGTGGGGGGCTCTCACATTCGGTTTACTTACATTTTCTAAAGCTCCGATTCCATTTACTGCAGAAACGCCATTGTAGAAACTGCATCTGGCGCTAGCACTTCAAACGGGGCCATTTTAACCCCATGTGTGTCTGCGTCATTCATGGACACTATGGTCTCGCCTGCCGGCCAATCAGAGTACAATGGTTGCCAACAACTCGTAATACAGCAGCACTGCTGGATTCTGGGACACGAAGTCTCTAGAACACTCCTTTAAGTTCTTGACAATTCAGTCATCCCATTTAAACCCGTGACAACACAGTTAAACTTCAAGATAAGGTACACTTCCTTCTGTAGCAAGGCTGTGTCTATATCCAATGCACGTTTGGATATATCTAACACACTCAGCACAGTCCATTTAAAATCACGTTCATTATGTGATTTATCTATAAAGTGTTGCACCATCGGCGCAGTAACCACCTTTTTTTTAAATTCTAGACCGGTGCTGCGTTATCTGCTGATTTATCTGTTGGTTAGTCTTCCCTACGTACAATTTCAAACACGAGCAGACCACTGCATAGACAACATTCTTAGATTTACAGTTGGTAAATTCTGTATGGCGCCATTTAATTCCATCATGAACAAATTCAGTCCCTTCAATCGTGGAGTCGCAGGCCGCACATGTTCCACATTTATGGTGGCCTTCCACTGGCTTCAATTGCCATTGTGATCTCAAATTGCCTTTGGATTGTGATGGAAAGATATCGGCTCGCACAATTTGCTGGCCAATACTTTGTCCTTTTTTCATGGCAAATATGGTCTCTGGAACGGGCACTCCAGATTTTCCAGTAAATGCCAGTTTTTTTAACATTATTTGGTGAAATTTGTTGGTATCAGGCCCAAAGGTAGTAACACACACTAATCTTTCTAGTGGTGGGTTTACTCTTCTTCGCAAAAGTTCTTCCCTTGGCGTCAACCACGCCCTCTTTATGGCACGCTTTAGCAATTTTTTGGGATAACCTCTTTCAATCATTTGTTTTTGGAAAATGGCTGCATGATATTCAAAGTCCGCTTTTAATGAGCAATTGCGATAGTTGACCATATGGCATGTTGTCTTTCAAGCTACGGGGGTGAGCGCTTTTGTGATGCAAAATAGTGTTCTTGTCGGTATTTTTCCTGTGCAATGTAGTTGTCAATTTGGAGTCATTAAATGACACTTCAACATCGAGGATTGTCAACCTGGTTTGGCTTGCACTTAGGCTGAACTTAATATCCCGGTGGCGAGTGTTAAGCCACCCATAGAAAGTGTTTAGTTCCTCCCTAGACCCACTCCAAATGAACCAAATGTCGTCTATGTAGCGCATCCAATGCGCAATGCGTTCTTTAAAAGGATTATTATTGAAGACAAATCGGTCCTCATATTGGGCCATGAAGAGGACCGCCATTTCTGGAGCAAAAGGACAACCCATGGCGGTCCCCTTCACCTGCAAATAAAATGCATCCTCAAATTTGAAATAGTTCTTTCTTAATGCAACATCCGCTAGCTGTAAAATAAAAGATGTTGGAACCCTATGCGGACGTATTCTTGCATCCAAGTAGAGTTCAATCACTTTTGACGAAAGAGGAGGAATCAGTCCTTGAATTGGGGCTCAAATTTGTCCCCAATAGGTCTACGGACTTCACAAGGCTCAAGTTGGAGGCGATTGAGTTTTGTCGGAAAGTCCGACTTAAAGCATTTTTTTCCGGTAAAGAATATATCAACACCAAAGAAATATCTGGCCTTTCCAACAAGTCTAAATTTGTTCCTCCAACCCAGAGTGTGGCTAAAGAGATTTTAGCCTTTGAGCAAGCTGTTCTGTCAGGTATCAGCCAGCTTGAAAAGAGAAAATCATTTGTCCAAAGGAATATCACTGCCAAACAACAACTAGCTATTACCAGTCTAAAGCAGGACACGACGGTGGTTATAAAACAAGCTGACAAGGCCGGTGCCCTAGTCATTTGGCCTCGAGAAATGTATCTATCGGAAGGCAGAAGTCAGGTGCATAATCAAGAGTGGTACCGAAAGGTGAAAGAAGATCCCACTAGATCTATTCAGGAATGCATTTGTGGTATCCTGAAAATGGGACTAGACGGTGGATTCTTGGGACCTAAGGAGTTTGATTATCTTTCCCAAAAATTCCCAAGAATCCCCGTTATTTATTTTTTGCCCAAAATACATAAGCGGCTGCAAGACCCCCCAGGAAGGCCTATAGTCTCGGGAAGTGATTCCTTGTTGGAACCGATCTCGAAGTACGTCCATTTCTTTTTAAAACCCTTTCTGGTGGATGTACCATCATATTTACAAGACACCACGGATTTCATAAATAAAATCGAAGGACAGTCGTTCGATGAAACATCACAATGGATGGTATCCTTTGATGTCACTTCCCTCTATACTCAAATACCTCAGGATGAAGCACTCCAAGTGATTGAACTCTACTTGGATGCAAGAATACGTCCGCATAGGGTTCCAACAGCTTTTATTTTACAGCTAGCGGATGTTGCATTAAGAAAGAACTATTTCAAATTTGAGGATGCATTTTATTTGCAGGTGAAGGGGACCGCCATGGGTTGTCCTTTTGCTCCAGAAATGGCGGTCCTCTTCATGGCCCAATATGAGGACCGATTTGTCTTCAATAATAATCCTTTTAAAGAACGCATTGCGCATTGGATGCGCTACATAGACGACATTTGGTTCATTTGGAGTGGGTCTAGGGAGGAACTAGACACTTTCCATGGGTGGCTTAACACTCGCCACCGGGATATTAAGTTCAGCCTAAGTGCAAGCCAAACCAGGTTGACATTCCTCGATGTTGAAGTGTCATTTAATGACTCCAAATTGACAACTACATTGCACAGGAAAAATACCGACAAGAACACTATTTTGCATCACAAAAGCGCTCACCCCCGTAGCTTGAAAGACAACATGCCATATGGTCAACTATTGCGTATAAGACGCAATTGCTCATTAAAAGCGGACTTTGAATATCATGCAGCCATTTTCCAAAAACAAATGATTGAAAGAGGTTATCCCAAAAAATTGCTAAAGCGTGCCATAAGGAGGGCGTGGTTCACGCCAAGGGAAGAACTGTTGCGAAGAAGAGTAAAACCACCACAAGAAAGATTAGTGTGTGTTACTACCTATGGGCCTGATATCAACAAATTTCACCAAATAATGTTAAAAAACTGGCATTTATTGGAAAATCTGGAGTGCCCGTTCCAGAGACCATTATTTGCCATGAAAAAAGGACAAAGTATTGGCCAGCAAATTGTGCGAGCCGATATCTTTCCATCACAATCCAAAGGCAATTTGAGATCACAATGGCAATTGAAGCCAGTGGAAGGTCACCATAAATGTGGAACATGTGCGGCCTGCGACTCCACGATTGAAGGGACTGAATTTGTTCATGATGGAATTAAATGGCGCCATACAGAATTTACCAACTGTAAATCTAAGAATGTTGTCTATGCAGTGGTCTGCTCGTGTTTAAAATTGTACGTAGGGAAGACTAACCAACAGATAAATCAGCGGATAACGCAGCACTGGTCTAGAATTAAAAAAAAGGTGGTTACTGCGCCGATGGTGCAACACTTTATAGATAAATCACATAATGAACGTGATTTTAAATGGACTGTGCTGAGTGTGTTAGATACATCCAAACGTGCATTGGATATAGACACTGCCCTGCTACAGAAGGAAGCGTACCTTATCTTGAAGTTTAACTGTGTTGTCACGGGTTTAAATGGGATGACTGAATTGTCAAGAACTTAAAGGAGTGTTCTAGAGACTTCATGTCCCAGAATCCAGCAGTGCGGCTGTATTACGAGTTGTTGGTACCATTGTACTCTGATTGGCCGGCAGGCGAGACCATAGTGTCCATGAATGACGCAGACACACATGGGGTTATAATGGCCGCGTTTGAAGTGTTCGCGCCAGATGCAGTTTCTACAATGGCGTTTCTGCAGTAAATGGAATCGGAGCTTTCGAAAATGTAAGTAAACCGAATGTGAGAGCCCCCCCTTCCCCCCTCCCCTCCTTTTTGTTGACTAAGAAGTGATTAAGCTTGCTGTCTGGGCTGTAATACTTGATGTTTTAATTGTAGAGACATCGTGAAGTTTTTGACAAGAACGCAGTTGGCGCCGCCTGAAAAGGGATTGATTTGGATAACCATACGCGGTGAGGTTAAGAGAATTAGGTGAGCTGGCGGGATTGAGTTTCTTCTCTCTCCTATTTTTACAAAAGAAACTTGAGGTGATACTAGAGTTTTGAATAGCTTTCCGCCATTTAGTGCATCTTTTAGATATTACAGGTTGCAAGCTTCCGCGGTGACGCACATGTGCTGACCGGACGGGCAGCTATTTACAGCCAAGGTAATCTATGATTTAGTTGGCGTATTCAGTGACATATGATACTTCAGGAGATATCTTGAGTATTTATTGGAATTATTTTCCAGCAACAAAGGTGCGGCTGTATTTCCGGTGCTAAGCGTGGGTGATGAACAGCTTCGATAAAGTTTATATGGAAGTCAGTCCGGATCGCTTTTAAATCACAGTCGATTCGGAAAACAAGCCCGTCTCCCAGGTAATCAGTTATGTAATTTTTTAATACAGTCGAGTCGGAGTGGCAAACAGGAGATGGGGTTCTGATGTTGTGCTTCTGCATTATTTCCCCACAGAAAAAGTTGATATCCATTAAGAGGCAGCCCTGAGGAGAGTCCTAGCAGCTGTAGCCTGGGTCTCGAAACGCATTGGCTAATTGTCCACGGAGGAATTCAAAATACAAATTAATTTGTGTACTTTGAGAGGGATTGTGATGAGTTGTATCCCCCAGTCGTATTGAAGAATATTTCCCCGTGTGTGTTAAAGCGAGTGTTTGACGTGTGACAGATTAGGTTCAGTTGTAGGGTGGATGATGTGATTGAGTGAATGTGGTTGGTGATTTAATGTTTGTATTAATGTGATTTGTGTCCATAAGAATATGTTTTAGGGTTAATAAGATATATTTTGATGTTTGTCATTTGAAATTGAAGTATTTTCTTTTCTGTACATTGAATTTTTGATAACATTTTTGTCCGAGAAAACAAATCAAATTGAAATGGATAAATAAACAGTCCATTCAAATAGATACAGTGGTTGTCTGTTTGTAGCTTGCTAAATTGAAGAGCATAAAGCAAAACGGGGCCAGGTACTTTTTTGTGTTTGTACTTTAAAAATGGCCCTACCTGACACCGGTCCAATTAGGGCCTATCCCCTTTTGTGATTACACTTTCTACAAGTGGCATTTTTAAACACGCAATTTAAAAACCTACTTCACCAAAAGATGTACTTTTAAATTGTGAGTTCAGGGACCGCAAACTCCAAATCTCTATCAGATCCCAATGGGAAATTACACTTAAAAGATATTTCAAAGCAACCCCTATGTTACCCTATGGGAGAAATAGTCCTTGCAATAGTGAAAAACTAAATTAGCAGTATTTCACTATTAGGACATGTAAAACACAACAGTACATGTCCTACCTTTTAAATACACTGCACCCTGCCCTACCTTAGGGGTGGCTTACATGTAATAAAAGGGATGGTCTGGGCCTGGCAAGTGGGTGCCCTTGCCAGGTCGAAATGGCTGTTTAAAACTGCTCAAGCAGATACTGCAGTTGCAGGTCTGAGACATGTTTTCAAGGCCACACATGTGGGTTGCACAATCAGTGCTGCAGGCCCACCAGTAGCATTTGATTTACAGGCCCTGGGCACATCTGGTGCACTTTACTCAGGACTTACTAGCAAATCAAATATGCAAATCATTAATTAAACCAATCACCAATACAATTTAGGTGGGGAGCATATGCACTTTAGCACTGGTTAGCAGTGGTAAAGAGCCCAGAGTCCTAAAGCCAACAAAAACAAGTCAGAAACAATAAGAGAAAGAAGGCAAAAAGGGCCAGGTCCAACAATCCCCTTCCAAATCACCAGGGAATCAGGTAAGTAAATGAATATCAGCAGCTGTTTCCAAAAAGGAAGTAGCTATTTACCCTGCCGCCGGCAAAATAGTACCTAATGTACATAGTACATAATCTCTGCTGTTTACCCAGGGGCTGGCCAAATAGTACATAATCTCTGCTGTTTAGCTGCCAACAGGCTAAATAGTAGAGATGATGTACAATTTGACTGCCAGCCGGATAAATAGTGTGAAGGAGTTCTTTATTTAGCCTGCCTGGAAGAAAAATGGGACAACCGGCAATGGTAGAGTGGTGGCCAGCTTGTAATGGGGATGCAACTTGTGTCAGGCATTTAAAAGTAAGTGCATATACAAATGTACAATAGTTGGTACAAAGGAAAATACACGAACTAAGCTAAGCTGTTTACAGATGAAAAAACTGTCAAATCAATTTTGAATAAAAATATTTATGTTATTTTAATAATTAAATAAGAAATGTAGGAATAAAACTTCAATTTCAGGAGCTTCTGGATATGGAACACAGATATTTTGCGATGCAGTCTAGGAGGCTGTCTGCAAAAAATAATAAGCATGGCTTTGAAGCATGTTACATAAATGTTTTATTAACCCATGAGAAAACCTTTTTTTAATGTTCATGATCCTCCTTTGAATGATTTTTTAGGACTGGGCTCTGCTTGGTTTCTTATGGAAGGCCTTGTGGTAGCTTTAGGCTTCTTTTTAAGGGGCATTGTGCTTGGTCTGTGTTTCAAACCTGGCAACACAGCAGCAGTCTACAAGTAGCAGCAAACAGGGAATGCAGACAGATAGTTGATATCTGTGTTCCTGTGGAGGTAATTTGGGTGAGACACAGTAATGGAGATGTTGTAGAATGGGGAAGTGAGAGCAGGAGACCAGTAAGTAATGCATCTGGGTAATTCAAAAGAGGAGTTCCCATGCCATGAGTGGTCCCTTCTGCCACACTGACATTTTATTAAGCTGAAACAATTGTTCACAAGGAACTCATTTATAGAAAAATATTTGAGAATGAGGCAAATATCTTGAATTTTTACAAATGCTCTCTAGTGAGCTTGACAGGGAGAATAATGTCTCTGTTAATTAAACATCAAGGTATTTAACCTAACACAACATAATAAGTAGCCCAAAAAGTTTAATGCAGTTAGTACTCACTTCAGCCGAAATGAGTAGTCTATTTATTTGAGAATGTAAGATCTTTATAAAAAACGCACATAATTGAATTGCATAGGAGGAATAGAGGCAAGTGACTTTTGTGAACCCAGTGAAGTGACCATACCCAATTTCTAATTTAAAAACATGAAGCGACTGGGTAGAGTGGAGGACAGGTTATTGGAAAAAAGCAGGATGATTCACTGTTTTCAGATCGAGGACCAGGATATTTTTTCTCTGGTGCTCTCAAGACTATCCTTAATGGCTGTCGACGACGTTATGGCCCCACTATGTATATGGGGGTCTCTTCAGGACAAAGGATTCTGGGGACTAAGGACACTCAAGCCTTTGTCATAAGCGCCAGTCACTGGATGTGTACGTCTTCAATTTCAGAGGAATTGGGACCCATGTAGATGAATGGAGCGCCTTCCACGTTTGGCGTCAGGAGGTATCAGAGGATTAGGTGAGTTTCAATACCGTGCCTGGTATTTGGACAATGTGATAAGAATCACTTGTGGTATGAGTTTTAGCAATAAAGCCCGTCGAGTGGAGTCTTCAATCAGACCCTTGCAACTCCGACAAAACAACCCAAGGGTATGGGAAATGAACGTAGCGAAGCTGCCGAGGATTTGCGGTCAACACGAGCTGACCGCAAATCCTTGGGTCCAGTATCGGGCAATCTGTGTAAATTGCCAGACTACATCAAAGAAGTCTGCCATTGGAGACTGGCAACGGGCACACCTGGGGACTGAAAGGACAGTTGCATAACCCAGTCACTGGGGAGTCATGTAGGTGTGGTGGAGGTAGTGTAGCTGGACCAGATGCAGATGTGTAGATATCGCTAGCTCCCTAGGAGTAATACATGCCTCCCACCATTCAACTTCCTCCAGTTCCCCAGTCCATCCCTCCCAACTCTGTCGGAGCTGATCCAGTGTCTCTGGAATGTTACCTATGAGGGTGAAGTATAGATGGTAAATACCCCTACTGCCCAGTCTCCCCAGTAGGTGGCTAAAGTCTGCGATGTCCCATAGGCGATCTTCATAACACCCGAGAGCGTAACACACCCGTAAATATTTATGAAACTGGGTGCAGGAGGGTGCAAATCATGACTGAAGGTCAGCAAATGAATACATGATGGAACCATGCCACACATACTCCAGAACAGTAATTCCTATTAAGTCCCACCGACGGAAGCCCTCCAAACGTGCCTATCTCCCCTCTAAAGGGGAGTCTGTCCAGTCAAGCGCCCATCCCAGCCCGTAAAACGCAATGCCCCTCTCAACACCAAGACGATCACTTCGGTAACCTCCAGGAGAGTGAGGGGGAGTGGTTAGCCATGAAAATAATGCATCACCCTGTCGAGATGAAGGCCGCATAATTCCAACTGGCTCGCCGATCATCCCATTCACCTGTCAGCCAGTCATTTATGACTAACAGGTGGGATGCCCAATAATAGAGACGGATGTCCACCGCTCCGATGCCTCCATCGTAGACCAACCTGCAACATTTAGCCTGTGCAATGCGGGGAGGACGGTCTCTCCAAAGAAAGGACCGAAACATCGCCGCCACCTCGTTGAACCACGCATTAGGAATGTGGAGCGGGAACTTTTGCAGGATATCTAAAATCCGGGGTACTATCAACATCTTTATTAGTGCCACTCTGACCAAAAGATTGAGAGGGAGGTGTTGCCACATTGTCAAAGTAGTTCTAGTCCCTGTCAAAAGGGTCCTAAGGTTGAGGGCACGATTGAGGTCTGGAAGATTTGACATGTGCATACCTACATATTTAAAGCTGAGGCGGTGAACCGGATGCCCAGTTGCCAATCACGACGCACTGTCCCGCTGTAAAGGGATGAGAAGTTATTTTTCCTCATTCAGCCGGAGGCCAGAGGTCTTCTCAAAAAGATGGAGAAGCCTGAGGGCTTGTGGGCAAGAGAACACTGGATCTTCGAGGAAGAGAAGGACATCGTCCACATATAATGCGATCCTGTCTTCAGTGGACCTACCCACTGCCATCCCCTCATCTGCATTAGCAGAGGATCAAGCGTGCCAGGAGATCAATGGCAAGAGCAAAGAGGAGTGGGGAAAGGGGACAACCTTGCCGGGTACCACATTGGCTTGGAAACGCACCGGACAACACATTGTTTATCATGAATTGAGCTGTCGGGTGGGAATATGGAAGGGACACCATTGCCTGAAATCGGACGCCAAACGCCATCCTGCATAACACCGTCCGAAGGTAATCCCAATCAACAGTGTTGAATGCTTGTTCAAAATCCACAAATAACAAAGCTGCAGCCTCTTTGATTTTGCCAACATGAGCTAGGGCTTCATTCAAGCGCCATATACAATGTCTAGTGCCGCGGCCTGGCATAAAGTCACATTGATCTCGGCAGACCAAGGAGCAAAAGGACCATCTGAACTCAGGTCGACAGGATCTTGGCATACATTTTGATGTCTGCATTGATCAGGGAGATGGGACAGTACGACCTGCAGTCCGTCAATGATTGGTCTGTTTTGGGACTAATGGCAATAGTCACCAGGATAAGCTCCTGATGGACGGGCCCCCCCCCCTCAATGCGTCCTTTGAATAAAGTTGGAGGAGTTGAGGGATCACAATAACCCTGAATTTAGAATAATACTCGAGGGGGAATCCATCCGGACCCAGGGTTTCCCCAGTTTTAAAGTCTCGGATGGCTGCTTGGATCTCATCCTTAGTGATCGGTTCCTCCAGGGCCTTCTGCTGGACCAGTGTGAGATGGGGGAGGGGTACATCTGCAAGCAACGGCTGGGCTCATTCAAAAGGAATGCCGTGGCTGGTGGGCATTAAGTCGTTCATAACAGTCAGCAGATACTGTTCCAATTTCTTCAGCTGTGATAACTAAGGACCCCGATGAGTCCATTAGGGCAAGGATAAGTCTCAAACTAATGTTTCTGGTTGCCTTCCGTTAAAGGAGTACACTGCTTTTATTCCTGTGTTCATATATTCGTTGAGTGGTCGCGTGCCAGCACTGGTGGGCCTCGTGAGAGACCAGCAGGTGTAATGCACCCCTATTGAGGGCCAATTGTCAGGTCACTGCTTCAGTTGCATGGAGCGCAGCCAACGTCTCTATACGGAGTATACAAATTTTGAGGTCTACAATGTCACACTGCTTATCTCTCTGTTTACGTTTAAGATAAGCCTTTGCCAATCCCCAAATTGTAGGCTTTCTAGCTGCCCAGAGTGTGTAGGCTCTCTGGACTGTCCCCACGTTGGTTTCAAAATAGGGGCCAAGCTCTCAGACATGGGTTTCACCAGTTCTTTGTCTACAAGGAACCATGCATTAAGGCGCCACATGGGTCGCCTGTGAGGTATTGGGGTCCCCATCTGAAGAAGCAACGGGGAGTGGTCCAAAATAACCCAGGGGAGCACAGAGGTTCCGACTGTGGAAGAAACAGCCACCACCGGGAGGAATATGTAGTCAATGCGGGACATAATTTTAATCGAGGCCGAGGAGTGTGTATAAGCTCTGTCACATGAGTACCAGACCCTCCAGGCATCACAGATTCTGAGGGAAGTCATCCAGGATTCGAGGGACTGAGAAAGGGCCAAACATTCCTGGGAGACAGGGCCAGAAACGTCCAAGAACGGTTCATCCACAGCGTTGAAGTCCCCCCCAAAGGAGCAGTCCACAATATGATATATTTGCAATCAGTTGTGTTAGGTCACAGAGGGTCTGTCTCTGCAGCTGAGGGGGGGTGTAAACACTTAATAAATTGTAGGGATTCCCTTCCAGGGTTATAGTCACACCCACGTATCTACCTACTGGATCGTTTAGCACCTGGGTGACCACCTGAGGAAAATTCTTGTGGAGAAGGATTGCTGTTCTTCTGGATCCCTTGGTGAAGCTGGAGTGGAAGACTCAGTTGTAACTGAATCAACCGAATCAGGTGCCCAGGAGATGAGTCTCCTGGCGGCGAAGGAACTTAACGACTATGGTACGTTTGATATAGTCCAATAGACCATTTAAATTCCAGGAGACAAGACAAAACTCCAGAACGAAAATAGTCTGGAGCACAGGGATTTACATGGTGACAGCATCACAGGTAGAGCAATGGGAAAGACTAGGCATCGAAGGGAGCATGCAACCCAAACAAAGTCAAAAGCAAAAACCACAAACTCAAAACCCATATCAACTGGTCCCCACCTCCCACCACCACACACTTCTACCCCTGAAGCATATTTCACCCAAAAATACCCTGCAACAAAAACAAAGAACATAACTGGGCATTCAAGGTGGACCTCCTCTTATGTAGGATCTGGATATAAAGGATTTGTCATGTGATAGGCATCCTGGGTCAAGGGTTGTTACTTAGTGGCATTTGGAGCAGTTTAGAGTCACACTGTTCCCACTAGCGGATCCTCAGCATTGGAAGCAGCATTGCCAGCAATCTCCGACATGTCAGTGGGTGGCAGGGGAGCAACGGTGTTTTCAGTCTCTGGCTAGGATCCAACAAAGTCAGTCTCCAATGGGGTAGGGGATCGCCCACGTCCCCCCTCAATTTAGGACTAATACGAGTCTGTGAGTGAATTGTGGATGTCTGCATGGGGTCCTGGGTCACCCAATGTATCCTCGCCTGGATGCTCGTATCATCGAAGGGATCTCTGTTCGGTTGCCCACTACCTGGTCGCCTCCAGTGTGTCGAATAACTGGGATCAAGAATCATGAACAACTCCCAACCTTGCGGGGAAAAGCAACATATATGGCATGGACATCGCTCTGAGGTTCTGCTGTACTGCATCAAAGGATTTGCGTTCTAGTTGTGTTGATCACGTATAGTCTGGAAAGATCATGATATGAGAAGATTGGAAGTGGAGCTTACTGTGGGCCTCTCGAAGGATGGTGTCCTGGTTGCAGAAGTTTAGCATCTTGATGATAATTGGCCGGGGAGGGGCCCTGGGAGGGGTTCACTGTACCATGGATCAATGTGCCTGTTCCACCACAAACCATGGCCACAAAGGTCCCTTCGGTATCCAGGAGCGAAACCAGTTCACCACAAAAGTCTCTGGGTGTGGGGCGTCAGGCACTGGGAGCTTGTCCTTCCCAGTCTTTGCGGCACAGAAGAGTCGTCAGGCCAGGCTGTTCCACAAACAGTAATCGCCGTAGCACAGTGGGACACACCAGTAGAAAAAGTGAAGAGGGGGATCCTCCCTTAGTTCATCCTGGCCCAGGCGGTGGAGTGTCCAGGGCGAGAGTCCCCCCTTTACCTGTTCACCCCAGTCGGTACAGGGGAAGCCTGAGCAGCCAGGACAGGGTGAGACTGGTTTCAAAAGCATCTGGGTATGTGTCATCTCCGACCTCCAGTCACACACCCTCCAGAACACCCCCTCCATGAAGCGAAGGGGATATTGTGGCTGCAGTTAGGATGTAAGGCCATACACAGCAAGGGGCCGCCTGCCGGGCCCAGGGGATCCTCTATCAGTCCATAGCATTGGAGTGGATGTGTGGATTCTTACAATGGGAAGGAAGGGAGGGCTATTGAGTTTGGTAACAATAAACATCTGTAATTCAGCGCCAAGATGCCCTTCTGGGTGAACATGTGCTTTACAAATACACGTTATGTTATGTTATCTAGGGCCTCCCTGTCGCACAGCGGGTCCTGGACCGGGAGCCAACCCCAAGCCAAAGGAAGACCCCCATGCACAAGCGGCCTCAGGCGAGTAGTCTGTCCCATGTTTCAAGGCTGTTTAACTTCACCACCACAGAAGGAATATCAGGGTGCAGTCTGGGAAAGGGGATGGACTACAGCAGTGCTGCTGCAGCGAAATCGGTCCCCAAAACCTGCCCGATGCGACTCCTTCAACCCTAGCAAGGCCCTCAAGGCCAGAACAAGGGGAGGTCACCCCAGTGCAGAAGACGACCGTCCTAGCGGCGCGGAAAGCCGGGTCACCTACCAGGGCCATACCGGCTGCTGTCACGTGGCAGGATCCAGCACACTGATCCTCCTTCCAGTGACACTCCAGTGCCTGACGCAGCCAAAAGGAAAGAGGGCTGGAGCTCGCGGACGCAACTCCTATGCACCGCTTAGGTAGCGCTTCAGACTGCGGCCTCCTACAGAATACCACAGCACCGGCTGAGAGGTCGGATTCAGGGAAAAATGCTCTTGGAGTGCCAGCAGTTCCTTGCAGCGTAAGGCAACCCTATGAAGACACTGGCCAGCTGATCTTCGTCGGCCGCGGCCCGCAGGGGCAGAAAGGCTCGGTGTTAGTCTCCATGGCCACGGCCATTTTAGGCATCGGGTGAGCGGCGAGGCCAGCCACAGATAGCTTCCATTCAGTGACCCTACAAGCAGCTCTCAGTCAAGGGATGGCTATCCCAGGTAGTGAGGAGGGCATCCAGAGGGTCAGGCATTAGTTGTGGGGACCCTGGATACTGGTTTGAACAGGATAACAGAGGAGGTTGCAGGAGCGCCTTTAGGACGCGTCTGTCATCTTGTCTGGTTCAGCCATGCCCCAACAGTGCTGTCTTAACAAAAGAAATCTGGAAGCAAAAATTAAAAATAAACATCTGAGTGATAGGCTTAGTACCTGACTAAAGTCATTGTGGAGGGGGTGTGGGGAAGGAAGGAGTAGAAACAGTAGGAGGATGTTGATGACAAGTAGGAGACTAAGGGCCAGGAGGTGGACCATCAGGAGGGCTAGGATGACCTGAGTCACACGGACTAGAGCAAGAATCTAATCTACGAGGACCAGAGTTACCAATGCCAAAGGGGACCAGGAGCAAATAGTCAATGAGGAATCGGTCAAGAAAAAAATAGGACGGGGGTATTGGATATGGAACAGGGGGATCACGACTTATTGGACAAGAGCCTGAAGAAACAAAAGGACCAGAGGTAGAAGGAACATAAGGCCCTTGACCAAAATGACTAGGAGGGACTGAGTGCACCGACCAGGACCAGAGGGATGAGGAAGACAAGGGCCAGGAGTAGCAGACACAAGTAGACAGACCAAAGAGGACCAGTATCAAGAGACCATTGCTAAGAAGGACTAGAGACAGGAGGGTCAAGACCACAGAGCTCAGATCAAGAAGGGCCATAGGGCCAGAAGGGAATGGACCGGGACCGGGAAGACCACGGCCAAAAAGGAACAGGGCTAGCAGAACCAGGAGTGCATAGATTAGAATGAACAAAGGGGATTTAAAGGACCAGGAAGTCTAGACCCAGCAGGACCATGATCAGAAGGTCAATGAGGGTCAGACTCATATGGATCCTAAACCAGGGTGACAATGATTACTTGAACCAGGAGACCCGCAACATGGGAAACGGAGGACCAATGCTAAAGGGATGAGGAAGACCAGACCCAGGAGGATCATGATAGATGTGCCCAATGACAGACGGACAAGAACAAAGTAGAGCAGGCAATTCAGGGGGACTGGTAGGATTAGGATGGGGCAAGAGGACTGGGGGTTTAAGAGGGCTAGGAAAACTAAGGCCATTGGGACCAGCACCAGAAGAACCGATACATGAGGACCAGACTAAAGAGTACCAGAACTAAGACCAGAGCCTCATGGACCAGGAGGAGGATTAGGAACAGGCAAACCAGGGAAAAAGATAAACCATGAGAGCAGGACTAGGAGTACAGAAGGATGAAAATTAGGGTTAGGGGATGAAAAGGTCCAGAGCTCGGAGCCTGTGAAACAGGAGACCAGCGGCACAAAGGACTAGGTGCAGGAGTACATGGGAATAGCAACCAAACAGATCAGGAAGTATAAGGCCAGGAAGTTCTGAGGATATCGTGAACCGGATGGCAAGGAACATCAGAACTAGGAAAGGCTGTAATGATCTGTGCTGGCCCAGAGCAAGTTATTGCAGAACCATGAGGGCAAGGAGAACTAGGACCATGAGTATCAGAACCAGATTGAAGAGGGCTACAAAGATCAGGACCCGGAGGGAAATGGCCAGTAGTACTGTTATATTCCATATAGGTACCCTATATAGGCGCAGGTAACATCGCAACCTTTCACCTACATCCGTCCCTACATTACATACATAAAGGTTCTTAGGCACTGACCTTTTACCTAGATATGACACTGCATTCAGAACGCAGGTTTTTCCCTGGTTCGATTCTCGTACATTATGCATGAGGCTTCTTGGAAGCACAGCAGGACTAACAGTAGGATTAACGTCTCCTGTATAATATCTCCGTATAAAGTTCAGGCCCAACGTCATCCTTTAGGCTGACACAGTAACACATCTTGCTTAGGAAGATAGAGGAGACCGTGACTTCCCGGCTGACACACTGACCAGAGACGCTGAGGTTCCTGCATGCAGACGCTCCAGCTAGCAGTGGTCTAACATCCCTCGCGGGGTGTCCAACTCGAGACCAGGACGGGGTCCCACATTCTCTAAACTCTCAGGTAATGGGGTGGACTAGATCCTAGAGGGATTCTTGGCATAACACCTACACAGATGCTAGGTACATTTAGGTACATCTAGTTAGGGAGACATCGTAGGAGTACGCACTTTTTATCATGTGTTTTATGTACTTGTATATATTCATGAGTTTGGCAAGATGGTAGAACTAAACCATCCTTTTACTTTCGTAGGACTGCTAATCATATATCTCTGCTACTGTCTAATGGTTGTTGCAGCTCATATATTCTACACTAGAATAACAACTGTTTAATAAATACTTATTGAAACGCCCAGGCTGTTTATTATGTGTAACTCTCTGAGACAAACTAAGTGAGCACGAGTGACTGAGCGAAAGGTAGTATATTGTTTCCACGAGGGATCAGGGTTGTCATGTTCTGAGGTTGCCAAGAACTATTCTCTCCCCGATAAGAGGAGACTCTAGTGGCACTGTGAGCTAGTTAATACAGACAGGTTAATGTATTCGGTGGGGGTGCACGGAACCCGTCCGCCACCAATCCCACAGTTTATGTTATCCGAACGTGCAGATCCTGTATAGGTAATATAGGAACTACACGACATGGCACCGCCAACGTTGGTTGGGTACTTATTTAACAGTAGAATCTGAGTAGTTCAGTCGTGGTATTCTCAGAGACCCCTACTCACAAAACACCAGAGAAGTCTGGAGTGGGTGAACTTAGCAAAACCAAAGGGGATGATGGACGGAGTGTTGAACATTGCAAGCACTCACCCCCAGTCAACTGATCATGGGAACAGTACAGCCCGAACTGCCAAGCCATGTCTTCCCTGGACCGGAAACAAGCATTCTTTAGCTCACTCCGCCACCCCAGTTCAGACATGGCCATATGCAAATCAAAACCAAAGGGGATGATGGACGGAGTGTTGAACATTGCAAGCACTCACCCCCAGTCAACTGATCTGGGTTTAATCCATCATCATTCTTTAGCTCACTCTGCCACCCCAGTTCAGACATGGCCATATGCAAATCAGTCTGACCCTGTGCCTCATGGGAACAGTCCAGCCCGAACTGCCAAGCCATGTCTTCCCTGGACCGGAAACAAGCATCCTGGGACCGGTTTCGGGTTCATAACCCTCATCAGCCAGGCTATCTTGAATCCAGTGGCAAAGTGAACAAGGGACCCACGTCTGGGCATACCCTGCCAACTTAGGGCGAACTTAGCAAAACCAAAGGGGATGATGGACGGAGTGTTGAACATTGCAAGCACTCACCCCCAGTCAACTGATCTGGGTTTAATCCATCATCATTCTTTAGCTCACTCCGCCACCCCAGTTCAGACATGGCCATATGCAAATCAGTCTGACCCAGTGCTTCTTGAGAACAGTCCAGCCCGAACTGCCAAGCCATGTCTTCTCTGGACCGGAAATAAGCATCCTGGGACCGGTTTTGGGTTCATAACCCTCATCAGCCAGGCTATCTTGAATCCAGTGGCAAAGTGAGCAAGGGACCCACGTCTGGGCATACCCTGCCAACTTAGGGCAAACTTAAGAAAACCAAAGGGGATGATGGACGAGTGTTGAACATTGCAAGCACTCACCCCCAGTCAACTGATCTGGGTTTAATCCATCATCATTCTTTAGCTCACTCCGCCACCCCACTTCAGACATGGCCATATGCAAATCAGTCTGACCCTGTGCCTCATGGGAACAGTCCAGCCCGAACTGCCAAGCCATGTCTTCCCTGGACCGGAAACAAGCATCCTGGGACCGGTTTTGGGTTCATAACCCTCATTAGCCAGGCTATCTTGAATCCAGTGGCAAAGTGAGCAAGGGACCCACGTCTGGGCATACCCTGCCAACTTAGGGCAAACTTAGGAAAACCAAAGGGGATGATGGACGAGTGTTGAACATTGCAAGCACTCACCCCCAGTCAACTGATCTGGGTTTAATCCATCATCATTCTTTAGCACACTCCGCCACCCCAGTTCAGACATGGCCATATGCAAATCAGTCTGACCCTGTGCCTCATGGGAACAGTCCAGCCCGAACTGCCAAGCCATGTCTTCTCTGGACTGGAAACAAGCATCCTGGGACCGGTTTCGGGTTCAAAACCCTCATCAGCCAGGCTATCTTGAATCCAGTGGCAAAGTGAGCAAGGGACCCACGTCTGGGCATACCCTGCCAACTTAGGGTGAACTTAGCAAAACCAAAGGGGATGATGGACGGAGTGTTGAACATTGCAAGCACTCACCCCCAGTTAACTGATCTGGGTTTAATCCATCAACATTCTTTAGCTCACTCCGCCACCCCAGTTCAGACTTGGCCATATGCAAATCAGTCTGACCCTGTGCCTCATGGGAACAGTCCAGCCCGAACTGCCAAGCCATGTCTTCCCTGGACCGGAAACAAGCATCCTGGGACCAGTTTCGGGTTCATAACCCTCATCAGCCAGGCTATCTTGAATGCAGTGGCAAAGTGAGCAAGGGACCCACGTCTGGGCATACCCTGCCAACTTAGGGCAAACTTAGGAAAACCAAAGGGGATGATGGACGAGTGTTGAACATTGCAAGCACTCACCCCCAGTCAACTGATCTGGGTTTAATCCATCATCATTCTTTAGCTCACTCCGCCACCCCAGTTCAGACATGGCCATATGCAAATCAGTCTGACCCTGTGCCTCATGGGAACAGTCCAGCCAGAACTGCCAAGCCATGTCTTCCCTGGACCGGAAACAAGCATCCTGGGACCGGTTTTGGGTTCATAACCCTCATCAGCCAGGCTATCTTGAATCCAGTGGCAAAGTGAGCAAGGGACCCACGTCTGGGCATACCCTGCCAACTTAGGGCAAACTTAGGAAAACCAAAGGGGATGATGGACGAGTGTTGAACATTGCAAGCACTCACCCCCAGTCAACTGATCTGGGTTTAATCCATCATCATTCTTTAGCTCACTCCGCCACCCCAGTTCAGACATGGCCATATGCAAATCAGTCTGACCCTGTGCCTCATGGGAACAGTCCAGCCAGAACTGCCAAGCCATGTCTTCCCTGGACCGAAACAAGCATCCTGGGACCGGTTTCGGGTTCATAACCCTCATCAGCCAGGCTATCTTGAATGCAGTGGCAAAGTGAGCAAGGGACCCACGTCTGGGCATACCCTGCCAACTTAGGGCGAACTTAGCAAAACCAAAGGGGATGATGGACGGAGTGTGGAACATTGCAAGCACTCACCCCCAGTTAACTGATCTGGGTTTAATCCATCATCATTCTTTAGCTCACTTCGCCACCCCAGTTCAGACTTGGCCATATGCAAATCAGTGTGACCCTGTGCCTCATGGGAACAGTCCAGCCCGAACTGCCAAGCCATGTCTTCCCTGGACCCGAAACAAGCATCCTGGGACAGGTTTCGGGTTCATAACCCTCATCAGCCAGGCTATCTTGAATCCAGTGGCAAAGTGAGCAAGGGACCCACGTCTGGGCATACCCTGCCAACTTAGGGCAAACTTAGCAAAACCAAAGGGGATGATGGACGGAGTGTTGAACATTGCAAGCACTCACCCCCAGTCAACTGATTGGGGTTTAATCCATCATCATTCTTTAGCTCACTCCGCCACCCCAGTTCAGACATGGCCATATGCAAATCAGTCTGACCCTGAAATGAAATGAAATGAAATGAAAAGACCATTTGTTAAGCGCAGTAGCTACCCTGAGGCGTCCTAGCGCTGCGGACAAGCGGGTGCAGGAAGAGAGATAAAAACTATACAGGTTTGTTGAAAAGCAGAGTCTTTAAGAGCTTACGGAAGAGAAGCAGATTGGGCTCAGCCCGCAGGTGGAGGGGAAGCGAGTTCCAGAGTTTGGCCGAGTTATAAGCAAAGGAACGGCCACCACTTCTGGTTCTCTTGATCTTGGGCACTAGGGCGAGGAAAGAGGATGCTGATCTGAGCTGTCTATTTGGATGGTAATGGATAATCAGCGAACGGCTAATGACAGGGCCCGTTTTCCAAAAGGCCCTATGGGCAATGCACAGGGCCTTAAATTCAATTCTTTCCCTGACAGGGAGCCAGTGAAGGCTCCTCAGTCCGGGGTGGATTGGGAGTCGGCGGGGATGTGAAGAAGAGTTCGAGCAGCACAGTTTTGAATGACCTGAAGTTTGCACAGGGTGGATTGAGGGGCCCCTAAATAGAGGGCATTCCCGAAATCTAAGCGTGAGAGAATGAGACCCTGGACCATAATCTGTCTTGCCTGGAATGGAAGCAAGGGAAGAATCTTTCGAAGCAGCCTTAGTAGACCATAGCAGGTGGCTGAGAGTATAGCTGCTTGATGATTAAAATTAAGAGAGTTATCCAGCCAAATGCCCAGGCTTTTGATTTTATCCTTTGGCATAGGGGCGGGACCGAGGCAGATGGGCCATAGTGAATTTATATTTAGCTTGGGAGTTTTGCCTAAGAGCATAAGCTCAGTTTTGTCCCCATTTAACTTTAAACAGGAGAGTGACATCCATTTGGCCACCGCCTCCAGACATACACTCAGGTTGTTAGAGGGAGTATTCATTTGGTTAAGGGCCACCACTAGCTGGGTGTCGTCGGCATAAGTGATGATTTTTATGCCGAAAGGACGAACAATCTCAGCTAGGGGGCTCATATAAACATTAAATAGTGTGGGACTCAGGGAGGAGCCCTGAGGCACACCACAGCTGAGTGGCTTGCTGGGGGAGGTGATATCGCCCTCAAAAACCTTGAAGGAGCGATCTGCCAAAAAGGATGTAAACCAAGTGATGGCATTTCCTGAAACGCCTAAATTAGTAAGTCGATGAATTAGTAGGTCATGGTTTACAGTGTCGAATGCGGCACTTAAGTCAAGGAGGATGATTGCTGCAGAGCCTCCTTGATCGAGGATCTTCCTGGCCTCCTCAGTTACAGTAAGGAGGGCGGTTTCAGTGCCATGCATGGGACGAAAACCTGTCTGAGAGAGGTCAAGTAGGTTATTATTCTCCAGGAACTCTACCAATAATGAATTGACATATTTCTCCAGAATCTTGGTCAGCCATGGTAACAGGGAAATAGGCCGGTAATTACTGGGGTTGTCCTGGTCTAGGTTGGGTTTTTTCAAAAGAGCCTTGACCAGGGCATGCTTCCAGGGGGAAGGGACAATGCAGGAGGAGATAGAGGCATTGAGCAACTCAAGTATAGTGGGGAGAATGTAGGCAATAGCTGGCAGCAGAGTACGTGGGGGTGCCGGATCTTGGGGAGAGCCAGATTTCACCTGGTGCATAATACGTTCTAATATGGTGGAATTGAGAAGGGGGAAAGTGTCCAGAGTTGCCGAAAACAGGGTCCTGCACATGAGAGGTTGGCAGGAATTATATCGGGCTGAATGGGGGGAAAGGAGGTATAAATTGTTTGAATTTTCTGAAAGAAGAAATCTGCCAAGTTGTTGCAGCGACTTTGGGCGTCAGTAGGGGTTGGTGAATTATCAGGGAGTTTAAGAAGGGTTTTAGCAATTCGGTAGATTTCTTTAGGCATAGAGGCAGCTGCTTTAATTTTTTCTTCAAAGTAAATTGACTGAGAGGTTTTAATTTCATTCTTATAAGCTTTTATTGCCTCCCTATATGCAGTTTTGCTAGAAAGGGAATAATCCAGTCGCCATTTCCTCTCTAATTTTTTGCAATATCGTTTCCTTACCCGTAAATCAGAGGAATACCAGAGCGCAGTTGTAGAACTGCGCTTTGATTGAGAGCTTTTATGGGAAGTACTGAATCTAAGGAATTACGAATCCAACTGTTGTAGTCCTCATTGGCTAAGATGGGATTGGAGTTGATGAGTGGTCTTGAAATTTCAAGGGCCGTCAACCAGCAATCCAGGGGAAGTTTAGACCAATTCCGTACCCTACGAGTAATAGTGTTGGTAGCTGGGTGGGGTTCAAGGATGGTCCAAGAGAGAGGGATCAGGAGGTGGTCTGTCCATGGAAGCGGGGAAGGGACTCCCACTGTAAGATCTGCACAGTTACTAAAAACAGGATCAAGTAGATGACCTTTGGAGTGGGTGGGTTTAAACAATAATTGTTTAAGTTGTAATGCAGAGAGGCTCATGGTCAATTCATTCGCGGTAAGGTCGGAGGCATCATCAAAATGGATATTTAAATCCCCTAATAATGTAAAATTAGACGGCCTACAAGCAAGTTCGGCTGTGATGGGAGGAAGAATGTTAAGAAATTACCCCAGAGCCCCAGGGGGGCGATATATAAGTAACCCAGAAAAGGAACTTGTGGGGGAGAAATCAATAACAAAGGAGAGACTTTCACAGTCTGGTACCGGATTGGGGGAGCTGCGACACTTGTAGCAATCCTTAAAAATAACTGCTAGGCCTCCTCCTCTACCCTCTTTACGGTCTACTCGTTGTATGTGATACCCAGAAGGGAGGGTTTGGACGAGATCTGGTTCTGACTGTGCATTGAGCCAGGTCTCTGTCAGGAATAGGGCATCTGGTCTAAGTTCTTCTAAGAGCAGAGCGATTTCAGTAGAGTGTTTGGGCAGTGATCTGCAATTTAAAAGGTACATACTTCGCTGAGTGATTTTAGTATGGTTGGTAGTTTGGAGGTAGAATCCACAGTGTGGGCAGGGGTCGTGTTCATCTGCCACGTTCCAGGACTGTTGGCAGATGGCATGAGTTGCTCCTCTGAGATTAAAAAGGGAGTGGGGGCTATAGCTCCTGAGAGGGGAGGAGAAAGGGGCAGGGGTTGTGGCCCCTGGCCCCGTCCGGCCACGGACGGGCGCAGACGGGCTTGCCTTAGGTGCGCCTTCGGCACGCCGCCGGCGCGCCCGCTGCGCGCGTCCGCTGCGCGAAGCGTATGGCATTCCCTATTTATGCTGCAAAGTAGATCAGCAGCCGGTAACACTCCGCCCCCCCTCACCTCTAGCCCGGAAGAATAAGAATATGCCGCGCCTCCCTCCACAACAATCGGGAAAGAAATCCCGTGGTGGACCGGGGAGAATGCGGATTACAGGGTGTCAGAGGTGAGTGTATGAGCGTGTCAGTGCCACAGAGGACTTTGTAAAAACATACACGTTAAAACAAAGCGTCACAAAAAGGACTATTCTTTTTAGAAGAATTTTAAAACAGGCAGAATACCGTCTCTCGCTACAGCGCGCGTCCGCTGCGCGAAGCGTATGGCATTCCCTATTTATGCTGCAAAGTAGATCAGCAGCCGGTAACACTCCGCCCCCTCACCTCTAGCCCGGAAGAATAAGAATATGCCGCGCCTCCCTCCACAACAATCGGGAAAGAAATCCCGTGGTGGACCGGGGAGAATGCGGATTACAGGGTGTCAGAGGTGAGTGTATGAGCGTGTCAGTGCCACAGAGGACTTTGTAAAAACATACACGTTATGTGCCTCATGGGAACAGTCCAGCCTCATGGGAACAGTCCAGCCCGAATTGCCAAGCCATGTCTTCCCTGGACCGGAAACAAGCATCCTGGGACCGGTTTCGGGTTCATTACCCTCATCAGCCAGGCTATCTTGAATCCAGTGGCAAAGTGAGCAAGGGACCCACGTCTGGGCATACCCTGCCAACTTAGGGCAAACTTAGCAAAACCAAAGGGGATGATGGACGGAGTGTTGAACATTGCAAGCACTCACCCCCAGTCAACTGATTGGGGTTTAATCCATCATCATTCTTTAGCTCACTCCGCCACCCCAGTTCAGACATGGCCATATGCAAATCAGTCTGACCCTGAAATGAAATGAAATGAAATGAAAAGACCATTTGTTAAGCGCAGTAGCTACCCTGAGGCGTCCTAGCGCTGCGGACAAGCGGGTGCAGGAAGAGAGATAAAAACTATACAGGTTTGTTGAAAAGCAGAGTCTTTAAGAGCTTACGGAAGAGAAGCAGATTGGGCTCAGCCCGCAGGTGGAGGGGAAGCGAGTTCCAGAGTTTGGCCGAGTTATAAGCAAAGGAACGGCCACCACTTCTTGTTCTCTTGATCTTGGGCACTAGGGCGAGGAAAGAGGATGCTGATCTGAGCTGTCTATTTGGATGGTAATGGATAATCAGCGAACGGCTAATGACAGGGCCCGTTTTCCAAAAGGCCCTATGGGCAATGCACAGGGCCTTAAATTCAATTCTTTCCCTGACAGGGAGCCAGTGAAGGCTCCTCAGTCCGGGGTGGATTGGGAGTCGGCGGGGGATGTGAAGAAGAGTTCGAGCAGCACAGTTTTGAATGACCTGAAGTTTGCACAGGGTGGATTGAGGGGCCCCTAAATAGAGGGCATTCCCGAAATCTAAGCGTGAGAGAATGAGACCCTGGACCATAATCTGTCTTGCCTGGAATGGAAGCAAGGGAAGAATCTTTCGAAGCAGCCTTAGTAGACCATAGCAGGTGGCTGAGAGTATAGCTGCTTGATGATTAAAATTAAGAGAGTTATCCAGCCAAATGCCCAGGCTTTTGATTTTATCCTTTGGCATAGGGGCGGGACCGAGGCAGATGGGCCATAGTGAATTTATATTTAGCTTGGGAGTTTTGCCTAAGAGCATAAGCTCAGTTTTGTCCCCATTTAACTTTAAACAGGAGAGTGACATCCATTTGGCCACCTCCTCCAGACATACACTCAGGTTGTTAGAGGGAGTATTCATTTGGTTAAGGGCCACCACTAGCTGGGTGTCGTCGGCATAAGTGATGATTTTTATGCCGAAAGGACGAACAATCTCAGCTAGGGGGCTCATATAAACATTAAATAGTGTGGGACTCAGGGAGGAGCCCTGAGGCACACCACAGCTGAGTGGCTTGCTGGGGGAGGTGATATCGCCCTCAAAAACCTTGAAGGAGCGATCTGCCAAAAAGGATGTAAACCAAGTGATGGCATTTCCTGAAACGCCTAAATTAGTAAGTCGATGAATTAGTAGGTCATGGTTTACAGTGTCGAATGCGGCACTTAAGTCAAGGAGGATGATTGCTGCAGAGCCTCCTTGATCGAGGATCTTCCTGGCCTCCTCAGTTACAGTAAGGAGGGCGGTTTCAGTGCCATGCATGGGACGAAAACCTGTCTGAGAGAGGTCAAGTAGGTTATTATTCTCCAGGAACTCTACCAATAATGAATTGACATATTTCTCCAGAATCTTGGTCAGCCATGGTAACAGGGAAATAGGCCGGTAATTACTGGGGTTGTCCTGGTCTAGGTTGGGTTTTTTCAAAAGAGCCTTGACCAGGGCATGCTTCCAGGGGAAGGGACAATGCAGGAGGAGATAGAGGCATTGAGCAACTCAAGTATAGTGGGGAGAATGTAGGCAATAGCTGGCAGCAGAGTACGTGGGGGTGCCGGATCTTGGGGAGAGCCAGATTTCACCTGGTGCATAATACGTTCTAATATGGTGGAATTGAGAAGGGGGAAAGTGTCCAGAGTTGCCGAAAACAGGGTCCTGCACATGAGAGGTTGGCAGGAATTATATCGGGCTGAATGGGGGAAAGGAGGTATAAATTGTTTGAATTTTCTGAAAGAAGAAATCTGCCAAGTTGTTGCAGCGACTTTGGGCGTCAGTAGGGGTTGGTGAATTATCAGGGAGTTTAAGAAGGGTTTTAGCAATTCGGTAGATTTCTTTAGGCATAGAGGCAGCTGCTTTAATTTTTTCTTCAAAGTAAATTGACTGAGAGGTTTTAATTTCATTCTTATAAGCTTTTATTGCCTCCCTATATGCAGTTTTGCTAGAAAGGGAATAATCCAGTCGCCATTTCCTCTCTAATTTTTTGCAATATCGTTTCCTTACCCGTAAATCAGAGGAATACCAGAGCGCAGTTGTAGAACTGCGCTTTGATTGAGAGCTTTTTATGGGAAGTACTGAATCTAAGGAATTACGAATCCAACTGTTGTAGTCCTCATTGGCTAAGATGGGATTGGAGTTGATGAGTGGTCTTGAAATTTCAAGGGCCGTCAACCAGCAATCCAGGGGAAGTTTAGACCAATTCCGTACCCTACGAGTAATAGTGTTGGTAGCTGGGTGGGGTTCAAGGATGGTCCAAGAGAGAGGGATCAGGAGGTGGTCTGTCCATGGAAGGGAAGGGACTCCCACTGTAAGATCTGCACAGTTACTAAAAACAGGATCAAGTAGATGACCTTTGGAGTGGGTGGGTTTAAACAATAATTGTTTAAGTTGTAATGCAGAGAGGCTCATGGTCAATTCATTCGCGGTAAGGTCGGAGGCATCATCAAAATGGATATTTAAATCCCCTAATAATGTAAAATTAGACGGCCTACAAGCAAGTTCGGCTGTGATGGGAGGAAGAATGTTAAGAAATTGCCCCAGAGCCCCAGGGGGCGATATATAAGTAACCCAGAAAAGGAACTTGTGGGGAGAAATCAATAACAAAGGAGAGACTTTCACAGTCTGGTACCGGATTGGGGGAGCTGCGACACTTGTAGCAATCCTTAAAAATAACTGCTAGGCCTCCTCCTCTACCCTCTTTACGGTCTACTCGTTGTATGTGATACCCAGAAGGGAGGGTTTGGACGAGATCTGGTTCTGACTGTGCATTGAGCCAGGTCTCTGTCAGGAATAGGGCATCTGGTCTAAGTTCTTCTAAGAGCAGAGCGATTTCAGTAGAGTGTTTGGGCAGTGATCTGCAATTTAAAAGGTACATACTTCGCTGAGTGATTTTAGTATGGTTGGTAGTTTGGAGGTAGAATCCACAGTGTGGGCAGGGGTCGTGTTCATCTGCCACGTTCCAGGACTGTTGGCAGATGGCATGAGTTGCTCCTCTGAGATTAAAAAGGGAGTGGGGGCTATAGCTCCTGAGAGGGGGAGGAGAAAGGGGCAGGGGTTGTGGCCCCTGGCCCCGTCCGGCCACGGACGGGCGCAGACGGGCTTGCCTTAGGGCGCGCCTTCGGCACGCCGCCGGCGCGCCCGCTGCGCGGCGTCCGCTGCGCGAAGCGTATGGCATTCCCTATTTATGCTGCAAAGTAGATCAGCAGCCGGTAACACTCCGCCCCCCTCACCTCTAGCCCGGAAGAATAAGAATATGCCGCGCCTCCCTCCACAACAATCGGGAAAGAAATCCCGTGGTGGACCGGGGAGAATGCGGATTACAGGGTGTCAGAGGTGAGTGTATGAGCGTGTCAGTGCCACAGAGGACTTTGTAAAAACATACACGTTAAAACAAAGCGTCACAAAAAGGACTATTCTTTTTAGAAGAATTTTAAAACAGGCAGAATACCGTCTCTCGCTACAGCGCGCGTCCGCTGCGCGAAGCGTATGGCATTCCCTATTTATGCTGCAAAGTAGATCAGCAGCCGGTAACACTCCGCCCCCTCACCTCTAGCCCGGAAGAATAAGAATATGCCGCGCCTCCCTCCACAACAATCGGGAAAGAAATCCCGTGGTGGACCGGGGAGAATGCGGATTACAGGGTGTCAGAGGTGAGTGTATGAGCGTGTCAGTGCCACAGAGGACTTTGTAAAAACATACACGTTATGTGCCTCATGGGAACAGTCCAGCCTCATGGGAACAGTCCAGCCCGAATTGCCAAGCCATGTCTTCCCTGGACCGGAAACAAGCATCCTGGGACCGGTTTCGGGTTCATTACCCTCATCAGCCAGGCTATCTTGAATCCAGTGGCAAAGTGAGCAAGGGACCCACGTCTGGGCATACCCTGCCAACTTAGGGGCGAACTTAGCAAAACCAAAGGGGATGATGGACGGAGTGTTGAACATTGCAAGCACTCACCCCCATTCAACTGATCTGGGTTTAATCCATCATCATTCTTTAGCTCACTCCGCCACCCCAGTTCAGACATGGCCATATGCAAATCAGTCTGACCCTGTGCCTCATGGGAACAGTCCAGCCCGAACTGCCAAGCCATGTCTTCCCTGGCCCGGAAACAAGCATCCTGGGACCGGTTTCGGGTTCATAACCCTCATCAGCCAGGCTATCTTGAATCCAGTGGCAAAGTGAGCAAGGGACCCACGTCTGGGCATACCCTGCTAACTTAGGGCGAACTTAGCAAAACCAAAGGGGATGATGGACGGAGTGTTGAACATTGCAAGCACTCACCCCCAGTCAACTGATCTGGGTTTAATCCATCATCATTCTTTAGCTCACTCCGCCACCCCAGTTCAGACTTGGCCATATGCAAATCAGTCTGACCCTGTGCCTCATGGGAACAGTCCAGCCCGAACTGCCAAGCCATGTCTTTCCTGGACCGGAAACAAGCATCCTGGGACAGGTTTCGGGTTCATAACCCTCATCAGCCAGGCTATCTTGAATCCAGTGGCAAAGTGAGCAAGGGACCCACGTCTGGGCATACCCTGCCAACTTAGGGTGAACTTAGCAAAAACAAAGGGGATGATGGACGGAGTGTTGAACATTGCAAGCACTCACCCCCAGTCAACTGATTGGGGTTTAATCCATCATCATTCTTTAGCTCACTCCGCCACCCCAGTTCAGACATGGCCATATGCAAATCAGTCTGACCCTGTGCCTCATGGGAACAGTCCAGCCCGAACTGCCAAGCCATGTCTTCCCTGGACTGGAAACAAGCATCCTGGGACCGGTTTCGGGTTCATAACCCTCATCAGCCAGGCTATCTTGAATCCAGTGGCAAAGTGAGCAAGGGACCCACGTCTGGGCATACCCTGCCAACTTAGGGCGAACTTAGCAAAACCAAAGGGGATGATGGACGGAGTGTTGAACATTGCAAGCACTCACCCCCAGTTAACTGATCTGGGTTTAATCCATCATCATTCTTTAGCTCACTCCGCCACCCCAGTTCAGACTTGGCCATATGCAAATCAGTCTGACCCTGTGCCTCATGGGAACAGTCCAGCCCGAACTGCCAAGCCATGTCTTCCCTGGACCGGAAACAAGCATCCTGGGACCAGTTTCGGGTTCATAACCCTCATCAGCCAGGCTATCTTGAATGCAGTGGCAAAGTGAGCAAGGGACCCACGTCTGGGCATACCCTGCCAACTTAGGGCAAACTTAGGAAAACCAAAGGGGATGATGGACGAGTGTTGAACATTGCAAGCACTCACCCCCAGTCAACTGATCTGGGTTTAATCCATCATCATTCTTTAGCTCACTCCGCCACCCCAGTTCAGACATGGCCATATGCAAATCAGTCTGACCCTGTGCCTCATGGGAACAGTCCAGCCCGAACTGCCAAGCCATGTCTTCCCTGGACCGGAAACAAGCATCCTGGGACCGGTTTTGGGTTCATAACCCTCATCAGCCAGGCTATCTTGAATCCAGTGGCAAAGTGAGCAAGGGACCCACGTCTGGGCATACCCTGCCAACTTAGGGCAAACTTAGGAAAACCAAAGGGGATGATGGACGAGTGTTGAACATTGCAAGCACTCACCCCCAGTCAACTGATCTGGGTTTAATCCATCATCATTCTTTAGCACACTCCGCCACCCCAGTTCAGACATGGCCATATGCAAATCAGTCTGACCCTGTACCTCATGGGAACAGTCCAGCCCGAACTGCCAAGCCATGTCTTCCCTGGACTGGAAACAAGCATCCTGGGACCTGTTTTGGGTTCATAACCCTCATCAGCCAGGCTATCTTGAATCCAGTGGCAAAGTGAGCAAGGGACCCACGTCTGGGCATACTCTGCCAACTTAGGGCGAACTTAGCAAAACCAAAGGGGATGATGGACGGAGTGTTGAACATTGCAAGCACTCACCCCCAGTCAACTGATCTGGGTTTAATCCATCATCATTCTTTAGCTCACTCCGCCATCCCAGTTCAGACATGGCCATATGCTAATCAGTCTGACCCTGTGCCTCATGGGAACAGTCCAGCCAGAACTGCCAAGCCATGTCTTCCCTGGACCGGAAACAAGCATCCTGGGACCGGTTTCGGGTTCATAACCCTCATCAGCCAGGCTATCTTGAATCCAGTGGCAAAGTGAGCAAGGGACCCACGTCTGGGCATACCCTGCCAACTTAGGGCAAACTTAGGAAAACCAAAGGGGATGATGGACGAGTGTTGAAGATTGCAAGCACTCACCCCCAGTCAACTGATCTGGGTTTAATCCATCATCATTCTTTAGCACACTCCGCCACCCCAGTTCAGACATGGCCATATGCAAATCAGTCTGACCCTGTGCCTCATGGGAACAGTCCAGCCCGAACTGCCAAGCCATGTCTTCCCTGGACTGGAAACAAGCATCCTGGGACCTGTTTCGGGTTCATAACCCTCATCAGCCAGGCTATCTTGAATCCAGTGGCAAAGTGAGCAAGGGACCCACGTCTGGGCATACTCTGCCAACTTAGGGCGAACTTAGCAAAACCAAAGGGGATGATGGACGGAGTGTTGAACATTGCAAGCACTCACCCCCAGTCAACTGATCTGGGTTTAATCCATCATCATTCTTTAGCTCACTCCGCCATCCCAGTTCAGACATGGCCATATGCTAATCAGTCTGACCCTGTGCCTCATGGGAACAGTCCAGCCAGAACTGCCAAGCCATGTCTTCCCTGGACCGGAAACAAGCATCCTGGGACCGGTTTCGGGTTCATAACCCTCATCAGCCAGGCTATCTTGAATGCAGTGGCAAAGTGAGCAAGGGACCCACGTCTGGGCATACCCTGCCAACTTAGGGCGAACTTAGCAAAACCAAAGGGGATGATGGACGGAGTGTGGAACATTGCAAGCACTCACCCCCAGTTAACTGATCTGGGTTTAATCCATCATCAGTCTTTAGCTCACTTCGCCACCCCAGTTCAGACTTGGCCATATGCAAATCAGTGTGACCCTGTGCCTCATGGGAACAGTCCAGCCCGAACTGCCAAGCCATGTCTTCCCTGGACCCGAAAAAGCATCCTGGGACAGGTTTCGGGTTCATAACCCTCATCAGCCAGGCTATCTTGAATCCAGTGGCAAAGTGAGCAAGGGACCCACGTCTGGGCATACCCTGCCAACTTAGGGCAAACTTAGCAAAACCAAAGGGGATGATAGACGGAGTGTTGAACATTGCAAGCACTCACCCCCAGTCAACTGATTGGGGTTTAATCCATCATCATTCTTTAGCTCACTCCGCCACCCCAGTTCAGACATGGCCATATGCAAATCAGTCTGACCCTGTGCCTCATGGGAACAGTCCAGCCCGAATTGCCAAGCCATGTCTTCCTGGACCGGAAACAAGCATCCTGGGACCGGTTTCGGGTTCATTACCCTCATCAGCCAGGCTATCTTGAATCCAGTGGCAAAGTGAGCAAGGGACCCACGTCTGGGCATACCCTGCCAACTTAGGGGCGAACTTAGCAAAACCAAAGGGGATGATGGACGGAGTGTTGAACATTGCAAGCACTCACCCCCAGTCAACTGATCTGGGTTTAATCCATCATCATTCTTTAGCTCACTCCGCCACCCCAGTTCAGACATGGCCATATGCAAATCAGTCTGACCCTGTGCCTCATGGGAACAGTCCAGCCCGAACTGCCAAGCCATGTCTTCCCTGGCCCGGAAACAAGCATCCTGGGACAGGTTTCGGGTTCATAACCCTCATCAGCCAGGCTATCTTGAATCCAGTGGCAAAGTGAGCAAGGGACCCACGTCTGGGCATACCCTGCCAACTTAGGGCGAACTTAGCAAAAACAAAGGGGATGATGGACGGAGTGTTGAACATTGCAAGCACTCACCCCCAGTCAACTGATCTGGGTTTAATCCATCATCATTCTTTAGCTCACTCCGCCACCCCACTTCAGACATGGCCATATGCAAATCAGTCTGACCCTGTGCCTCATGGGAACAGTCCAGCCCGAACTGCCAAGCCATGTCTTCCCTGGACCGGAAACAAGCATCCTGGGACCGGTTTCGGGTTCATTACCCTCATCAGCCAGGCTATCTTGAATCCAGTGGCAAAGTGAGCAAGGGACCCACGTCTGGGCATACCCTGCCAACTTAGGGCGAACTTAGCAAAACCAAAGGGGATGATGGACGGAGTGTTGAACATTGCAAGCACTCACCCCCAGTCAACTGATCTGGGTTTAATCCATCATCATTCTTTAGCTCACTCCGCCACCCCACTTCAGACATGGCCATATGCAAATCAGTCTGACCCTGTGCCTTATGGGAACAGTCCAGCCCGAACTGCCAATGTCTTCCCTGGACCGGAAACAAGCATCCTGGAACCGGTTTCGGGTTCATAACCCTCATCAGCCAGGCTATTTTGAATCCAGTGGCAAAGTGAGCAAGGGACCCACGTCTCGGCATACCCTGTCAACTTAGGGCGAACTTAGCAAAACCAAAGGGGATGGTGGACGGAGTGTTGAACATTGCAAGCACTCACCCCCAGTCAACTGATCTGGGTTTAATCCATCATCATTCTTTAGCTCACTCCGCCACCCCAGTTCAGACATGGCCATATGCAAATCAAAACCAAAGGGGATGATGGACGGAGTGTTGAACATTGCAAGCACTCACCCCCAGTCAACTGATCTGGGTTTAATCCATCATCATTCTTTAGCTCACTCCGCCACCCCAGTTCAGACATGGCCATATGCAAATCAGTATGACCCTGTGCCTCATGGGAACAGTCCAGCCCGAACTGCCAAGCCAGGTCTTCCCTGGACCGGAAACAAGCATCCTGGGACCGGTTTCGGGTTCATAACCCTCATCAGCCAGGCTATCTTGAATCCAGTGGCAAAGTGAGCAAGGGACCCACGTCTGGGCATACCCTGCCAACTTAGGGCGAACTTAGCAAAACCAAAGGGGATGATGGACGGAGTGTTGAACATTGCAAGCACTCACCCCCAGTCAACTGATCTGGGTTTAATCCATCATCATTCTTTAGCTCACTCCGCCACCCCAGTTCAGACATGGCCCTATGCAAATCAGTCTGACCCTGTGCCTCATGGGAACAGTCCAGCCCGAACTGCCAAGCCATATCTTCCCTGGACCGGAAACAAGCATCCTGGGACCGGTTTCAGGTTCATAACCCTCATCAGCCAGGCTATCTTGAATCCAGTGGCAAAGTGAGCAAGGGACCCACGTCTGGGCATACCCTGCCAACTTAGGGCGAACTTAGCAAAACCAAAGGGGATGATGGACGGAGTGTTGAACATTGCAAGCACTCACCCCCAGTCAACTGATCTGGGTTTAATCCATCATCATTCTTTAGCTCACTCCGCCACCCCAGTTCAGACATGGCCATATGCAAATCAGTCTGACCCTGTGCCTCATGGGAACAGTCCAGCCCGAACTGCCAAGCCATATCTTCCCTGTACCGGAAACAAGCATCCTGGGACCGGTTTCGGGTTCATAACCCTCATCAGCCAGGCTATCTTGAATCCAGTGGCAAAGTGAGCAAGGGACCCACGTCTGGGCATACCCTGCCAACTTAGGGCGAACTTATCAAAACCAAAGGGGATGATGGACAGAGTGTTGAACATTGCAAGCACTCACCCCCAGTCAACTGATCTGGGTTTAATCCATCATCATTCTTTAGCTCACTCCGCCACCCCAGTTCAGACATGGCCATATGGAAATCAGTCTGACCCTGTGCCTCATGGGAACAGTCCGGCCCGAACTGCCAAGCCATGTCTTCCCTGGACCGGAAACAAGCATCCTGGGAGCGGTTTCGGGTTCATAACCCTCATCAGCCAGGCTATCTTGAATCCAGTGGCAAAGTGAGCAAGGGACCCACGTCTGGGCATACCCTGCCAACTTAGGGCGAACTTAGCAAAACCAAAGGGGATGATGGACGGAGTGTTGAACATTGCAAGCACTCACCCCCAGTCAACTGATCTGGGTTTAATCCATCATCATTCTTTAGCTCACTCCGCCACCCCAGTGGGCACATACTCCACCACAGCTGAGTAGGCTAAAAAATCCTATTTATTGGCTGTTGGTTAATCAAGCTTGAAGGACACAATGTTCCTAAAATTGTGCAAAACACTGTATCTTGGTTCCTTTGAAAAGTTATTTAGTGTGCTAAAAACAATGACTAACACAGAATTAGACCCACTGCTACAAGCACTGCCCCTCACAGATGGTGAGGAAGATGCCGACACAATACAAATTGCACCAAACTTTAGAAATACAGTCACCCTGAAACTACTTGCGCATGGTTTATCAGCGAGGGGTGGCATAGTAGCTTTCGTGATTGAGGCACACGAATCAAACAGAACAGAGGTATTTTATTCGTGGGTTACATTCCCAGCAGCAAATGCAAGAACAAAAACATTTCACTCCTACACGGAAGGAGATGCACCAGCGGAATATTATCCGTTCGAGGATATAGAGGTTTCGCTCACATACCAGGAACACTTATACTGGTTTAAAGGCACCCTACCCCACATAAGAAGAAGAGTAAGACTCGGCCTGCTCGGAAGAGAAGGGGCGCCATGGCCAAAATCCTGACATTGACACAATGCCACCAGGAGACTTACTCATAGAACATAAATATTTAATCAAAATCTATAGGAAGTTGACGCAATTCATCATGAGGACACTTACAGTCCAACCAGCAATAGTTGCAACAAATGGAACTCAAATTCAGGGTACAGCAACTAAAATTACACCACAAACATTACACGCGGTAATGGGTAAAATGCCCACAAAACGTGAACAAATACCATTCTGGGTAGCTCAGAAAATAAAGCAGCTAGAGGCAGTATTCCCGAATACTACCCCGTATTAAAAACACAGAATGCTAACAATCTGCTTGCCCATGGGGATAACACCACAATTAGAGGATTGTACCACTTGGGGTACAGTCTTTGCTGCCATATATACCAGAACTCATGGTATCCCGTCATTAGCAGTAGTACCTGATGTATTGAGACAAATACAAAACGAGTATGGAACAGAACCTGCCCTAAACTTAGGGATGAAGTTACTAGGTAACTATGCCCAGGTATCAGCCATAATACTAGCTAACATTAAGGGGGAAGCAGCTTCAGTGGCTATCTGCCATTGCCTAAGGGAGTTCAGTCCTTTAGAACAGGAACACGAACTACCCAAAATAATTGAAACTGCATATGCAGAATTAGGCAGAGACAGTTTGGGTGGCAAAGCTTTAAAACCACAACTGATGGGCAGTCCTGAAAAGGACACTTCCAAGCAGACACCTGCTTCAACTAAGAAGAAGTGGGACAATAAAAAACAACAAAACTTTAAAGGAAATAGATCTCAATCCAGAGGTAGATCTCCTCCACAGGAGCCCTCCGAAAAGAGGTATAACCTCAGGAATAGGGATAATATTAGGAAACCTGAGAGGTATCAGGATACTGATACACGTTCCTCTCGTTCCTTTCAGGGTTCATCGAAAAACTCTGAGAGGGAAGGACGGTCAGAAATACAAGAAGAGCGTACAAAGTCCAGAGACAAGCAGCACGCTCAAGATTACACTTCTAAAAAAGAAAAGAAACCAAAGCAAAAGCCACAGTTCTAAAAGAAGAAAGTTGCAGGTCTAAAGATCAGACATGCCCAGAATTCTGAGGACTCGACTACTGAATGGGGAATGGGCTCTGACGATGCTACACAGTGCAGCAGAAGTAACAATAGCTCGCCAGAACCTGAAGGAATTTCTTTTGACAGCGGACTTGAATGATTATATCACGGTAGAAACACCTGATACTAGGGTAAGTGTCCCACATAAAGTATATGAAATAATGCTCCAAATGGAGGGGGGCAAATGTAGAACAGTGAGGTCTCTTTTGGGAGAACCTGACGTTTGGCTATGATATTTTATTAGCTGAACAAGATTGGCCGCCAGCATTCATCATGGATTGCCCTAAAGGAGAAACGGTAATTCTTCCGGCCTTCTCAGACCATATTCCCAGGCATTTACAACATACATATGCGCAGGAGTGTGGCAGTAGCCCAGGCCCCGGCATTATACAAAAACCATGTTGGATGGGATGAGGATTCAACCCACCACATAATTCCTTTAAAAAATACTCCAGAGGCAGTATCCAATAAAGCAAGAAGCTAAAAAATAGGTCAGTGAGATCTTAGATCAACTTGAATACCAAGGGGTGATCAAAAATTGCACCTCACCAATGAACAATCCTTTGTTTCCTGTCATGAAACCTGACAATTCATATCGTCTAGTTTTAGATTACAGACATTTAAACACTTGCACTAAGACATTTGCAGTCCAAAATGCACACAGTACCGCATTAATGAATAACATTGTGCGGAAAAAATATAAAACAACACTTGGGGGTCGATTCCGATTCGGGCCGGAAAAAGCACCGACCGACTCGGATCCGGAAATTATACCGACCGACACGTACCTGTGGCGCCCGACACGCCAAGTACGATGCAAGGCGTGCAAAATCCGACCAACACGTACCGAACCCAAGTCGAACGACCGAGCCGCACGGAAAACAGCAATCCGGTCGGAAAAACACGCGAATCCAACCGACCGACACGCACCCTTAACAAATCCGACCGAAACGTACACGCGAACTCCAAACCGCAAAGTACGATGCAAGGCGCGAAAACCACGAGCGAGTCGGACGGAGGACAAGCCGTACGACCGACACGCATACAAAACCGAGCCGAAGCAACACAAAACACCGCGACCGACGCGTACGCAGCATAGAAAACTGCACAAACACAGCGTGAACGAAACGGAGAAGACCGTACGAGACAAATGCAGGGTCCGAACGTTTCCAACATGCACAGACAGTACAAAGGAAAAATCACACAAAAAAAGGCCAAACAAGCAATTACTAAGCCAATAAATACTGGGGGGGACAGAGAACAAAGACACACCCACAACTCCACCCATATAAAGGACACAAATCACAACCATGATCCTTTGCAAATGCCATTCCACTGCCAGCACCCAAGAGAAAGCAACCACACACCCACAGCTCATCCCTCACACAAGCCACACACCATCAGCACACCAACAAATACCTACCTCACATACACCCAGCAAAACACACACTCACACACCCTCACCTGCACACCAACACAAACATCACTCACCATCACCACCCATCACCATGCCCCCCAAGAAGAATCCCAAGTTCCTAGATTGTGAATTGGAAGTCCTGGTAGACGAGATCCTCATGGTAGAGCCACAGCTGTTTGGCACACTGGTCCAACAGACCCCCATCTCCCAGAAAACCAAGATGTGGGAGAGGATCATCAACAGGGTGAACGCACAATCACCATGTCGGCGCACAAAGAGCGACATCCAGAACAGGTGGTATGACGTGCGCAGGAGGGTACGGGACCTGCTCAAGAAAGACTACATCAACAGCCAATACACCGGCAGTGGCCCTCCTGACAAGCCAATATACCTCAGGCCCTGGGAGGAGAAGGTGCAGGCCATCCTTCCGCCAGTGAGCATATATGGACTAGAGGACATCCCAGAGCCTGGTGAGTACACAACAAATGTACACAATATACTGCCACAAAACACACACACATCACTGTCAAGGGGATAGTCAAACCATGCACTGATAGCAATTACACAGCAACCAGAACAGAATCATCCCAAAATGAGTATGTCAGTCAGATAAACACAACACATGCCATCAAAAAGTCACATCCAACTGTGCCATCACATGTACAAACACAACTACAACTACAGCTAGGCAGTGGCACAAATAGAACTAACAAACACATCCAGACATGTAGCCACCACAACAACACCAACACACAGTGAAGACCACTCAAAGGAAGGAATTCTGTGTATGCTGGCCAAGTCAGTGTAGCCAATAGCATCAGGGGAGTCGCAGTCACACATATTGCCCCCCACAACTGTCCCATCAACACCACCATGAACCATGCGCACATCACAGGGAGTGGAGAAGGACTCACAAGATGGCTGACACTGGCTACTGTTGTGGGGAGCACAAGGCCCTGCTGGCAACTGTGCACCAACAAACAGCAGGACACCACTGACTGACATCCTGAGAGACAACTTCCACTCCCTGCAATGCAAGCACGTACCATGGTGGGATATCTGGCTGGCTGGGTGGGAAGGAGGACTTGCAGCACTGACCATAGTCACAAGCACCTCCCCTCACACACCCCTCAACACAAACTCCACAGAACCCACCTGGTAGAATGCAATGCCCCCCATCCTAACACAAGATCCCACAAAGAACCACCACCCTGGGTTATGTTGTGTGAAGCACAGGGACACTCTTGGGACTGTTAGCCAAACAACTGCCAGGACAACACTCCCAGCCATCCTGTCAGCACAGCCAGCCCATCCCACAGGGAAGCAGAGTCAAAAGGAAGGAAGCATGGGCATGCTGGGAAGGGGGTGGAGGCAATAGCATGATGGGAGTCGTAGTCACTGATATTGGTCACCCCCACAACTGTCCCATCAACACCACCCTGAACCATGCTCACATCACAGGAAGTGGAGAAGGACTCACAAGATGGCTGACACTGGCTACTGCTGTGGGGAGCACAAGGCCCTGCTGGCAACTGTGCACCAACAAACAGCAGGACACCACTGACTGACATCCTGAGAGACAACTTCCACTCCCTGCAATGCAAGCACGTACCATGGTGGGATATCTGGCTGGCTGGGTGGGAAGGAGGACTTGCAGCACTGACCATAGTCACAAGCACCTCCCCTCACACCCCCTCAACACAAACTCCACAGAACCCACCTGGTAGAATGCAATGCCCCCATCCTAACACAAGATCCCACAAAGAACCACCACCCTGGGTTATGTTGTGTGAAGCACAGGGACACTCTTGGGACTCTTAGCCAAACAACTGCCAGGACAACACTCCCAGCCATCCTGTCAGCACAGCCAGCCCACCCCACAGGGAAGCAGAGTCAAAAGGAAGGAAGCATGGGCATGCTGGGAAGGGGGTGGAGGCAATAGCATGATGGGAGTCGTAGTCACAGCTCTACATCCCCCACCACATGGCCCAGCAAGCTCACACTCACACATGCACATCCCACAGAGAGTGGAAAGGCCCATCAAAGATGTCTGACACTGTTGCTGTGTCGTGGGGAGCACAAGGGCATGCTGGGAACTGCACACCAACCAACAGCAGGACACCACTGTCAGCCATCTTGCCATTGCTCTCACACCCACGCACACTGAACTCCCCACAAAAGCAAGTAAGTATGGGAATGCTGGGAAGTGGGGTGGAGGCAATAGCATGATGGGAGTCATAGTCACAGACATAGCTCACCCCCACAACTGTCCCATCAACACCACCCTGAACCATGCTCACATCACAGGGAGTGGAGAAGGACTCACAAGATGGCTGACACTGGCAACTGCTGTGGGGAGCACAAGGCCCTGCTGGCAACTGTGCACCAACAAACAGCAGAACACCACTGACTGACATCCTGAGAGACAACTTCCACTCCCTGCAATGCAAGCACGTTCCATGGTGGGATAACTGGCTGGCTGGGTGGGTGGGAAGGGGGACTTGCAGCACTGACCATAGTCACAAGCACCTCCCCTCACACACTCCCCAACACAAACTCCACAGAACCCACCTGGTAGAATGCAATGCCCCCATCCTAACACAAGATCCCACAAAGAACCACCACCCTGGGTTATGTTGTGTGAAGCACAGGGACACTCTTGGGACTCTTAGCCAAACAACTGCCAGGACAACACTCCCAGCCATCCTGTCAGCACAGCCAGCCCACCCCACAGGGAAGCAGAGTCAAAAGGAAGGAAGCATGGGCATGCTGGGAAGGGGGTGGAGGCAATAGCATGATGGGAGTCGTAGTCACAGCTCTACATCCCCCACCACATGGCCCAGCAAGCTCACACTCACGCATGCACATCCCACAGAGAGTGGAAAGGCCCATCAAAGATGTCTGACACTGTTGCTGTGTCGTGGGGAGCACAAGGGCATGCTGGGAACTGCACACCAACCAACAGCAGGACACCACTGTCAGCCATCTTGCCATTGCTCTCACACCCACACACACTGAACTCCCCACAAAACCAAGTAAGTATGGGAATGCTGGGAAGTGGGGTGGAGGCAATAGCATGATGGGAGTCATAGTCACAGACATAGCTCACCCCCATAACTGTCCCATCAACACCACCCTGAACCATGCTCACATCACAGGGAGTGGAGAAGGACTCACAAGATGGCTGACACTGGCAACTGCTGTGGGGAGCACAAGGCCCTGCTCGCAACTGTGCACCAACAAACAGCAGGACACCACTGACTGACATACTGAGAGACAACTTCCACTCCCTGCAATGCAAGCACGTTCCATGGTGGGATAACTGGCTGGCTGTGTGGGTGGGAAGGAGGACTTGCAGCACTGACCATAGTCACAAGCACCTCCCCTCACACACTCCCCAACACAAACTCCACAGAACCCACCTGGTAGAATGCAATGCCCCCCATCCTAACACAAGATCCCACAAAGAACCACCACCCTGGGTTATGTTGTGTGAAGCACAGGGACACTCTTGGGACTTTTAGCCAAACAACTGCCAGGACAACACTCCCAGCCATCCTGTCAGCACAGCCAGCCCACCCCACAGGGAAGCAGAGTCAAAAGGAAGGAAGCATGGGCATGCTGGGAAGGGGGGTGGAGGCAATAGCATGTTGGGGTTCTTAGTCACTGATATTGGTCACCCCCACAACTGTCCCATCAACACCACCCTGAACCATGCTCACATCACAGGAAGTGGAGAAGGACTCACAAGATGGCTGACACTGGCTACTGCTGTGGGGAGCACAAGGCCCTGCTGGCAACTGTGCACCAACAAACAGCAGGACACCACTGACTGACATCCTGAGAGACAACTTCCACTCCCTGCAATGCAAGCACAGTCCATGGTGGGATAACTGACTGGCTGGGTGGGTGGGAAGGAGGGCCGGCTGTCAACCAAACACAACCAATGCAGACCATGTTCACACCCCAAAAAATACATAGAAATGCCCAAATAATGCAGGACAATGTGCCACACCAATATCAACCCCTGACTGTGACGACTTAGGACAATGCAATGTACAGGCCCGCACCCAGAGGCACAGTCACAACTGTCATGTGTGTCAACCATTGATGCCTGCAGAAACATAACATACATTGTGTGTGTCTCCCAAAAACAGGTGATGATGGGGACACAGCAGCAGACGCTGAGGAGTCCCAGTCCCAGGCTCAAGAGGATGCGGAGCTCACTGGCGTCGTACAGCCTCTGCCCTCCTCGGACGAAGAAGACCAACCTGGCACATCCGGTGCAAGTCTACATGCAGCACCAGCAGGACCACCAGCTGCAGCACCAGCAGGACCACCAGCTGCACCCCTGCACCCACCCCTCCAACAACTGTCAACACAAATACCATCCCTGCCGACATGGACAGAACAAGGAGCAACACCAGCACAGGGACCCTGGACCAACCTGGGGCCATGGACACCACCACCACCACCAACCCCCAAGGTGGACCAGGGTCATCTGTGCGTGCCACTGCACGCACTGCACATGTCAGCAGGGGTGGTGGGAGGGGTGGGAGACAGCGGTCGCTGCTTTCAGAGGTTGCTGGTGTACATGATGACCCACAACTGGTACGCATAGCTGATGCGTACCAGTCCAGCACCGGAGACCTCAGCCAGGTAGTGGGGCTCCTCAGAGACATGAAACAGCAGCAGGCTGCCCATCATGCCCGCTTGGACTCTCACATGTCCCACGTGGAGTCACACATGTCCCGCGTGGACTCACACATGTCCCGCGTGGAGTCCAAGTGGGATGCACTGCATGAGATGACGGAGGGTGCACAGGGACATTTTACAATGCCTCCGCCAGATGAACAGCAACCAGTCCACACCTCCCTGTGTGCCAACAACATCTGGTGCCGAACAAACTGCAACTGCCACAGGGAGGGAGGATGACTCTGGCGGAGAGTCCCCTGCACCGCAGCAGCCTGTACTTGAGGGGCCCCCCCCCAAGAAGAGGGGTTGTCTGAGGAGGGGCAAGTGAGAGGCCGATGGCCAAGCGCAACTCCCAGGAAGCCTGAACCTGTTCTGGATGTTCATCTTTGTGCACAGACTGTTCACCCTGTTGATGGCAACACTACTCCCACACATTGCATGGGGAGTACAAGTTGGACCAATGTGTCAGACAACTGTGGCCCCGATACTGGGGATTCTGTCTACCAGGACTTTCAATTCACCTAGGAACTTCGGATTGCAAGATTTATGTACAGCACTACCCATCCTATGCACTATTCACACAAATGTATCACAATAAACACACTAATACACCATACTTGCCTCTGTTGTGATTCCAACGTGGGTGCTGTTATGGGGATGATGAACTGCAAAATTACACTGTGTATGCGAACTGCAACAGCAAGGACAACACAGGCAAGTGAGTAAAGGCAACGTGACACATATGAGGGAGACACACCACCAGGGCTACACAACACATACACACCTAGGCCATCTGACTCATTGCCTACACTGATGTTGCCAGGGAAGACGGTGCAATGCACAGACACCACACCCATTCCCAGTTGTAGTCAAGTAGCCCACAGATGCAGTAAGCAAATGGCAGTCAAATGTGTGACCACAGACAACGCACATCACAAAGTGAAGCACAGGTTTATTACACAGTTGCAACATGTCGTAACCACTACAGATGCAAGGTAATCCCACCTGGCAGCGGGCACACAGTCAACAACTGTAGACGGAAGGAAGTCCATGGGTGTGGCGCACATCACCTGTAGTGACACAACAGCTACCAGCCTGGAAGTGCAATCACGTCGTCGGTGGACACAGTTGACCAAACGAATCTGAAAGTACCCTGTGAAGGACAGAAATGACACACAGTCAAAAGCAATGGAGTACAGGACAGAACAGCAAAACTCATGCACAATACATGTTACAAGATACCCACCCAGAACCAAGTTAGCATGTCAACACTGTTTGGGAGTACAGCCCACCTGTAAGCACACATCGCAACACACATCCAGTCAAGTAGCCCATGGACACACTCCAACAGCACCAGAGCACCACCTACACATCATGCCAACTCACATCATTGACATGACACCTCAGGATACTCACATTCAGCTAAAGAAGTTGGTGATGAGCTGTGTGCGGACATCACCATCATCATCATCATCACTGGCATCGTGGTCCAGGCCAGGATCCTCCACAGGTGGCGGATGTTGGTCATTGTGATCCTGGATGAGAGGCAACTCCTTCCGCACTGCCAGGTTGTGGAGCATGCAGCAGACGATGATAATCTTGCACACTTTCGCAGGGGCATATGGGAGGGACCCTCCGGTCTTGTCCAGGCAGCGGAAGCGGCTCTTCAGGAGACCAAATGTCCGCTCAATCACTCTCCTGGTCCGACCATGTGCCTCATTGTAGCGCATCTGGGCTGGTGTCACAGGGTTCCTGAGGGGTGTCAGCAACCACGGCATGTTGGGGTATCCCGAGTCACCTACGTACAGACAAGTGCACATTAGCTGACTTGGAAAAGTGGGCGGAATACTACAGATCAGATCACACACAATGGCACAAAGTCAGTACACACGGACAAGCCAGGCACGCTGGTTCTGCATCTGTGCCATCATCCTGGGGATGCGACTACTCCTCATCACAAAGGCATCGTGTGCTGAACCAGGGAAACGGGCACACACGTGTGTGATGGTCATGTCTGCAAGACACACCACCAGTGCATTGACCGAGTGGTAGTGCTTGCGGTTCCTGTAGGCCTGCTCCTGGGCCTGTGGTGGTACCAAAGCCACATGTGTCCCATCAATGGAGCCAATGACATGCGGCATCCTCCCCAGGGCATAAAAGTCACTCTTCACGTCAGTGAGTCGTCGCAGTCTAGGGAAATAGATGTACCGGTTCAGGAATAGCAACATTGCCGCCACAACATCGCGGAGCACACGGCTCAACATGGTCTGTGACATCCCACCAGCAGTCGCCACAGTATGTTGGAAGGTACCGGTGGCAAAGAAGTGTAGGGCTGCCATCACCTTCACCTTGGGGGTCAGCGCTGTAGGATACGGCCGGCCAGGCTGCAAATGTGGGGACAACTGCACTGCCAAATCCTCAATCAGCTGCCTGGTGAAGCGGTACCGTCGGATGCTGTCCCGTTCCACCATCGTTGCCAGGTCTGGGAATGGTCGATGGACAGCAGGAGCCCTGCAGTGCAGAGGAGAAGTAAGCAAGATTGTCAGTCAGCCCACATATGCGGCATTGAACACACTCAATATCCCAACACACATCATTATGAGGCACAACTACATGAAGTGTGCAGTTCCGTAAGGACATGTATGGTACATACATGGCCAACATCTGTCAACACGGTCCAACAGGTGGCATCAATTAGTCCCAGGTTGGCCCATTGGATATCATGAGGCCGTGTCACAGTTCCCATCTCTTGCTGCCGTGTCACAATCACCCCCCACAGTGACATGTGAGGACAGATGTGCCCCAGGCACCACAGCTCAACGACAGGTACATTCCCAGGGACCCTGTATTGCCACATGGACACTGGCATTACATGGAGTATCATGTATACACCACAGCAAAACAACCATGACCCCCACAGGTAGTGGTCCCACTTGCCACGGCAGGACAGACATGGACGTCTGTGACACACACACGCACAACATCAAAGTCCAGGCACACACAACGTGGATGTGGAGACTGTCTCCCATTGTGCACATGAAATCAGAGACATTGTAAACACTACATGCACAAAGACTGTGGAGGACCATCACTATTGTGCCACTGGGACACCCTGGCTCAAACATACTGTCCCACATGGGACTCACGGGGTATGTGACATGACATACACATACACCACCGTGAAATGTGACCATGGCACATGCACAGATATGAACAGTTGCACATCACAGTGGTCATGTACACGTAACACCCAGGATCCTGTCCCCATGAACACGTGCACAGCCTGGGGGTGGCTGCCCACAGGTGACACCCACAGGAGAACATGTACACCAACATACACACAATAGGAAATGCAGCCTTACATGCCTTATGATAAAGTTTGGACAGGCTGTTGTGATGTAGGTGTGCCCCTCACTCCCTGGGAGCTATCTGTGGCTGGCATATGTCCATCTGAGACAGGCATGCTGACATATGCCAGTTACATGTACAGTGATGCGTTGAACAGCAATGGATCGGTGCCCCGGCCGGCCCATTGCATTCAATGTGTGCGGGTACGCGTTGTACCCCTGTACGCGTTGAACCGCAATGGACCGATCGGTGCCCCGGCCGGCCCATTGCATTCAATGTGTGCGGGTACGCGTTGTACCCCTGTACGCGTTGAACTGCAATGGACCGATCGGTGCCCCGGCCGGCCCATTGCATTCAATGTATGCGGGTACGCGTTGTACCCCTGTACGCGTTGAACTGCAATGGACCGATCGGTGCCCCCTGCCGGCCCATTGCATTCAATGTGTGCGGGTACGCGTTGTACCCTTGTACGCGTTGAACCGCAATGGACCGATCGGTGCCCCCGGCCGGCCCATTGCATTCAATGTGTGCGGGTACGCGTTGTACCCCTTTACGCGTTGAACCGCAATGGACCGATCGGTGCCCCCGGCCGGCCCATTGCATTCAATGTGTGCGGGTACGCGTTGTACCCCTGTACGCGTTGTACCGCAATGGACCGATCGGTGCGCACCCATTGACAATGACCTTGCCTGGCAACGGACGCGTTTTCGAATTTTGAATGAGTCGGTTGCTGGAAATTCAGTTGGTCACCCACAACAATGTTGCAAAATCATGTATGTCATGAAGTTGAAGATTTGAAGGATGCTGTGGGCGTGTTTTGGTGCTGCTATTCCATGGATTGGCCAGATTCAGAAGATGCAAACGACTTGGACCTATCACTTTGGACACAAGGGACAGTATCTGCCTCTCCAGCACATATATATTGCTGGCTGTTCCCCTGAGAGCTCACTTGCTCCTGCACTACATGCACTACATGCTCCAGGACGACATCTGCCACTGCACTGCTGCTGTCTCTGCCCCTCTGGACCCTGCAATGGCACGTACTGTGGAGAGAGCCCCAGCCTTCAGCCTTGAGGAGAACCAGGCCCTGCTGGACAGCCTACTTCCACAGTACAGCAAGCTGTATGGGACACCAGGGGAGCAGGTGAGTGTTCTGTGCACTGCCTTTCTGAATGTGCATATTGTCTGACTAGCAAGGCTGAAAGTCTACACGCCACTGGCTAGCAGGCTCACTGAGTAGTTGTCACCCCCCATAGTGTGTAGTGACATGCACTGGACAGGTATGGTGCAGTGACAGTGCATTTGAACAAGGTTTTACTTCCCATGCAATGATACCATGTAGTGACGTCTGGCAAACTGTCCATGGGCAGCTTTGCACTGCCTGTGTACATCATGTGCCCCTGTGATTGATACATGTATATACAACTGTGTCATGCACGGATATGTTGCATGTGTAGTAATGGCCTTTTCACTTTGTCATCCTGACAGGTTAATGCCCATCGGAAGCAGGAGATCTGGAAGGACATCGTCCGGGCTGTCCGGTCCGTGGGGGTCTACAAGCGCCGGATCCGCAACTGCCAGAAGAGGTGGCAGGACCTTCTCGCAGGAGGGGCGGAACACGGACCCTGACCCCCCACATGCTCCAGATCCTGGCGGTGGTGTTTCCAGACCTGGATGGGCAGCTGAAGGCCAGACAGCAGCAAGGAGGGGGTGAGTCAAAGACTGCACTGTGAACTCTGTATTACATGCTGTGTGCCCTCCTCTGGCCTGGTTCAACTGCCACAGTGCAGCAGTCATGTTGTCCAGGAGCCATGTCCCTCTATTGTGCACTGCCCACTGCTCATCTGATACCCAGGTGTGGCCCTTACATTCAGGGAATTGTGTCACTTGGGACTGTGTCCTTGCAGTTTACTTCACTAAAGGTGGGGGACAGCATCTGTTTCCCTAACTCTGTTGTGGGCATCTTGGGTGGGTCCATTGTTCACACTACGCCTGTGTTCGGACATGTAATCTGCGTGTTGCTTTGATATGCGGTCCACTTGCTGTGCTGAGCCACCACATGTGCCTGGGGTATGTGGCACACGCCCATGCAGCGGGTGGGAACAATGTTTGGGCCCCAGGAGTGTGCAGATTACGTGTGTCACACATACATAGCCAGCTATCCACTTTCCAGGGCTCATCCCTCATTCATGTGGAGCAGGACAGTCATGCCTACTCCAGGCCATGCAATGCACTCTGTACTCCCACTCCCGTGTATCAGCTGACACATTGTGCGCAGTGATTTGACCCCTCAGGTGTCTGCCTCTGTGTCAGTGTGCTGTGGATTAGTTGCCAGGACTGCTGGGGTGTTTCTTGGTAGGGGCTCAGCATGCCCCTGGAGATGTGACCATAGGAGACGATACTTGTGGGTCACATAGGTGTTTGATCAGCTGCCCGTGCAGACTGGGGTATGCGAATGTGAAGTTCAGGCAGCTGTTCCCCATTCACAGCAGATTGTGAGGGGCTCAGGTTCAGAGGGTAGTGTCACAGGTCTCCCATATGTCCAATAGGTATGACCTGGACAGATGAGGGTTAAGATGATGTGTTGTGTGGGGGATGTACATGTGCACTTGTGCAGCTCCAGGACTTGCATTCCCCATGACCTACTATTGTGACACAGTGCATAGTGTTGTTGTCTGGCTGCCAAGTCATACATCACTGAGACAGTGATGTATGACTTAGCAGTCATGCCTCTGCCATGGCATGTGTCTACTTATTGGTGGTCTTGCAGGGGAGTGACATGTGCTACATGCACACCATTGTGGCGATGGATATCAGGACATGGGTGCATCATGGTGTCTGTCGCTGGTATGCATCACATGCATTTCCTATTTGACTCTGGGCATCCCTTTCATCCGGAAACCTGTACTGACTCAGTGGCAAGAGCTGTGATGTGTGCATGTCCACATGCCACACCGTGTCCTCTGCACTGTCCAACTACTGTGTACTTGGTGCATGTGTCCACACTGGGGTGTTGCAATCCAACAGACACCAGACAGATGGGTGCAAGGCCATGTGGGATGTGAGTGCCATGCTTGGCATCAGACTGACAATTGGCTTCTCCTGTTCAGTTAGGGCACTTTTAGCAATGTACGACTAATGATGCCAGGGCTTGCTCTGTAATGTGCTGTGCTCACAGTGGTGTGTGCGTTTGATGCAGGTGACTGATGTCTGTCTGTTTCCCCATTGTTTGCAGATACATCCACGGCCACGGAAGGGGACAGCTCCACGGACCAGGAGGAGCCAAAGAGCCAGACTGGGTCAGCAGCCGAGGAGTGGTCGGCGGGACCCAGTGGCACGGAGGGCGAGGGGAGCCACACCGAGGAGTCCTCAGCACCATCCACCTCAGCTGAGGACCAGAGCAACTCGGAGGATGACTCCCTTATGGAGGCGGGTGTCAGCAGCCACCACACCCCAGCTAGTGTTGCTGTCCCCGCCACCACCAGCACCACCACCGCACTCCCATCGGCTCCCATTCCCCAGGTCCGTGGAGGCTCCCATGTTCGGGAGCGTGTCTCCTTTGGCCCAGGCACCGCACCCCTGCCCCTGTGTCCCCTGCTGCCCTGAGTGAGGAGTCTGTGTACCTCCTTCGCCAGCTCCATGTAGGGCAGACAGCCATGCTGAGTGTCCTCCATGCGCACACCGCTCTGTTGACTCAGCTGGTGTCGTTCATGGAGGGCATCTCATCGGGCATGTCTGACCTACAGAGGGGCAATAGGTCCATGGACTCCTCCCTGACGGCAGCAGTGTCCCTCCTCAGACAGTCCCTCACCCCTCCTGCCTCTGCTCCATCCACACTCCCCAGCACCTTACCCGTCCCAAGCACACACACACCGGCACAGGCACACACCAGCACACACACGTCCAGCACACAGACACACACGCCACAAACAAAACGCACACGCACGCACAGTCAGGGGACTGAAACCAGACTCACAGGGGATGGGGCCCTGGTACACACACACGCATCCACGGGCACTGCGCAGTCCTCAGTTGCCTCTCCCTCCAAAACACCCTCCCTTGCCTCACCTGCAACCCCAAAGACCCAGCGCCTCTTCCTCAGTGACCTCGGCCTCTTCCCCTCCGATCCAGCTGCTCCAGCATCCAGGGGGAAGAGGAAGCCCCCACACGGAGCAGAGTGCCCCTCGCCCCCGGACACCCTCCCTCAGGCGCAGACAGACTGAGGCCCCCACCCGCAAGTCCCCCGGAGTGGTAAGAGCAAGACCCCGCCGCCGCCCTGCAGCTCAAGCACCAGGTCTCCTTCCTCCATCCCTCAGGCCCCCACTCCACAGGTGCCCCCACCACACCCTGCCCCAGGTTCCCCCACCCACAGATATACCATCCCTAAGAGGATCCGGCCTTCTCCCCTGCCACTTGCTCTCCCGGCACCACACCCCCGCTGCGCTTGTCTGTGCCACTGATGTGGTGAGGGTGTCCTCCCCTCTGTCCAGCCCACCTTGCCTGTTCCCCATTCTCCTCCCCTGGTGGTAGGCACTGCAGTGGAGTCCACTACCACCCTGTCTGACTTGGGCACTGCAGTGGCGGACCTGTCCTCTCCATCTGCAGGGTCCACTGCAGTCGTGCCGGCACCCACAACATCTGAGTCATGCCCCTCAGTTGTGCCGGCACACACCATGTCAGACACCTCCACTGCAGTTGTCAGTGGCTCTCCAGCACCCACCACCCCTTCCCTGCTTCCTCCTGGTGAGCCCTGATCCTGTCCCTGCGGTGCCTGGCCTACCCCCCCGGTTGCCCCTCCTAGTGGATTGTCCCTGGTTTTGTGCAGGCATATGTAGGGTGGCATCTGCCACTGTCACCCACTTGTGACTTTGTTGATGGACTGGCCATTGGCCTTTGTTTATTTTCTACCGGACTTCTACTTTTAATGCCACATATGCTGAATAAAGCAACTTTCTGTTCTCTAGTGCTTTTGCTTCTGATGTACATGATGTTGATGATGCTAACCATGCCCTTGCTGCAGTGATGGTGATATTTGGTCTCATGATAATGAAGTGTTACTGTGCAGGAACCCATGTGGTCCAGGGGAATGTGTCATATCCTGTGGTGTATCCATGTCATCCATAGCAGCATCTGAGGGTGTCATGTGTTCAGTATTTGGCAATGGGATTTCCTACTTAGATTGCCTATTTCACATCTGTGGCTTCCACCCCTGCACATCTGTTGTGCCTGCCATTGTTCAATTTGTCTACTTCCCTGACCGTGTGGCCATCTCCAGTGGACATGCAGGTTTGGGCATCAATGGGGAAGGACTCATCTGTGTTGTCAGTGCAACATTGCTATACAAGTGTGTTGGATCTGTGCTGATGATTCCGTTGGCACTTCCATGACCAGGCTGATGTTACGGGAGCCCTCATTTGGTGCTAATTGTTGATTGTGTGACCAAGTGCTCAGCTGACATGATGGGGCCCTACTGAGGCAACATATGGCACAGCTTTCCTCACACAGGAGTGGAGTCCCCTCATGGCAGTGTGTACTCCTGTGACATTGCCTGTGCCCAAGGTGTGTGTTGTATGTGCATGTCTGTGTGTTCACTTCCGTTTAGCTGTGCATGCTGTGATCCCTAGTGTTGTACCTGTTTGTGATGCTAGCTGAGTTGAGCTATGTTCCCCCAAAGTCTTCTCCCTGGGTTCTCTGTGATGTGGGTGCATGGCACATTACTGGTCATCAGGGTGTCACCCATAGGTGTGTTTGCTGTCAGGGCTGAGTTTGTGTGCAGACGCAGATGGGTCACAGTCAGGTTTCCCCTTGGCACTTGTTGTTTGCCCCTGTCATGTGATTTCCAGTTTGTGTTATCTTTCAGTGATTGTGACACGTTGTGTGTGTGACTGCTGGCACTCCTCAGGGTCCGGGCTGCAATGTTGGTTGTTGTCTATGTGTGTTCTTTGTGGGTGACCTTGGCTTCTTCATTGGTGTGTGACTGTGGCTGGGATCCCATTGGTTGGTGTGGTATTGCCGTCATGTCCATGTACAGCGTAGTGTGCAGTGTGTCAGACATTCAGGAGTCTTGTTGAGTGGCCATGTGTGATGTGTTTCTGCACCTTGGTTCCCAGCCACCACCCTGGAATAGTCATGGGTGCATGTGCAATGTCACCAGTGCATGTGTACTTCACTGCTGCACATTGTTGGAGGTCGAGGGGTGTGGTGTTGAGTGTGTGCAGATGAGAGTTGTTGCCCGGCTAGGCCCCTGCCTCCATGTTGGCCTTGGCTTACTGGCCATGCTGTTTGATTTGTGCTTGTGTAGGTGTGATGGTAGTTAGTTGCTCAGGACACATGACTGTGGTTCATAGTGTGAACCACATTTAGCTTTGTCATCACAGTGGGATTGTAATGCAGCCCAGGGTCACCACATTGTGGGGGCCCTGGGGGTGGTGCTGTGGTGTGTCTGTGTCTTGCTGTGTCAGTTGCTGTCCCTACGTGCCTGTGTGACATGTGTGATTTGTGCTCCCTCTCATCTGACAATGCCTGCTTGCCCACATAGGGGATTTGGATCCATGAGTTACCTTTGTGTGGCACTGTATGCACATCTGTATGATTGGTATTCAGGTCTCCTCATGAGTTGTGTGGTTGCCTGTGGACACTGGCACCCCCCTCACCTGTTGTGTATGATGTGCAGTGTGGGTCTGCCTGTTTGTGTTTGTGCATCTGCACCACTGCATTGGCATATCTTGGGTGTGCCATTGGCTGTATGTAGTTTGGTGGGTTTCCCCTGCTGTCCCTGGGACTCCTAGGTCATCGGTCAGCACAATGATCATGGTTTGTGTGTCCCATTGCTGCCATGGTATGGTATCTGTTCACCTCACATCTGCAGTCTCCAAAGGGTATCTGCATTTGTGTGCCCATTGGTGCAAATATGTGGGTCTGCATTCTGATGGTCACTTCTGTCATTGTGTCATTGATGATTGTTGACGGTGTCAGCCCCCATGGGTGTTGTTTGTCTGCACATGGCCAAAGGTATGTCTTATTTGCACTGCAGTATTTGGCACCCCCAATTTATGTTGCAATGGGACACATACACTACTTTGCCACTGATGTGTTTGTTGTTCTGTGACCAGGAATCATCCATGCAGTTTGGCAGTTGCACCTCTTTCTTTGTCAACACTTACCTTTTGGTCACTGTGGTGATGGGGGTTTAGACCCCATTGCCACAATGTTCAAGATGTGCTTCAGCTATGGACCCCACACTTACATTTTGGTCACTGTGATGATGGGGGTTTAGACCACATTGCCACAATGTTCAAGATGTGCTTCAGCTATGGACCCCACACTTACATTTTGGTCACTGTGGTGATGGGGGTTTAGACCCCATTGCCACAATGTTCAAGATGTGCTTCAGCTATGGACCCCACACTTACATTTTGGTCACTGTGATGATGGGGGTTTAGACCCCATTGCCACAATGTTCAAGATGTGCTTCAGCTATGGACCCCACACTTACATTTTGGTCACTGTGGTGATGGGGGTTTAGACCCCATTGCCACAATGTTCAAGATGTGCTTCAGCTATGGACCCCACACTTACATTTTGGTCACTGTGATGATGGGGGTTTAGACCCCATTGCCACAATGTTCAAGATGTGCTTCAGCTATGGACCCCACACTTACCTTTTGTTCACTGTGGTGATGGGGGTTTAGACCCCATTGCCACAATGTTCAAGATGTGCTTCAGCTATGGACCCCACACTTACATTTTGGTCACTGTGATGATGGGGGTTTAGACCCCATTGCCACAATGTTCAAGATGTGCTTCAGCTATGGACCCCACACTTACATTTTGGTCACTGTGATGATGGGGGTTTGGACCCCATTGCCACAATGTTCAAAATGTGCTTCAGCCATGGACCCCACACTTACCTTTTGTTCACTGTGATGATGGGGGTTTGGACCCCATTGCCACAATGTTCAAAATGTGCTTCAGCTATGGACCCCACACTTACCTTTTGTTCACTGTGGTGATGGGGGTTTAGACCCCATTGCCACAATGTTCAAGATGTGCTTCAGCTATGGACCCCACACTTACATTTTGGTCACTGTGATGATGGGGGTTTAGACCCCATTGCCACAATGTTCAAGATGTGCTTCAGCTATGGACCCCACACTTACATTTTGGTCACTGTGATGATGGGGGTTTGGACCCCATTGCCACAATGTTCAAAATGTGCTTCAGCTATGGACCCCACACTTACCTTTTGTTCACTGTGATGATGGGGGTTTGGACCCCATTGCCACAATGTTCAAAATGTGCTTCAGCTATGGACCCAACACTTACCTTTTGTTCACTGTGGTGATGGGGGTTTAGACCCCATTGCCACAATGTTCAAAATGTGCTTCAGCTATGGACCCCACACTTACCTTTTGGTCACTGTGGTGATGGGGGTTTGGACCCCATTGCCACAATGGTCATGTCCTGCTTGCATTGTGGGTGCCACACACATATATGTGTGGCACATGTGCTAGGGGGTCACATTGTATGTTCAAAGTCATGTTCGGTGTTGTAGGCATTTGACACAGTCTACACACGCTTGTCATGGTGTTGGGGGATGTCTTCTTCTTGCATTCCCTAGGTTGTGGTGTGCTGGTTGTGTCATGCATTGTCCATCCTATGAGTGGGGGTGGTAGTAGTGGTTGGCATCCAGCCCCCCCTGGGTGAGGGTGGTAGTAGTGGTAGCCATCCAGCCCCCCTGGCTAAGGGTGGTGGTAGGCATCCAGCCCCCCTGGGTGAGGGTGGTAGTAGTGGTAGGCATCCAGCCCCCTGGCTAAGGGTGGTAGTAGTGGTAGGCATCCAGCCCCCCTGGCTCAGGGTGGTAGTAGTGGTAGGCATCCAGCCCCCTGGGTGAGGGTGGTAGTAGTGGTAGGCATCCAGCCCCCCTGGGTGAGGGTGGTAGTAGTGGTAGGCATCCAGCCCCCTGGCTAAGAGTGGTAGTAGTGGTAGGCATCCAGCCCCCCTGGCTAAGGGGGTAGTAGTGGTAGGCATCCAGCCCCCCTGGGTGAGGGTGGTAGTAGTGGTAGGCATCCAGCCCCCTGGCTGAGGGTGGTAGTAGTGGTAGGCATCCAGCCCCCCTGGGTGAGGGTGGTAGTAGTGGTAGGCATCCAGCCCCCTGGCTAAGGGTGGTAGTAGTGGTAGGCATCCAGCCCCCCTGGGTGAGGGTGGTAGTAGTGGTAGGCATCCAGCCCCCCTGGGTGAGGGTGGTAGTAGTGGTAGGCATCCAGCCCCCCTGGGTGAGGGTGGTAGTAGTGGTAGGCATCCAGCCCCCCTGGGTGTGGGTGGTAGTAGTGGTAGGCATCCAGCCCCCTGGCTAAGGGTGGTAGTAGTGGTAGGCATCCAGCCCCCCTGGGTGAGGGTGGTAGTAGTGGTAGGCATCCAGCCCCCCTGGCTAAGGGTGGTAGTAGTAGTAGGCATCCAGCCCCCCTGGCTAAGGGTGGTAGTAGTGGTAGGCATCCAGCCCCCTGGGTAGGGGTGGTGGTGCGCATTCAGGCCCCTGTGTGCATATGTGGCATTGGTGATGGGCATCCCGCCCCTATGCTGCTGCTGTTGCTGGTGTAAGTATATTCTGCATCCCTCTGTGTGTGTGTGATGTGTCGTGTACGTGTTGTATGTGTTTTGTGGTTGGTGTCTGACTTACCTTCTGCGCCGTACGCGTCCGTGCCTGTTCCGGTAGTAAATGTAGAATATTGGTATGATCGGGACGAAGGGATTCATGGTTGGTTCGTGTCGTTCGTCCTTCTCGTTGCTTCGCGTCGTCCTCGTCGCTTCGCCTAGTCCTCGTCGCTGGCGTGTTCGTCTCGTAGCCGTGGATCGTGTTGTGGCGCGAATCGGAGCTTATGTGCGCCTCTCCCGGATGCTTTGACGTGCCGTGCGTAGCGACGGGTTCGGCGCGTACGGAAAGCGCATCGTACTCGTTCGGCCGGACGGAGCTGCATTTTTCCTTCCGTGCGACTCGATTCGGCGTTTCCGGATTCGCCTCGGTCGGGGAACAGGACCTGGTTTGGGTGAGTACGGCTCGGCCGGATTCTGTGCTGTTGTGCGCATCGTACTTACTCGTTCGGTGTGCTGTGCGGATCGGTCGGGAAACAGGCTTTCGCATGGCTTTTTTCCCGACCGAATGGTATTGGGTGCGCCTCCGACTGAGATCGGAATCGGCCCCTCGATATCTCAAATGGATTTTTCTGCCAAAATATAGCACCTGAAAGCAGGTATCTAACAGCCTTCTCAGCGCTAGGGACTCAGCGTCAATTTTGTCGACTCCCCCAGGGGTAGAAGAACAGCCCGGGGTTGTTTCTGGCCAGAGTAACTGAGTTACTTCAAAATTTGGACGAAGAGGCATTGTCCTATGTGGATGATATTTATCTAACGGACGATGACCTAGAGGAACACTTGAACAGAGTGAATACCATAATTTTGGGATTTGCATCTGAGGGCTACAAATTCAACTTTAAAAAATCGAAAATTGCCCACCTCAGTGTCCTGTTTTTAGGATATGAGCTTTCAAGTGAAGGAAAAAGCCTGGCAGACAATTTTTTTGAAAAATGCGCGCTGCTCCAACCTCCAAAATCATAAAAAAATTTACAATCAATACTGGGATTCCTAAATTTTGGTTGAACTTACATTTTGGATTACGCAGAAAGAGTGAAACCTTTCTACGATTTAATAAAACCTGATTTTTCAGTAAAACAATGGACACAGAAACATACAGATACACTTCGTTCCTTACAAGCTGACATGATAGCTTCCAAACACTTACAGACACGCGTGAACGTATGCAACCTGGTGATCCGTATAGTTGTGGGTCAATCGTGGTACACCTATTTAACATATAATGAAGGTGAGACAGTACCAATTGCATACAAATCACATTTGTACACAAATGCTGAGATGCGCATCGCATCTACAGAAAAGATTCTGACAACAGTACAGACTGCTGTAGTGAGAGAAAGAGCACTGGCTCAGGGGAAACGAATAATAGTAGTAACTCCGGTTCCAGCCTTAGAGGCTGCGACTAAGGCAAGCGTTCCTAAAGCTAAAGCTTTACATCCGAGATGGATACAATGTGCTAATTCTCTCACTGCAACAGATGTAGAATATAGGTACGACCCAAATTTAAAGACACAAGCATTCCTGCAATACGAACAAGAATAACCTCTACCAAATAAAATAATGCCTCTAGAGCAGTATGAATATATAATTTACACTGACGGATCAGCTCAACCGGCCATAGGAAGCAAGCAATGAAAATGTTGCGTCTACCAGCCAGGACACATAAACATTTCAACTCATTTGGCTCGTCGTGTGCTGGGAAAAATTCGCCCTTTTCTAAACAAGCTCAAATTTGGAACTTTGAAACTAAATTGACTTTCCTTTCATTTTTTGGGCATACATGGTTTTTTTAATGCTTATAGAGGTTCGGACTATAATCACGGACACTTTTAAGGCTAGAAAAACTTTCATTTTTCATTTTTTAAAGTTTTTAGAACTTTTTTAGAATTTTTAAAAACATTTTAAGCTAAAGAAATGTTTTTATAAACTTTGTGCGTACCGCTATCTAGTCATGTTAGTAGTACAGTAATAGGTTACATATGTCGTCCATTCGGAAGAGGAGTGGGTGTTATATTCCATATAGGTACCCTATATAGGTGCAGGTAACATCGCAACCTTTCACCTACATCCGTCCCTACATTACATACATAACAGTTCTTAGGCACTGACCTTTTACCTAGATATGACACTGCATTCAGAACGCGGGTTTTTCCCTGGTTCGATTCTCATACATTATGCATGAGGCTTCTTGGAAGCACAGCAGGACTAACAGTAGGATTAGCCTCTCCTGTATAATATCTCTGTATAAAGTTCAGGCACAACGTCATCCTTTAGGCCGACACAGTAACACAGCAAGGTAGGACCCTATGGGAGACCTATGGGTATATATATACAACACATCTTGCTTAGGAAGATAGAGGAGACCGTGACTTCCCGGCTGACACACTGACCAGAGACGCTGAGGTTCCTGCATGCAGACGTTCCAGCTAGCAGTGGTCTAACATCCCTCGCAGGGTGTCCAACTCAAGACCGGGACGGGGTCCCACATTCTCTAAACTCTCAGGTAATGGGGTGGACTAGATCCTAGAGGGTTTCTTGGCATAACACCTACACAGATGCTAGGTACATTTAGGTACATCTAGTTAGGGAGACATCGTAGGAGTACGCACTTTTTATCATGTGTTTTATGTACTTGTATATATTCATGATTTCGGCAAGATGGTAGAACTATTCCGTCCTTTTACTTTCGTAGTACTGCTAATCATATATCTCTGCTACTGTCTAATGGTTGTTGTAGCTCATATATTCTACACTAGAATAACAACTGTTCAATAAATACTTATTGAAACGCCCAGCCTGTTTATTCTGTGTAACTCTCTGAGACAAATTAAGTGAGCACGAGTGACTGAGCGAAAGGTAGTATATTGTTTCCACGATTCTGAGGCATCAGGGTTGTCATGTTCTGAGGTTGCCAAGAACTATTCTCTCCCCGATAAGAGGAGACTCTAGTGGCACTGTGAGCTATCTAATACAGACAGGCTAACGTAACCGGTGGGGGTGCACGGAATCCGTCCGCCACCAATCCCACAGTTTATGTTATCCGAACGCGCAGATCCTGTATAGGGAATATAGGAACTACACGACAGTACCAGGAAACCAGAACAAGCAGGACAGGGACTAGTAAAACCAAGGTGATCAGTACCAAGGGCACCTAGAAGACCAGAGTAAGGAGTACGAGGTGAACTAAAAGGATCATGACCAGGAGGACCAGAAACAGAGCTAAGCAGGCCATGGATATCAGGACCTAGGGCGGCCAGGCATCTGATTACCAAGTGGGGAAGAGCAAGGGGGCTGGCCAGTGCAGGCCAGGAGGACCAGGACCAAAATGACCAGGGAAAGGAGGACCTGAACAAGAAGAACCTGGATCAAGAGCGCCAGGATCAACGGCTGCAGTACCAGTAGGACTAAGAGGACAACGAGCAGATCCAGGAGGACCAGGACATCCCAGGACAGGTGGATAAAGACTAAAAGGGGCAGGACATGAGGGGACAGATGGGCCATGACCTGTGGTATCAGGGCTTGGAGGTTTATAGTGAAAAGAACCAGAACAAGGTGAGCAGGGCCAAGAGGACCAGAAAGGAAAAGAGCCAGATGGACCATGACTGGGTGAACCAAAAAGGCCTAGGGTGGCCAAAAGGCATGGTTTATGATAACAAGCACAACAGGACAAGAAGGACCAGGATAACCAAGATCAAGGAAAACAAGAATAGAATGGCTGGTGGACCAGGTCCATGAGAACTAGGCCCAGGGGAAACCAGGATCAAGAGAATCAGGGCCAACTGGCACATAATCTTGAGAGGGACATGGGCTATAAAAAAATACCAAGAGACCAAGAACACAGGCAACCAGAGCCAGAAGGGAAAGTCTCAAGAAGACCTGGAAACAAAGGACTAGGAGGACCAGGGCAAAGAGGTTTAGGACCTTGAGTACCAGGACCAGGGAAGAAAGAAAAGGAAGACCAGGACCAAGGACAACAGGATGGTAAGATCCAGGATGACCAGAGCTTGGAGGACCATGGTCCGTTGGTATAGAAGCATGAGGACGAGTGGCAGGGGGATCAAGGTCAGATCCTGGAAGACTAGGAAGATTAAGAGCATGAGAATTAAGGCAAATAAGGCCAGAGGACCAGAATAAGCAAGGAAGATGAGGGTGTCAGTACCAAGAATACCAGGAGGAACAAAACCAGGGGGGCCATGACATTGAACACTGAGCAGCAAGAGTTGTACTGCATCTGGCTCTGTTTGCTGGTTGCAGACGCTCTTTGGTAAAGAGTCAGTGTGAGAAATTAGGTTCTTGATTGAGGAGGGATGAAACCTTACTCAAGCGACAGCCACAATCCTCATCAAGGTGAACCACAAAAGTCACTAAATAAACCTGTCCTTAACCTTCTGGGAGCTTGGCACAAAAGCAGTCAGGCTTAGCTCAGAGGCAATGTTTAAAGTATTTATGCTGCACTCAAACTGTAATAAATTGAAAACACAACACAACAAAAATCCCACACCAATTTAGAATAATAGAGTAAAATTTAATAAATTATTTGACAACAAAATGATAAACATCAAATCAGTAGAACCAGAGATATGCAATTTCAAAGTTTTAAAGTAAGTATAGCGCCTAAAAGCAAAAGCGCCACTGGTAGTTATCTGGTCATGTGAGATTGGGTGAAAGTCACAAGTTCAAGCCAACCGCAATGGAGCATGGGCCGGGTACAGGGACCAGGGCACTCCCATTGAAAAAGTTACCTTCTAAAATCCAGTGTGAAGAGTTCCATTTGGGGTGGAGTAGGCCACGAGAAGCAGGGAGAGCATCGCAGATGGTTGTTGCTGTAGTGAGAAGAGCAGGTCAGGCGTTAGAGACAGTCGCTGTCGCGTAATGATCCTATCAGGCATTGTGGACGGTCGGTGCTGTAACTTTGCATTGGCTGTCACCACGGGTTGTCAATGCTGCAGCGCGAAGTGCAGATCGCACATTGCTGGTCGTCGAGCGAAGAGTCAAGTTCACGAGAGCTTCTCATTGCCGGTTGGTGAAAGTGGCAATATCTTGCCATGAACTGACCCATTTGCAGTCGTGAGGAGCCCAAAACTTCAGGATATCCCCTTTTCTTCTAGGAGGAGCTCAAATGATGCCACAGCAAGAGTCCAGGACCTGGGAGGCACCTCTTGGGGATCAGGAACTCACTCCAGCAGAGGCCAGCAGGGCTCAGGCAGGTCCAGTGCACCAGGTCAGCTGGGCAGTTGCAGAGAAGCCTCTGGAGATTGTTCTGTCCCTGTTCCCCCGAACCAGAGGAAAGCAAACTAGCCCTTGGAGTCACTTAGGTAGCCTGGGATGAAGGGTGAAGGTCCAGCCTTCCTTTTCATACAGCAAGGCAGGCCTCAAGCAGCAGGGCAGTCTGCTGGCAGCAGGGTAGTCCTTCTTCTGTAATATCCACAGGTCTGGGAGTGTACTGAAGAGTGAGTCTGAATGTCCACTAGTTATACCTGGTGCCCACTTTGAAGTGGAAGAAACTTCTGGAATGTACTGCTTTCCTGTCCTGGTCCCAGTCTGTCTGTAGGAACAATGATCCTGTGTGAAGCCCTTTGTAGGTGAGCAGAGGCAGTGTCTCTGAAGTGCAAGTGTGACAGGTGGCAGCTCCCCCCCTGCTCGTCAAGTCAGTATGGCCCATGCTGCCAACACCCAGACTCTCTATTTTGTGGCTGTCTGGGAGGAATACACAAAGACCAACTGACAACTGCATCTAGTCATGTGCACAGGAACAGGCTGCAGGCACCAAAAGGCTAGGGCAAGACAATGCCAACTTTCTAAAAGTGGCATTTTCAGAATTGTGACCCAAAATCCGACTTTCCATTAAAGATGGTTTTAAATTACAATTCCGCAGACACCAAATGTGAGAAGTTGGCCTGGTATATTATGTCCACTAATTAAAGTGGGCACCTTGTACCAGTCCAAACAACCCTTATTGTGATTTAAGAGGTCAAAGATAACCTTAGAAAGCTATCCAAGTGGTAGCTGTGGAGAGCAGCCTTCAGGTTTAGTCTTGAAGGAATGTTAAGCAGCTTGTTTTACCAGAATGCAACCATATTGAATTGGTTAAATGAAAGGAGAACCACACAGTAGTTATAAGAATATGTATTTATTATTATAACACACCTTAAATACCTCACAGTATCTGCTACACGCAGATAAACACAAAGCACAGAAACAATCGTAAGTAGCACTAATACACAGTGGGCTCCAGGGGGAGACCAAACCATATAATAAAATAGTGGTATAAGTACCACGACTCGAGTCAAGACTGTGTCAAGAGGTTGTAGGATCGCTGGGACCCCAAGTAACCACCCAAGGTGAGTAAGTAGGGACCCCAAGGAGAACGGGTGCAGTGTGGAAACATGACCGCGTTCTACGTACAATTCATTGGGAGAGTCGAGGTTGCAATTTTACAGTTTAAGGACCCTTCCCAGTGGATTATGAGGAAACCCTTTGGATCATAGAAGGTTGGAGAGCCACCCCACCCGTGGATACTGAAGTACCAGATTTACCTATCCCAGGGAAGCCAGGTTCATAGGGCTGAAATGGCGTCGGAAACCGTTGTCGATCTCAATGGGAGTCTTCAAAGAAATGCCACTGCTGGAAAGAAGAAAAGTGTCCGGTGGAATCCACAGGTGGATTCTTGATGGAAGGAACCTGAAAGCAGAGGGGACAGAGTGTGGGTCGATTAGGAGTGACCAGGGGCTCGGTAGACGAATGCCCACCGATGTCGGGTGCTTCAGGTGTGAAGTTGGAGTCCTTGACTCTACAGCTGCAGGGACCAGGAGACATTGAGGACAACCAGGAGCCGGATACGAGCTGTACCACAAAGGATGTCGAGTGCTGAGGGGTCGGTGTCCAGCAGGAGCACCAACAAGCCTTGGCAGTGGCAACCCACGAAGAAGGTCAAGGAAGGTTACGGTCTGGCCCAGCAAGGACCAGGGGACTCACCACAGCAAGGGGAGTCAGGGCAGGCCTGGAGCAAACAGGGGAGCCCAAGAAAAGCAGTGTTGTCCCTCAAATGGACCCACAGGCCGAAGGTACAGGAGTCGCAAGGGGACCTCCAGCAGTTTTACAAAGTATCAGCTTGCAGGGCACAGAGTGCGAGGAGGCTAAAGTCCTTTGTACAAAATGTGCGCAGAGCTTGGGGCTATTATTAGCTCAATGCACTTAGTTGGGGAATGGCAACAAGCATATGCACTTGCAAAAGTATGTGGTGCACAGGGGTTCGGGTTATGCGGTCCCCACAAGGAATACTGGCCTCAGACTTAGTGAGAGGGCAGCTCAACCTCAAGGAACATAAGAATCCACCTCCTGTGTTGCTGGAGCTTTGGAGTCTGCAGGAGCTCAGGATCAGCAGATCGGTCAGTTGCGTTACAGTGCCTGTGAATGCAGGGGAGTGACTCCTTCACCCCAAGGGAGATACTTCAGTTGTCCTTTATGCTCCACAGGTCCTGTATGGCGCCTGTATGGTGCACGGGCACAGACGATGCTTTGGACGGAGAGGGAGACGAAGTCGGGCCCAGTCGAAGTCCAGGTTGTCCAGACGGTCGAAGATCAGTGGTTTCTTGTTCAGAATCTTGTCCACGTCAAATCTAGCGCCCTGCAGCCAGGTAAGCCCTTTTGTACCCATGGGAGAGGGTTGGACAGATTCAGGGGACCCTTCCAGGGGAGGGTCAGGACAGTGGGGAGGATACTCTCCTGTCCTTTGTCCAGTTTTGCACCAGAGCAGGACCCAACGGCTCCCAGGAATGGTTTGAACTGGACTATGCACAGGGACACCAAGTGTGCCCCAGATGCAGACTTTTCAGGCACTTTGGAAGTGCACCCACCCAGCCCCAATACACTAAATCCTGTCTGGGAGGTGGTCACACCTCCCTGTGAGAGGATGCCTATTGTGCTGCCTTCCCCTGCTCGAGCTTGGCTCAGCAGCAGGAGGGCAGAAATGTGTCTCTGGTCGGCAGCAACCATTTTGTGCTGTCTGGGTCGAGAAGGCTGGTACCGGGAAGACCAGGGACCTCATGAAGCTCGCTTCAGAAGGGTTGAATCATACCTCTCACACCGGTTACCGGTGTGGAGGTATGATTCCAAGGTGTTTGATACCAAACACGACATGGTTTGTTGCAGCCGTTTTCGAGATAGCATTTTACTCGAGCATATAATGCACCTCTACCTATATGTCTGGCTGCGTCACCGACAACCTGGGAGAATGGTCTCCGAAGGCTGCAGGGGTGCTCTGCTCATGCAGGGGCACCCTCTCATGTAAAACCCAGCACCCTGCCATCAGGATTGTCAAGGCCTGCTAGAGGGGTGACTGATAGGTTTCAAGTGTAGTTACCTATAGATATGGTAAACCTATATCTAAAGTAAGTGGTGCATGCACCATTTTACACAGGCTGCAATGGCAGGCCTGTAGTACCATTTTGCATGGCCTCTCATGGGTGGCATAATACTTGCTTCAGCCCATGGGAGGCCTCTGTGGTACCTCTGCCCTGGATACATGTGTACCATATACTAGGGACTGACAAGGGTACCCCAGTATCCAATCTGGAGTGTGCCTAAGTACATGGCATAACATTTTAGGGAGAAAGCAGATAGACTGGGGTCCTGATTAGCAGGATTCCAGTCAGACTAGTCAAAACAGTATAACATCAAGCAAAAAGTGGGGGTAACCATAAGAAGCAGATCCTATTTTCCTACACAACCCCCCCCCCCCAAACGTAAGGGGATGAGACTAACCTTGCCCAGTTGAGTCTTCATGTTCTAAGTGGAAATAGCTGGAGAGTCCATCTGCATTGGCATGGTTAATCCCAGGTCTATGTTCCACTGTATAGTCCATCCCCTGTAGGGAAATGGACCACCTCAAAAGTTTGGGGTTTTCACCCTTCATCTGTTTTAGCCATAAGAGGGGCTTATGGTCTGTCTGAACAATGAAGTGAGTGCCAAACAAGTATGGCCTCAGCTTCTTCAGATCCTAAACCACAGCAAAAGCTTCCCTCTCAATGGCTGACCAACGTTTCTCTCTGGGGGTCAACCTTCTGCTAATAAAAGCTACTGGTTGATCTTGACCCTCTGCATTAAGTTGTGACAACACAGCCCCTACCCCCAACTCAGATGCATCTGTTTGGACAATGAATTGTTTGGAATAGTCAGGACTTTTCAGAATGGGATCAGTGCACATGGCCTGCTTGAGATCAACAAATGCCTTCTGGCAGCTAACTGTCCACTGAACTTTCTTGGGCATTCTTTTTGAAGTAAGATCATTCAAGGGAGTCACTATAGACCCATATCCTTTCACAAATCTTCTGTAGTACCCTGTCAGGCCCAAGAAATCTATGACCTGAGTCTGAGTAGTGGGAGCAACCCAGTCCATGATGGTCTGGATTTTGCTCTGCAATGGTTGAACCTGGCCTCCAACCACAAGGTGGCCCAGGTACACAACCTTACTCTGTCCTATCTGGCACTTGGTGGCCTTGATAGTGAGACCTGTTTTCTGCAGAGCCTCCAAAACATTCTTCAGGTGGACCAGGTGATCCTCCCAGGTGGAGCTAAAGACAGCTATATCATCAAGATATGCTGCACTATAGGCGTCCAGGCCTGTAAGGACTTTGTTCACCAGCCTTTAGAATGTGGCAGGTGCATTTTTCAAACCAAGGGGCATGACAATAAATTGACAATGCCCACCAGGGGTTGAAAATGCAGTTTTGGGTTTGGCATCCTCAGCTAGTCTATTTTGCCAATATCCAGCAGTGAGTTCAAATGTGCTCAAGAACTTTGCTGAGGCCAAAGTGTCAATGAGTTAATCTGCCCTAGGAATAGGGTGAGCATCAGTCCTAGTGACTGCATTGAGCCCCCTGTAGTCCACACAAAACCTCATTTCTCTCTTACCACCCTGGTATGAGGTTTGGGTACCAGGACCACAGGACTAGCCCAAGGGCTATCTGAGGGTTCAATCATCCCAATTCCAGCATCTTTTGGACCTCCGTCCTGATGCAATCTCTGACATGGTCAGGCTGCCTGTAAATCTTATTTTTAACAGGTAGACTCTCACCTGTGTACACTTCATGGGTACACCAGGTGGTTTGACTAGGAGTCAAAGAAAACATATGCCTATATTGATTGAGGACCTTCCTGCAATCAATCTGCTGTTGCTCGGTTTAGGCTGCCTGCCAAAGCTACACCATCAACTGAGCCATCATCAGGGTTCTGTGAGAGGAGGTCAGGGAGTGGGTCACACTCTTCCTCCTGTCCCTCATCAATAGCCATGAGCAAGCCCATGTCTGCCCTGTCCACATAGGGTTTGAGCCTGTTTACATGGAGCACCCTGTGGGGGCTCCTGGGAGTTCCAAGGTCCACCAAGTAGGTGACCTCTCCCTTCTGCTCAAAAATAGCGTGGGGTCCACTCCACTTGTCTTGGAGGGCTGCTGGGGCCACAGGCTCCAACACCCATACTTTCTGTCCTGGCTGATAAACAGTCAGTACAGCCTTTTGGTCATGCCAAGCTTTTTGCAATTCTTGACTTGCCTCAAGGTTTTTGCTGGCCTTCTTCATGTACTCAGCCATCCTGGAGTGGAGACCAAGTACATAGTCCACAATGTCTTGTTTAGGTGGTTTGAGAGGTAACTCCCATCCCTCCTTCACTAAAAACAGGGGACCCCTAACTGGATGCCCAAACTAAAGTTCAAAGGGGCTGTAGCCAACCCCCTTTTGTGGGACCTCTCTGTAGGCAAAGAGAATGCAGGGCAACAGGACATCCCATTTTCGCCGAAGCTTTTCTGGGAGGCCCATGATCATGCCCTTGAGGGTTTTGTTGAATCTTTCAACCAACCCATTGCATTGTGGGTGATAGGGTCTGGTGAATTTGTAGTTCACTCCACACTCCTTCCACATATCAGTAATGTAACTTGACATGAAGTTGGTACCTCTGTCAGTTAGGACCTCCTTAGGGAAACCCACTCTGGTAAAAACTCCCAGGAGGGCCCTGCCTACCACAGGAGCTGTGGTAGTTCTAAGGGGTATTGCTTCTGGATACCTAGTGGCATGGTCCACCACCACTAGTATGTAACTGTGCCCAGATGCAGTAGGAAGGTTCATGGGACCAATTATATCAATCCCAACCCTCTCAAAGGAAACCCCCACCACAGGTAGTGGTATGAGCTGGGCCTTTGTGGTACCACCTGTCTTACCACTGGCTTGACAGGTGGTACAGGAGCAACAAAACACCTTTGTGTCATCTGACATGTGAGGCCAGTGAAAGTGAGGGACAAGCCTGTCCCAAGTCTTACTTTGGCCTAGGTGTCCTGCCAAGGGAATGTCATGGGCAAGGTGAGTAGGAAGCCCCTAAACTTCAGAGGTATGACCAACCTCCTGGTGGCACCAGGCTTGGGGTCTCTAACCTCTGAGTAAAGGAGTCCCTCATCCCAATAGATCCTATGGGATCCACTGACACTCCCAGCAGCCTCAGCAGCAGCTTGCTGTCTGAGGTGTTCAAGAGATGGGCAGGTTTGATGCTCCTGACTCAGATCTGCCCTGGAAGGGCACCCTGTCCCCAAGAACTCAACATGATCAGGTTCAAGTTCATCTGAGACAGTTCCTTCACAGGGACTGAGATCATCTCCCTCAAGAGACTGATCCTCTCTCTGAGCCTGGGGGGAAGACACAGCCTTACCCCTCCTGCTCCTTCTCTTGGAAGGCACCTGGTCCATCTTTTCAAGATCCAGGGCCTGTTCAGTAGAAGTCAGTTTGGCCTGTGACCTGGTCACAGCAAACACACACATCTGCAGAGATACCCAGCATTGCTGCATGAGTCCTAAGTTCCACTTCAGCCCAGGTTGAAGTCTCCAAATCATTGCCCAACAAGCATTCCACTGGAAGGTCTGAGCTAACCACAACTTTCTTAGGGCCAGTTACCTCTCCCCAGCTGAAATTAACAATTGCCAAGGAATGATCAGTCCTGACATTGTTAGCATTGGTCACTTGGTACATCTCACCAAGTATGATCTGGTCAGGGCCCACAAGAACTTTTGTCACCATACTGACACTTGCACCTGTGTCCCTGTATGCCATGGCCTCCTTACCATTCATCAAAGGCTGCTGCCTGTATTTGCCCAAGTTACTGGGACTGACAGATAAGGTGGCAATATCCATGCCACCATCACAGACAAGCACAGCCTGAGCTGGAGTTCTGACTAGGCCAGAACCCTTCTCAGAGCCCAAGGTTAACCCTACTAATCCCTTGTTACCTGTACCACCACTTGAAACTGTACTAGGGGGAGCAGTTGCCTTAGGGGCAGTGGTGGTTGGAGTTGAATCCTTGACCTTTGGACAATTGGCATATTTTGTCCAATGAGTCTTTTCTTCACATAAGTAACACCAAGGTTTCTTTTTGCCTTTACCTTTGTTGGATTGTGACTCCCCCCCAGATGCAGGATTTGGGGCCCTGGTGAAGACTTGTCATCTTTACCCTTGTCCCCACCCTTATCTGAAGTTTTAGCATCTTGCTTCTTCTGGTCACCACCATGGTTCTGGTTTCTCTGCTTCACCCTGGTTCTGACCCACCTATCTGCCTTCTTTCCCAATTCTTGGGGAGAAGTCAGATCAGAGTCAACCAGGTATTGATGCAATAACTGATTTTGGCAATTATTAAGGATCTGCTCCCTCATAATCAAATTGTACAATCCCTTGAAATCATTCACTTTGCTGGCAAGCAACCAGCCTTCCAAAGCCTTAATGGCACTATCCACAAAGTCTACCCAATCCTGATTCTGTGCCTTCTGAGTGTCTCTGAACTTAATCCTGTACTGTTCAGTGGTTAAGCCAAACCCATCAATGAGAGCACTCTTCAGAACTGAATAATTGTCAGCATCCTCTTCTCTAACAGTGAGGAGCTTATCTCTACCTTTTTCGGCAAAGGAGAGCCACAAGATAGCTGCCCACTGCTCTTGAGGGACTCTCTGTACTTTACCGGCCCTCTCCAAAGCAGTTATCCATTTATGGATGTCATCCCCAACATGGTAGGGAGGGACAATCTTGCTCAGTTTCCTATTGTCAAAGGAATGTTCCTTAACTCTAGGGACACTGTTGCTGCCACCATGGGACTCTAGTCCCAACTTTTTTCTAGCTCTCTGGACTTCTAGGGACTCTTTATCCAGGGCCAATTGCTGTTGCCTGCGTCTAAGCTTAGCTTTCTCAAGTTCCAGAAATTGGTACTCCCTGTCATAAGAGTGGTCCCTCTTGCTAGATACAGAGGTCCCTACAGACTGTCCTGAGTAATTAGACTCTGCAGAGGGAGATCTAGATCTCATTGGTAAACTCTGCACTCTTCCAGGAGGGGTGAAGAGGGGGCCTTCTTGGCCTTCTCCATCATCTCCGTGAAGATCTGAGTTGTCCAGGTGGGAACCATCTTGTTCCTCCTGGCCAGGGTTTGAGTCTAGGTCATAAAAGGTGTCACCTCCTGACCTGTCCTCATTCCCTGTCCCACCCACTCTCTCCTGTTCATCTGACCCAGGGGTCTTCCTAAGTTCATCAAGAAGTAATATCTCTATGAGACGTTGAGTGTTGGCACTTCTCCCTGTCTTCAGCTTTCTAGAGGCACACAGGGTTTTCAATTCTTGGAATAAAAGCTCACTGTATCTAGAGGGCAGAGAGCCACTGGCATCTCCTTTAGAAGACATACTAAGTGTGGTGAGGTGTTGCACCTACCTAACCTAGTGGGAACTAAACTCTCTGAGGTTGAAGAAAGGTTGTGCTAGACCCTTGACTTACCCAACCCTAAGTTCAGTAGAACGTACTTATTCTAAGCTAGTATTATAGTACTTAGTGGTTTTCATTTAATCAATACAAAGTATTATCTGGTAAAACAATGCAGGCTTGAATCCCAACCGCTGCACACCAATGTGAAAAGTTGGCCTGGTATATGATGTCCACTAATTAAAGTGGGCACCTTGCACCAGTCCAAACAACCCTTATGGTGATTTAAGAGGTCAAAGCTAACCTTAAAAATCTATCCAAGTGGTAGCTGTGGAGAGCAGCCTTAAGGCTAAGTTTTGAAGGAATGTTAAGCAGCTTATTTCAGCAGAATGCAACCTTATTGTATTGGTTAAATGAAAGGAGAACCACACAGTAGTTATAAAATTATGTATTTACTATTATAACACACCTTGAATACCTCACAGTATCTGCTACACGCAGATAAACACAAAGCACACAATACTGTAGCACAGAAACAATTGTAAGTAGCACTAATACACAGTGGGCTCCACGGGGAGACCAAACCATATACTAAAATAGTGGTATAAGAACCACGACTTGAGTCAAGACTGTGTCTAGAGGTTGTAGAATCGCTGGGACCCCAAGGAACCACCCAAGGTGAGTAAGTAGGGACCCCACAGAGAATGGGTGCAGTGTGGAAACACGACCGCGTGCTACGTACAATTCAATGAGAGAGTCGCGGTTGCAATTTTAAAGTTTAAGGACCCTTCCCAGTGGATTACGAGGAAACCCTTTGGAACATAGAAGGTTGGAGAGCCACCCCACCCATGGATACCGAAGTACCAGTGTTACCTATCCCAGGGAAGCCGGGTGCATAGGGCTGAAATGGCATCGGAAACCGTCGTCGATCTCAATGGGGGTCTTCAAAGAAATGCCACTGCTGGAAAGAAGAAAAGTGTCTGGTGGAATCCACAGGCTGATTCTTGATGGAAGGAACCTGAACGCAGAGGGGACAGAGTCTGGGTCACTTAGGAGTGACCAGGGGCTAGGTAGACGAATGCCCACCGATGTCGGGTGCTTCAGGTGTGAAAATGGAGTCTTTGACTCTACAGCTGCAGGGACCAGGAGATGTCGAGGATGACCAGGAGCTGGATATGAGCTGTCCCACAAAGGATGTCGAGTGCTGAGGGGTTGGTGTCCGGTGGAAGCACCAACCAGCCTTGGCAGCGGCAACCCATGAAGAAGGTCAAGGAAGGTTACGGTCTGGCCCAGCAAGGACCAGGGGACTCACCACAGCAAGGGGAGTCAGGGCAGGCCTGGAGCAAACAGGGGAGCCCAAGAAAAGCAGTGTTGTCCCTCAAATGGACCCACAGGCCGAAGGCACAGGAGTCGCAAGGGGACCTCCAGCAGTTTCACAAAGTATCAGCTTGCAGGGCACAGAGTGTGAGGAGGCCAAAGTCCTTTGTACAAAATGTGCGCAGAGCTTGGGGCTATTATTAGCTCAATGCACTTAGTTGGGGAATGGCAACAAGCATATGCACTTGCAAAAGTATGTGGTGCACAGGGGTTCGGGTTATGCGGTCCCCACAAGGGATACTGGCCTCAGACTTAGTGAGAGGGCAGCTCAACCTCAAGGAACATAAGAATCCACCTCCTGTGTTGCTGGAGCTTTGGAGTCTGCAGGAGCTCAGGATCAGCAGATCGGTCAGTTGCGTTACAGTGCCTGTGAATGCAGGGGAGTGACTCCTTCACCCCAAGGGAGTTACTTCAGTTGTCCTTGATGCTCCACAGGTCCTGCACAGAGCCTGTATAGTGCACGGGCACAGATGCCCTGGACGGAGAGGGAGACGAAGTCGGGCCCAGTCGAAGTCCAGCAAAGTCCAGAGTGTCCAGACGTTCGAAGGTCAGTGGTTTCTTGTTCAGAATCTTGTCCATGTCGAATCTAGGGTCCTAAAGCCAGGTAAGCCCTTTTGTAGCCATGGGAGAGGATTGGACAGATTATGGGGACCCTCCCAGGGGAGGGTCAGGACAGTGGGGAGGATACTCCTCTGTCCTTTGTCCAGTTTTGTGCCAGAGCAGGAGCCAACAGCTCCCAGGACTGGTTTGAACTGGACTATGCACAGGGACACCAAATGTGCCCCAGATGCAGACTTTCAGGCACTCTGGAAGTGCACCCACCCAGCCCCAATACACTAAATCCTGTCTGGGAGGTGGTCACACCTCCCTGTGACAGGATGCCTATTGTGCTGCCTTCCCCTGCTCGAGCTTGGCTCAGCAGCAGGAGGGCAGAAATGTGTCTCTGGTAGGCAGCAACCATTTTGTGCTGTCCGGGTCAAAAAGGCTGGTACCGGGAAGACCAGGGATCCCATGAAGCTTGCTTCAGAATGGTGGAATCATACCTCCCACACCGGTTACCGGTGGGGAGGTATGATTCCAAGGTGTTTGATACCAAACACGACATGGTTTGTTGCAGCCGTTTTCGAGATAGCATTTTACGCGAGCATATCATGCACCTCTACCTATATGTCTGGCTGCATCACCGACAACCCAGGAGAATGGCCTCCGAAGGCTGCAGGGGTGCTCTGCTCAGGCAGGGGTACCCTCTCGCGTAAAACCCAGCACCCTGCCTTCAGGATTGTCAAGGCCTGCTAGAGGGGTGACTGATAGGTTTTAAGTGTAGTGACCTATAGATATATTAAACCTATATCTAAAGTAAGTGGTGCATGCACCATCTTACACAGGCTGCAATGGCAGGCTTGTAGTTCCATTTTGCATGGCCTCTCATGGGTGGCATAATACATGCTTCAGCCCATGGGAGGCCTCTGGTGTACCTATGCCCTGGGTACATGTGTACCATATACTAGGGACTGACAAGGGTACCCCAGTATCCAATCTGGAGTGTACCTAAGTACATGGCATAACATTTTAGGGAGAAAGCAGATAGACTGGGGTCCTGATTAGCAGGATCCCAGTCAGACTAGTCAAAACAGTGTAACATCAAGCAAAAAGTGGGGGTAACCATAAGAAGCAGATCCTACTTTCCTACACCAAACATGACATTCCTTCCTACTGTCAACCAAATGTTATCACTTATTAAATGTAATAAGGTAACCCCTGCTATCCTATGGAAGAGTTAGGCCTTGCAGCAGTAAAAAATGAATTTGAAAGTTTTTCACTACCAGGACACATAAAACTTAAAAGTAGATGTACATACCTTGCCCTATGGCTGTTTAGGGCCTACCCTAAGGGTGACTTATATGTATTAAAAAGGAAGGTTTAGGCCTGGCAAAAGGTTTATTTTTCCAGGTCGAAATGGCAGTTTAAAACTGCACACACAGGCTGCAGTGGCAGACCTGAGGCATGTTTGAAAAAGCTACTTAAGTTGGTGGCACAATTAGGGCCCCAGGCCCACTAGTAGAATTTATTTTACAGGCCCTGGGTACATGTAGCACCACTTTACTCGGGACTTATAAGTAAATTAAATGTGTCAATTGGGTGTAAGCCAATGATACCATGTTTACAGGAGTGAGTACAAGCACTTTAGCACTGGTTAGCAGTGGTAAAATGTGCAGCCCTACAGCCAACAAAAACAAATTCAGCAAAACAGGAGGGGTGAGGGCAAAATATTTGGGGAGTGAACCTGCAAAGAGGGCCAAGTCCAACAGTCAGTCAATAATTCCTGCATCAGATAAAGGTGGAATCTTTGCCATTTCTTGCTGCATGACTCTATTGTGTGTAGGTTATGTAGAAGCAGAAGCAGAATTTAAAAAGTTTTAACAAACATATTTGTGATGAATACTTTGGACAGGATATGGGTGTTTTTTTACTCTGTGCATTTAGCTTAACACAGAGAAGGACATGATGAGAAGTGAAGAGATAGTATTAGAAATAGATTTCATTCTTCAGCTATTTAATGCTCATGGAAAACATATTTTATGTGTTGCAGGTGGGAAAAAAGGATAGCAGTTTTAATTCTGCTGCATCAGAAAAGACAGTGCACACACTTTGACCTTGAGCAGAAATCCCAAGAAGTGGAATTCCCTGACCTTTAACCTCAATGACGCGTCTTTGGATGTTTCAGATTTAAACATTCCCTATTTAAATCACAAGGGTTGCAAAGCAGTGCACATAGAGTTGAAAGCAAGCAGCAACAAGCATTTGCAATGCAATAGGTCTCGCATTTTTGAAAGTTAAGAGCTATTGGTGTTGTAAATGGCAATGTTTTTTATATATTTTTTTTGTTTGCAGTGGAGTATTTATTTAGAAAACAAGTGCACACTATACCAAAAAAAGGAACATTCCGAAATAAGGCAATTAAAAGTTGCAATTTGCAACTGGATTAACTCTGTGTGAGAAAGTGCCCTCTTTCTGCATGGTGCCCCCACTTTTTTGCTGAATTGCTGATGTGCTTTGACTGAGTGTGCCCTGGGCTCCTGCTAATTCGGTACCCAGGGCTTATGTTCTTTCCCTAAAACTGCATTGAAGCCTAAACCCAATTGGCATCTCTGGCCACAGGTCAGCCCCTCGTAAATGGCACCACAGGTACCCAGGGCACTGTGACCAGAGAAGGCCTCTAAGGGCTGCAGCACTTATTGTGCCACCCTTAGAGGTCCTGTACCATTACACTCACACACTGCCTTTGCATGCTGCGTGTATTGGTGCAGGACAAAGTGAAGAGTCGACATGGCACACATCTGTGCCATGCCTACAACCCACTACCCTGGCATAGATCAGTCATCCCTCTAGCTGGATTCACTATACCAGTGGTGACGGTACTGGTGCATGAGCCTTGTACCCCTACAGTGTCTAAGTCCATTCTTAGACATTGTAAGTGCAGTGCTGCCATTAAGAGTATATGATGCTAGGAGTTTGTCATTATGAACTCCACAGCACCATAATGGCTACACTGAAAACTGAGAAGTTTGGTATCAAACTTCTCAGCACATTAAACCCACACTGATGCCAGTGTGGGATTTAATGCAAAATCCACACAGACCCTGAAAACTAACCTACCACTAGTGTCCAGGCTGAGTGGCTGCTTTCAGCTGCCACCACCAGACATGTTTCTGGACCCCTGGGTCGAGAGCCTGCTGCTCTCTGGGGCCTGAAACAATGCACATCCTGGGACGAGGTGCCAAGCCTCCTCCCCCAGGGTGGGCAGGGTTCACGAAGGGGAAGCTTCAAAGGCTTGCCTCCTTTGTGAGCTTCCCCAGGCCACTTGCTGCTCTCAGCAGCTGGTCCCCACTGGTTCTGACCCCCACTTTGGGTGGGAGAACTGGCGGGAAAAATAAGTGAGGAAGAGAGGTGTGCCCACCTCTGCCAACTCCACCCCGCAGGTGGGGGAGGCGAAGTGAAGCACAACTCTCAGTCCTCGCCATCTTGCAGATGGGGGGACTCAGCCAACCAGGGAAAGGCTTATGCCTCCCTCCCACTGGAGGGTGGCATAATAGGGGGTGTGCCCACCCCAGGGAAGGGATCCATTGGTCCCAACCTTTTTACTCTACCTGTAACGCCCCAAAATCTAGTATTTAGGGGCACCCTGAGCCTTGCTTCCTCAGACAAGAAGAAACTACAAGAAGAAGAAGAAGAAGGACCAAACAGCCGTGCAGAAGCTAACAAGAGGAAGATGCCCACTGACTTGGCCCCAGCCCTATCGGCCTATCTCCACCTTGAACCTGCTCCTGCGAAATCCCAGTGTGTCCTGCAGCCAGCAACCTCGAAAACCCCGGAGGACCTGCCTGCCTTCAACCTCAAAGACTGTGTCTCCCGTGGACACCGGATTTGTTCATCTGCAACCTCTGGTTCCGGCCGGACACCGCGGATCCGCCCCACTCTGCACCCGCCGTCCACGGCCCGAGCTCGAGTGGGCAAACACCACAAGGAGGTATCCCCGGTGATCCTCACCCGAGATCCGGTGACCCCTGACCTGCCTCAAGCCTCCAGCTGACGCCTGCAGCCTAAATCCGGAAGGTCCACCCAACCGCGACCAGGAGCTGGTAAGAAGATCCGACCCCAAAAGGCACCCCTGCACCCGACGCCCCACGGCCTTGGGTGGCCAAACCGACACTGCCTAACCATCCCCTTACTTCCCAACTTACCTCTTGAAGTGGTGGTCGCACCCAGAAGACCTTCGTCCCCAAGCCTGCAGTGCCTTTGCAAACCAGAGGTTCCCCATTGCAAACAACAGGGCGCCCGACGTCGAAACAGCACTCTGCACCCAGCCGCCCTAGTGCCACTGAGGGTCCACCTTTGGTGCTACTTTGTTTCCCCATTTGCCATGAGCTAAAGTCCAGGAGCTTTGCTCCCACAACCAAGTGGCCTGCTCGTCAGCAGCCACCAACCGTAGGCCCCCTATCCGCCATTGGGCCTCAGCACTCTGCACCCAGCCGCCCTAGTGCCGCTGAGGGTGTAACAAGATTGCATCCTTGACCGTGGGGACCCCTGAGTCTACCCCCAGAACCTCAACTCCCACTACCGAATACTTACCTTACAACCGATAACACTATTTTCCTCCATAGGATAACAGTAACTGTTTTTCTTGAAAAAGTTTCTTTGTGGAGTTTGAAAACCTAAATAAATTCTTTAAAATTGTACTGTTTAACAAAAACGATTTTACTTACCTGTTTACAGGAAATGTCCCAGAGTAGTATCCAGGTATACTACTCTGTGTAAGAAAAGTAATCTCAAAAGTAACTTACCTGTAACTTTACTAAAAAGCCCATTCAAAGTATATGTACTGTATTCTGAAAAGCATTGCATTATCAGTACCACTACTGTAATCAAATCAAAGTACATTTACAATCGCAATCCAAACTGTGTTACAATCTGTATATTTACTGCAAAGTACTTATCACTTACCTGTGCCAGGCTTGCTTGGTTCTAGGAAATAAAATAACTGAAAGAATATTTTTATACAAAAACAATTGGTCAGAAGTTCAGTCTTTGAGTGTGTGAATTCATTTGCTGACTGAGTGTGTACAACAAATGCTTAACACTGTCCTCTGATACTGCCTTACTGCTTGACCACACTACCACAAATAGAGAGTGAGGTGCTATCTAACTTTACCTCTGCCTACCTTTGGGGTTCCACTGGACTCTGTGCACACTATACCTCACTTTGGTATAGTATATACAGAGCCAGCTTCCTATATTGGTGGATCAGCGGTGGGATATACAACTTTGCATTTGTTGGACTACTTCGTTACCACCTGATCACACAACAGAACTCTTAAATTGTCTTTAGAATTCTGATTTTTCAAATTGGCATTCTTTGCAAAATTACTAAAGGTCTTGCTAGGGCCTTGGTTATGTCCCTGTAGAATTTTAGAAAATAAAAAGTCACTGTAGCTAGGGTTAGAGGGGTTAGAAGTTTTTTTTAACAATGTCTCAAAACAAGAACCCAGCTGTTAGTGAAAATAACCACAATGTGATAGAGGACATGGATGAGGAGCTTGACCTCACCCCTTACCTTCACTTGTCTTTCAAGGAGGTAAGGTCCCTATGCAAAATTAAAAACATAACCATGGGGTCCCATCCCACCAACCAAAAGCTCCAGGAGCTGTTGGCTGGGTATGCTAAGGATCACCCATCTGAAACTGGTGAAGACCAGTCAGATGAGGAAGAAGAGGGTGAGGATTATCAGGTAGATCAACCTCCCCCACTTCTTAGGGAGAAAAGGGCCCCAGTGGCCCTGACTCCAAGAATCAACCTCTCAGTACCTAGATCCCACACAGGTGGATCAGGTACCACTGAGGACAGCCTCAATGAGGAGGACAGTCTTTTAGCAAGGTTGACCTAAAGACTGGATCTAGAGACCAGGTTGCTGGCTCTAGAAAGAGAGAGAGAGAGCAGAGATGGGCCTAGCACCCATCATTGGTGGCAGCAATTCACTTAATAAGGATAAAGAGCAATCTTATGATCCTAAAATCCCCAAAGGGGTTGTCCCTAAATATGGGGAGAGTGATGATATCACAAAATGGTTCACAGCCTTTGAGAGGGCTTGTGAAATGAGAAAAGTGAAGAAGTCACACTGGGGGGCACTCCTTTGGGAACTGTTCTCTTGTAACTGCAGAGACAGACTCCTGACCCTTTCTGGGGCAGATGCTAGGTCTTATGACCTCATGAAGAGAACTCTGATTGAGGGATTTGGACTCACAACTGAGGACTATAGAATTAGATTCAGGGGGGCTCACAAAACCCAAAACCAATCCTGGATTGACTTCGTAGACTACTCAGTTAAAACACTAGATGGTTGGTTAACTGGACACAATGTTCATGATTTCAATGGACTTTACAATCTGTTTATGAAAGAACATATTTTAAGTAATTGCACTAATGAAAAGTTACATCAGCATTTGGTAGACCTAGGTCTAATTTCTCCCCAAGAATTGGGAAAGAAGGCAGACCACTGGGTCAAGACAAGGGTGGCAAAAACAACCACTGGGGTGACCAAAAGAAAGGGGTTATAAAACCTCCCCAGGGAAAATGGGATGAGAATCCCCAAGATAAAAAGCCTGAGTCTTCAAAAGGGCCCCAAAAACCTGCACAGGGTCACAAAACTCTTCCGAGTCCAATAATAGGTACAGGGGAAAGAACTTTGATCCTTTAAAGGCCTGGTGTAACAACTGTAAGAAGTTGGGACACTTAGGGGCCGATTCCGATCTCGGTCGGAGGCGCACCCAATACCATTCGGTCGGGAAAAAAGCCATGCGAAAGCCTGTTTCCCGACCGAACCGTACGCGGGTCCGGCCGAGCGAGTACGATGCGACTCGCCGACCGACTCGTCCGGGCGTCCCGACAACTCCGACCGACTCGCTCGGACTCGAACCGCTCCGACCGACTCGGTCGGACCCGAGTTCGCACCGCGCAATGGAGACGTTTCCCGGCCGGGTAAGTACGATGCGCGCCGCGAGCAGTCCGACCGAGCCGCGCACTCCGGCTCGTAAGAGCTGTCGGAGCCGTACTTTGGGGTCCGTGTCGGACCCCCTGTACGCGTAGCCGCGCGAGGCGCACACAGGGGGACCCAAGGGTCCCCCTACCTGTGCGTGTACGCCGCGAGCGCTTCGCGGCGTACTCGCTGTAGGGGCGCCCTTGTCCGCCTCGCACCCATTGAGGCAATGGGAGCCCGCGTACGCGTTGTACGACCGGCTCCCATTGAGTTCAATGGGAGTCCGACCGACTCGTGTCCGATAACATACGGCCGCATCGTACTCGTTCGGTCGGACTGCACGGGTCCGATTCGGTCGGAAATCTCTCCGGGTCCGGCTCGGTCGGAGAAATTTCCGGCCCGAATCGGAATCGACCCCTTAACTGGAGATGCTGCTTGCCCAAACAAGAAGGCCCCTAGTCCTACTACAGCTACCCCTGGTGTAGCAAGTCTCCAGATGGGATCAACAGTGTGCCAAGAAAAAATCGGGTTGCACACTAAAGCCGTTCTAGTTTCAGAAGGGGAGGTTGAGTTTGCCACTGTAGCTGTGTGGCCACCCAACTTAAAGAAGTATTTACAATACCCTTGGATTAATGGAACTAGGATAGAAGCTCTGAGGGATACAGGTGCCAGTGTCACTATGGTGAGAGATACACTGGTTTCCCCTGAGCAATACTTGATTGGGAGAACTTACCCAGTCACCAATGCTGACAGTGTTACCACTAACCATGCAATGGCTATGGTGACATTAGGCTGGGGGGGGGTTACTGGCCTGAAACAGGTAGTGGTCTCTCCAAAGCCGCCAGCTGCATATCTGCTTGGCAATGACCTGGAAACCTCAGCATGGGCTGAAGTTGAACTGAAAACCCATGCAGCAATGCTGGATATCCCTGAGATGGTGTGTGTAAAAACAAGAGCACAGAGCAGAAAACAGGATGAAAAGAAGTGTTGGAGCCTGAAAGTATGGCCCAACCTTCCAAGAGGAAAGGTAAGAAGACTGGGGAACCAGCTTCTGTACGGTGAGCAGTCAAAATATCGAAAATAATATATCGATATACAATAATATCGAGTTAAAATATCGAAGGGACAGAATATCGAAGGGACAGAATATCGATGGACAGAATATCGACCCTAAGGTAAGTAATATCGAATTTTTAAAATCGATGTTACTAATATCGATATTTGTATTATTGTTATGTATTTTGTTATGTTTTTAATATGTATGTGTTATATGTGTTTTTGTTAAGTGTTCTACTTGTTTAAAAATATATGTATACAATTTTTATATGTTAATAAAAAAAATGTAAGTTAATTTTTTTTTTTGTACTGTAGCGGGTTGTGGGTTTATAGGGGAATAGGTGGGAAGTAATTTAATTATACTAAATTAATTATTAATTTTAGGAATTATAAATTAATTTTAATTATTTTTTGCGTTTAAGTTCTGTAGCGGGTTGTGGGTTTATAGGGGAATAGGTGGGAAGTAATTTAATTGTAATTAAGTTATAATTTATTTTAATTAATTGTTATTGATAATTATATAATTGTTAATTAATTAATAATTGTTAATTAATTTTTATTAATTGGTGATTAATTTTTATTAATTGATTAATTGATCATCATGTAATTTAAATGTAATTAACTTATAATTTATTTTAATTAATTGGTATTGATAATTATATTATTGTTAATTAATTGATAATTGGTAATCAATTATTATTAATTGGTAATTAATTATTATTAATTAGTTATTAATTTTTATTAATTGATTAATTGATCATTATGTTAAGTGTATTATTTTATCATTGGAGTGTGTTGTGCGTTTATAGGGGAATAATTTTGGAAGTAATTGAAATCTAATTAAGTAATTATTAAATTTATTTTTGGGTATTGATAATTAATTTATTGGATATTAATTATTAATAGGTAATTTTTTTAAATTACAATTTTTTGGTTCTAAAAATTAATTTATTGTTGTTTTATCATTAATTGGTAATTAAATATTATTAAATATTATTTATTGATAAATTTAATTAATATATTAAGAATTATTTATTAATTGATTAATGTTGAATTATTATTATTATTGGTATAAAAAAGCATTTAATTGTTTAATATTAGTTAATTGGTAATTAAGTTTTAATAATTTATATGTTTTTTGTTATTAAAAATATTTTATTGTTCAATATTTATTATTTAGTAATTAATATTTATTAATTATTATTTATTGGTATTTATTATTAATTTATTGTTCATAAATTTTCTATTGGTAATTATGTTTTTAATAATTATTTATTGGTATTGGTAAATAGTTTAGAGTTTTAATAATTCATTAATTATTTAAAAAAATTAATTTATTTATAAGTATGTTATTTGTAACTTCTACGCTATCCAACACTTCCCCTACTGTTGCACTCTCTGGAGTTGGAATAGTAATTTTTACCCCTACGCTATCCAACACTTTCCCTACTGTTGCACTCTCTGGAGTGGGAATAGTAATTTTTACCCCTACGCTATCCAACACTTTCCCTACTGTTGCACTCTCTGGAGTGGGAATAGTAATTTTTACCCCTACGCTATCCAACACTTTCCCTACTGTTGCACTCACTGGAGTGGGAATAGTAATTTTACCCTCACGCTATCCAACGCTTTCCCTACTGTTGCACTCCCTGGAGTGGGAATAGTAATTTCTACCCCTACGCTATCCAACACTTTCCCTACTGTTGCACTCTCTGGAGTTGGAATAGTAATTTTTACCCCTACGCTATCCAACACTTTCCCTACTGTTGCACTCTCTGGAGTGGGAATAGTAATTTTACCCCTACGCTATCCAACACTTTCCCTACTGTTGCACTCTCTGGAGTGGGAATAGTCATTTTTACCCCTACGCTATCCAACACTTTCCCTACTTTTGCACTCACTGGAGTGGGAATAGTAATTTTTACCCTCACGCTATCCAACGCTTTCCCTACTGTTGCACTCCCTGGAGTGGGAATAGTAATTTCTACCCCTACGCTATCCAACACTTTCCCTACTGTTGCACTCTCTGGAGTGGGAATAGTAATTTTTACCCCTACGCTATCCAACATTTTTCTTACTGTTGTTTATTTGGGGGTTGTAATAGTAGTTTTATTCTCTACGCTATTTAATATTTTTTGTATTATTTTAGTTAATATAGTATATAATTAATTTTAAAAATATTAAAAGTAAATTTAATTTTTTTAATTTGTTATACATAATTATTTAATTTTTATTTATGTTATTGTTTTATGTGTATAGATGTATTTGTAATTTATAATATTTTTTAATAATTTATAATTTATTAAAATAATTATTCAAACTGATTATTAAGTAAGTATATATATATTATATATTATATGTATATGTTTAATTAATGTTTTATTTAATTATATATGTTACTTATTAATTTTAAAAATTATAAAATATTTTTAACTATGTTTATTTTAATTATAAGTATTATTTAGTTTATTTTACATATTATTTTTAACAAAAAAACCCCGATATTTTTGATAACTATATTTTTGACATCGATATTGTTTTTTCGATATTTTTGTACTTACCATGTTGTAGATAGGATTTCGATATTATTGACATCGATATTTTTGTTGCGATATTTTTGTAGGTCGATTTTTTGACCTTCGATATTTTGTCAGTGATCCCTTCTGTACAGCAAAAGGATCAGGACCGCTCTCCTCAGGGAGAGGACTTGGACACCCCAGAGGGAACTGAGCCCAGGTTGAACTCTTGGGCCCAGGGGGACCCTCTAGGGAGGAGCTGTGCCTTGGATAGCAGGACTGTCCAACTCTTGAAAGCCTGAGGCAGCAAGCTGCTGCACAGGATAAGGGAGATGTCGGTGGTACCCACAGAGTTTATTGGGAAGAGGGACTACTGTACACTGAGGCCAGAGACCTTAAACCTGGAGCCACTAGGAGAGTGGTAGTGCCTCAGAAGTACAGGGAGTTCCTCCTAACTTTAGCTCATGACATCCCTCTAGCTGGGCATCTGGGCCAAACCAAAACCTGGGAAAGGCTAGTTAGCCACTTTTACTGGCCTCAGACGACTCAGAAGGTGAAGGTGTTTGTCAGCTCCTGTGTAACCTGTCAAGTGGCAAGACAGGTAACCATCCAAAGGCCCCCTTAATTCCACTACCAGTGGTTGGGGTTCCCTTTGAAAGGGTAGGTGTGGACATAGTGGGTCCACTTGAACCTCCCACATCATCAGGAAACAAATTCATTCTAGTGGTAGTGGATCATGCCACTAGGTATCCTGAGGCAATTCCCCTTAGGACTATTACAGCTCCTGCAGTAGCCAAGGCCCTCATTGGTGTCTTCACCAGAGTAGGGTTTCCTAAGGAGGTAGTTTCAGACAGAGGTTCCAACTTCATGTCTGCTTACCTAAAACACATGTGGAAAGAGTGTGGAGTGCAGTACAAGTTTACTACACCCTATCACCCACAAACCAATGACCTTGTTGAGAGATTCAACAAGACATTGAAAGGCATGATTATGGGGCTCCCTGAAAAACTCAAAAGGAGATGGGATGTCCTCTTAACATGCCTGCTTTTCGCTTACAGAGAGGTGCCACAGAAGGGAGTAGGGTTTTCCCCCTTTGAACTTCTGTTTGGCCATCCTGTGAGGAGACCACTCTGTCTTGTAAAAGAGGGTTGGGAGAAGCCTCTCCAAGAGCCCAAACAAGATATTGTGGACTATGTGCTTGGCCTAAGGTCCAGAATTGCTGGGTACATGAAAAGGCATCCAAAAATCTTGAGGCCAGCCAGGAGCTTCAGAAGCACTGGTATGACCAAAAAGCTGCACTGGTTGAATTTTAACCTGGGCAAAAGGTGTGGGTTTTGGAGCCAGTGGCACCAAGGGCACTCCAGGACAGATGGAGTGGCCCTTACCCTTCCTAGAAAAAAAGAGTGAGGTCACCTACTTGGTTGACATGGGCACAAGCAGGACACCCAAAAGGGTTATCCATGTGAACCAACTGAAGCTCTTTCATGACAGGGCTGACATCACCATGCTAATGGTGACTGATGAGGATCAGGAGACAGAGAGTGAACCTCTCCCTGACCTCCTCTCATACAGCCCAAAAGATGGGTCAGTGGATGGAGTTGTCTTTTCCTCTCTGCCCAACAGCAGACTGATTGCAAGCAAGTCTTGCAGCAGTATGCAAAGCTCTTTTCCTTGACCCCTGGTCAGACAAACTGGTGTACCCATGATTTGGACACTGATGACAGTTTACCTGTCAAAAACAAAATCTATCGACAGTCTGATCAAGTCAAAGAAAGCATCAGAGCTGAAGTCAGCAAGATGCTGGAGATAGGGGTTATTAAACCCTCTGAGAGCCCCAGGGCCAGCCCAGTGGTTCTAGTCCCCAAACCTCATCCACAGGGTGGAAAGAGAGAAATGAGGTTCTGTGTGCACTATAGAGGGCTCAACTCTGTTACCAAGACAGATGCTTACCCTATCCCAAGTGCAGATAAGTTGATAGACAAATTGGGTGCAGCCAAATTTCTAAGTACCTTTGACTTAACTGCAGGGTACTGGCAAATTGGCATGGCCCCAGGAGCAAAAGAAAAGACAGCATTCTCCACACCTGATTGGCATTATCAGTTTACTGTTATGCCCTTTGGTTTAAAGAATGCCCCTGCCACCTTCCAGAGGTTGGTGAACCAAGTCCTTGCTGGATTGGAGTCCTTTAGTGCAGCTTATCTAGATGATATTGCTGTCCTTAGTTCCACCTGGCAGGATCACCTGATACACCTTGGGAAGGTTTTAAATGCCCTGCAAACTGCAGGCCTAACTATCAAGGCATCCAAATGCCAGATAGGGCAGGGAACTGTGGTGTACTTGGGCCACCTTGTTGGTGGAGGCCAGGTACAACCCTTACAGCCCAAGATCCAGGCCATCCTGGACTGGGCAGCTCCAACAACCCAGACCCAAGTCAGGGCATACCTTGGCTTGACTGGGTACTACATGAGGTTTGTGAAGGGTTATGGGTCCATTGTGGCTCCCCTCACAGAACTCCCCTCCAAGAAGATGCCCGAAAAGGTAAACTGGACAGTTAGTTGTCAAAAGGCTTTTGACACCCTGAAAGAGGCTATGTGCTCAGCACCAATTCTCAAAGCTCCAGACTATGCCAAGCAGTTCATTGTGCAGACTGATGCCACTGAGCTAGGGATAGGAGCGGTCCTATCTAAGACCAATGCTGAAGGCCAAGACCAACCTGTTGCTTTTATAAGCAGAAGGCTTCTCCCCAGGGAGCAGCGTTGGAGTGTCATTGAGAGGGGGCCTTTGCTGTGGTTTGGTCCCTGAAGAAGCTGAGAAAAAACTTGTTTGGTACTCACTTCCTAGTTCAAACTGATCACAGACCTCTCAGATGGCTAATGCAAATAAAAGGTGAAAATCCTAAACTGTTGAGGTGGTCCATCTTCCTACAGGGAATGGACTTTGTAGTGGAACACAGACCTGGGACTGCCCATGCCAATGCAGATGGACTTTCCAGGTTCTTCCACTTAGAAAATGAAGACTCTCTAGGGAAAGGTTAGTCTCATCCTCTTTCGTTTGGGGGCGGCTGTGTGAGAAAGTGCCCTCTTTCTGCATGGTTGACCCCACTTTTTTGCTGAATTGCTGATGTGCTTTGACTGAGTGTGCCCTGGGCTCCTGCTAATCCGGTACCCAGGGCCTATGTTCTTTCCCTAAAACTGCATTGAAGCCTAAACCCAATTGACATCTCTGACCACAGGTCAGCCCCTGGTAAATGGCACCACAGGTACCCAGGGCACTGTGACCAGAGAAGGCCTCTAAGGGCTGCAGCACTTATTGTGCCACCCTTATAGGTCCTGTACCATTACACTCACACACTGCCTTTGCAGGCTGCGTGTTTTGGTGCAGAACAAAGTGAAGAGTCGACATGGCACACATCTGTGCCATGCCTACAACCCACTGCCCTGGCATAGATCAGTCACCCCTCTAGCTGGGGGCACTATACCAGTGGTGAGGGTACTGGTGCATGAGCCCTGTACCCCTACAGTGTCTAAGTCCATTCTTAGACATTGTAAGTGCAGTGCTGCAATTAAGAGTATATGATGCTAGGAGTTTGTCATTACGAACTCCACAGCACCATAATGGCTACACTGAAAACTGAGAAGTTTGGTATCAAACTTCTCAGCACATTAAACCCACACTGATGCCAGTGTGGGATTTAATGCAAAATGCACACAGACCCTGAAAACTAACCCACCACTAGTGTCCAGGCTGAGTGGCTGCTTTCAGCTGCCACCACCAGACATGTTTCTGGACCCCTGGGTCGAGAGCCTGCTGCTCTCTGGGGCCTGAAACAATGCACATCCTGGGACGAGGTGCCAAGCCTCTTCCCCCAGGATGGGCAGGGTTCACGAAGTGGAAGCTTCAAAGGCTTGCCGCCTTTGTGAGCTTCCCCAGGCCACTTGCTGCTCTCAGCAGCTGGTCCCCACTGGTTCTGACCCCCACTTTGGGTGGGAGAACCGGCGGGAAAAATAAGTGAGGAAGAGAGGTGTGCCCACCTCTGCCAACTCCACCCCGCAGGTGGGGGAGGCGAAGTGAAGCACAACTCTCAGTCCCCACCATCTTGCAGATGGGGGGACTCAGCCAACCAGGGAAAGGCTTATGCCTCCCTCCCACGGGAAGGTGGCATAATAGGGGGTGTGCCCACCCCAGGGAAGAGACCCATTGGTCCCAACCTTTTTACCTACCTGTAACGCCCCAAAATCTAGTATTTAGGGGCACCCCTGAACCTTGCTTCCTCAGACAAGAAGAAACTACAAGAAGAAGAAGAAGAAGGACCGAACAGCCGTGCAGAAGCTAACAAGAGGAGGACGCCCACTGACTTGGCCCCAGCCCTACCGGCCTGTCTCCACCTCGAACCTGCTCCTGCGAAATCCCGGTGTGTCCTGCAGCCAGCAACCTCGAAAACACCAGAGGACCTGCCTGTCTTCAACCTCAAAGACTGTGTCTCCCGTGAACACCGGATTTGTTCATCTGCAACCTCTGGTTCCAGCCGGACACCGCGGATCCGCCCCACTCTGCACCCGCCATCCACAGCCCGAGCTTGAGTGGACAAACACCACGAGGAGGTCCCCCGGCGATCTTAACCCGAGATCCGGCGACCCGTGGCCTGCCTCATTCCTCCAGCTGACGCCTGCAGCCTAAATCCGGAAGGTCCCCCCAACCGCGACCAGGAGCTGGTAAGAAGGTCCGACCCCAAAAGGCACCCCTGCACCCGACGCCCCAAGGCCTTGGGTGGCCAAACCGATGGTGCCTAACCAACCCCTAACTTACCAACTTACCTCTCGAAGTGGTGGTCGCACCCAGAAGACCTTCGTCCCCAAGCCTGCAGTGCCTTTGCAAACCGGAGGTTCCCCATTGTAAACAACAGGGCGCCCGACTTCGAAACAGCCCCCTGCACCCGGCCGCCCTAGTGCTGCTGAGGGTGCACCATTGGTGCTACTTTGTTTCCCCATTTGCCCTGAGCTAAAGTCCAGGAGCTTTGCTCCCACAACCAAGTGGCCTGCTCGTCAGCAACCACCAACCGGAGGCCCCCTATCCCCTATTGGATAACATTGGGCCTCAGCACTCTGCACCCAGCCGCCCTTGTGCCGCTGAGGGTGTAACAAGAATGAATCCTTGACCTTGGGGGAACCCTGAGTCTACCCCCAGAACCTCAACTCTCACTACTGAATACTTACCTTACAACCGATAACACTATTTTCCTCTATAGGATAACAGTGACTGTTTTTCTTGGAAAGGTTTCTAAGGGGCCCATTACGATACCCGGCGTAAAAGAATCCGCCAGGCATGGAAGCGGCAAAAATCCGCCCGCACACACCGTCTGAACACCGACCACGCCATTACGATTACACAAACCGAAAACCGCCATCGGCGGAAAAACCACACAAGATACCGCCCGCCATCGTCCGAGTCGGAGTCAAACCGCCCGCCACGGACGGAAACACGCACGACAACACAAAACCGCCCGCCCTCATGGCCGACACACCGCACGTGAGATTACGATCGCACCGCCATGAGCGCGGGAAAACTACAAATATACCGCCCGCCTGCGCAAACAACGCCGATGAGAATCGACACGGCAGAAGCCATGGCGCCCACGTCCCTGCACAGAAACCATCCGCTGACAAAAACAATCGCACACAACATGGCCAACAAGTCCACACAGCAAGGCACGCACAAATACACAAGCACAGTACACATCCCGAAAACACC